>JAXQQM020068100.1:0-228757 GCA_034641835.2 Pinus albicaulis
TCCTTCACCATTGTTGTCTCCATTGTCTCCTCCTCTTCTACCTCCACCTCTATTTATTACTTCCTCTGCCATGATAGTTTCCTTAGAGTCCTTATAGTCCTCTAGTTCTTCTACCAAGGAAGGATGAGAGAAAGTTTCTTTGTTTTCTAAGTGGGTTTTAGTAGGTGGTATAGGAGAATCCTCTAATTCAGCTGGTCCTTGACTTCCAAAATTCTTAAGGCTAGGGGTAGATGGTGGTGAATCTGGTCTATGCCTTGAAGAAGATGGAGTTGTGAAAATCGAACTCTTGGCTTTAGCTATAAACCTTCCCCTAAAATCTCTTGCTCTATGCATGTCATTTTTTATTTTATTTTTATATTTTTGAAAAGTTGGGCTAATAATTCTCTTTCTGATCTTCCAGGTCACACTAGGTGCAAGAAGAGAGCATACTTAAGAAATTACTAAACCAATAACTCTCTTTTCTGATCCTCCAGATCACACTAGGTGCAAGAGGAGAGCATACTTTAAGAAGTTATCAAGTTTTCCCTTCTTTTATGATTTTATGTTTTTTTTTTTAAGAAATTGGCTACCTAGTTACACTTCCCCGGCAACGGCGCCAAAATGTTTGGTCAATTTAGTGTGTCCTAAATTGCTGCATTTAATTTGTCAATCCGGGAATCGTAAGCCGATGAAGTGCGGCGCACTATATGTGCAAGATAACCTATTTCTTAACTTTTTGTCGTTTTTGGTTTTTCTAAGGTGAAATGGAAATTCTAAAATGAAAACAAGTTTGGTTATGTTTGTTCAAGGAAGTGATATCCCCTATAATGATTTACCAACTTGAAACTTTAAAAAGCAAATTGAAATTTACAATGACAGGACTTGAAAGAAAATGAAGATGTACTGCTGAAATGAAAAGGTGCTGCTAATATAATAAATCAAAACAGTAAACTAGTGAGCATGAAAACCAAACTATTCTTGCTACCAACTAAACACAAAAGAAACTATGCTTAAGGAAATTCAAAATTGCAACAAAATAAATCTAAATCAGATTACATCAATTTATCTTCTGACCCTTCATCATTAGTCCAGCTATGATTTTCGGAAGTAATCATAAAAAATTTGAGTAACTGATATTTAATTTGCAGAAAGTAAACTAATACTAAACCATACACTCATGATTCAATCCCTCACCATCAGTCCAGCTGTGGCTTTCGGAGGCAACCGAATATGTCATGCATGATTTAATATATCTAAATTTGCAGAAAAGAAACTAATATTAAACTACACATTGCATAATGCAATCCCTCACCATCAGTCCAGCTGTGGCTTTCGGAGGCAACTGAAGATGCTATGAGCAGCTTAATATATCTAAATTTGCAGAAAAGAAACTAATACTAAACTACACATTTCATAATGCAATCCCTCACCATCAGTCCAGCTGTGGCTTTCGGAGGCAACTGAAGATGCTATGAGCAGATTAGTATATCTAAATTTGCAAAAAAGAAACTAATACTAAACTACACATTTCATAATGCAATCCCTCACCATCAGTCCAGCTGTGGCTTTCGGAGGCAACTGAAGATGCTATGAGCAGATTAGTATATCTAAATTTTAACTACTGAAGCAAATAAACAAAACTGAAATGAACAAAGCAATACTAAAATTAAACAAAAGCTATGAAAATCAAATTAGCAGCAGAACAATGTTAGTTCCATGTCATTAGTCAAAAAGCTATGAAAATGCCCGGGCTGCCTATCTAAAACCTGAAACATAAACACTGATCAGTGATTAACAATCATAAAGCATGAAAGACAAAAATGAAATGGAAATTATGGAAGTGTATAAACAGAAATGAAACAACTGTAAAGTATGAACATATGAATGGATTATGATACAATGATTTCTAAAGAAACGAAATGAGAAATATACACTAATACACAAAACCATAGCTGAGCAGGGGCCCTCTACACATCCTTGGCAACGGTCCTCAAATACGAATTAAGTTGAAAAACAGAGTCTTCTCATATTAAAAAGCAGTTCATTACAGAATGGTAATGTTACGGCACAAGTGCAAACAGAATCACTATTTATGCGTACTAATCAAAAGCTAACAGTGACTATATTCACTAATAACTCCCAATCCTTCATATGCGTATTTACTTGCAAACGCAATATATAACAAAAACTATAATCGTTTCCTAATGTTCATGCGATAGATAACAGACCACTACGTCCACTAAGTATAGGAGCATGGCCGTGTTGGAAAGTGAATCTACGAGAGGTGGATGCTTGAATTCGACTCCAGAACCCTGTACAGATGTCGATTTAACCTCCGCAGGCTTAGAAACGGCCGTATGGATCTTTATGTGACACAAAACAGAGTCCGGCCGACATGAAACTCCACGGTTGACTTCCATGTGGACGCCTTTGACCGCGGCTTCTTTGGACGAGTTTGCTTGAACCAATAGGACACGAACCATGTCCACGTCATTCCTGACCTGCCCATGTGGCTCGTTTCCCTTGTAGACACCTGTAGCATAAAGTTTCACAAAATAGCTGCGGAAAGTTGCAGCAGCTGCGGAAAGTGGCAAGATTCCGTCGCTGAATGAAAAAAATCTAGATCAAATAGCAAACACAAAAATATAATTAAAAACCATGTTAGATGCTCTTTTGCACATGATATTGACAATTTGGGAGGTTTAGGTGAGTGAAAAAGGTATGGAAAAATGTATGGAAAAGATGCAAATTTGGGACTCAACAAACACTAATCCAAAAGTAGACATACATACAACCATTGAGAAATAGTTCATAACTGATGACATGCATGAAAGCAAACGTACAACATAATGAAGTACTAAACAACTAGTACTATCACCACAAACAAGCACATGAATCAGTGTCGGGAAGGAGAATATATTATTAATGTTGCTACAACATAAAATACATGTTTACAACTCGTTAAAACCAAATAGTGGAACATGGGTTGTTCATCTCAAAGCATGATGCAAAACCCTAGCCTCGCTACCCTTTTTTCTACTTGATATCAAGAGTTGAGTGCCTTTAGCTCTCTAGCCACAATTCCTCTACCATACTGGCTTTCATTATCGAGCTAAAAGTCCCATGAATCCTTCCTCGAAGTTGTACATATAGGCTGAGATGACCCTTGAGTTGCCCCCTCGACTCTTGGTCTTCTCGACTGTTGGGCTGGCTTGTGACTTGGACTATTTTTGACCTGCGACCTTAGGAAATCCACAACTTGCGACCTCGGTCAATCCGCGACCTGCGACCCTGGGAAATCTGCAACCTGTGACCTCGGGAAATCTGCGACCTACGACCTTGGTCAATCCGTGACCTGCAACCTTGAGCAAATCTGCGACCTGCGACCTCGGTCAATTCGTGACTTGCTACCTTGGTCAATCCACGTCTTGCGACCTCGATAAAATCTTCTTTCGATGATCTATGGGCTTCATGGCAAGATTCATTTTCCTGCATATCTGTCTCGTGAACGTGACCAAATGCCTTTGAGCTTAGAGTGAGTTTCTTAGGGTTTTGTGACAATCCACTTGCTCTGCAAAGGACCTCTTTGCTTACTGGGAAAGACTCTGGCTCCTCGTGTAAACAAAACTTCCACCTGAAATCACATAGCATAGGTTACACGTCTTCATTATCGAATAATAGTAATGCCAGAGGCTTATTTAATTAATTGTAAGAGTGAAAATAATAAATTTAGACCCCTGTGTGGTCAATTTTTGTGCCACAACGTTGTCTTCATTGAGTTCTCCCAGTATCCAAATGTTTGCAGCGAAACCCATTGATAGGATAAAAGACCCTTTGTATGTGCCATCTCCCACAGAATGTAATGGGTTTCTAGTTTCCATCTTGTGATTTGGTAGAGGGTTAGAAATATCCCCTATACGGGCATTGTGAGAAAAATATGCACATACCCTGGAGATCTTTGATAAATTATGTACATCCCACACATAAAGGCTGTGATCATCCATATATAAGAGCAGGTTTCTGGGGAGCTGAAAGCCACAAGCAAAGGAATCCAAAAAGTTAAAGCCTGAGATATGTGTCACAATGTAGTCTCCGCTGATTTCTCCCAGGATCTGAATGTTTGCGGTGGAGCCCATCAATAGGATCGATGGAGATGTATTTATTTTAGCCTAGGTGCCTCTGTCATCAGAGCCATTGATCTTGTATGGTTGGGGTAGAGGTTTGCCTTGCTGGTATCACATCATACCTCCTATTGGTCTAGAACCCATTGGAAATGGAGTGCTAACTAGGACTGTTCCCTCCTTATGTTCTTCATATGGAAACCATGATATGTGCTAAAGATACTCTACCCGTTTTATAAGGTTTACATCGAGATATCGATAATGAGGAGACCCTTCGGAATGGATTTCAAAAAGTCGTAATTTGGAGAGCGTGCGAGAATGCCAAGATCTAGCTTTCGTGACTTAAATCCTGCATATACACACAAATTTAAATTAAGTTTTGATCCTATTCATGGAGAGGGATGAAATTTGTGCCAAATGAGAAGTGGTAACTCGAGCAAGAGTTTCTAGTTTTGTAATTTCCCAGGAGCCTGCACATTGACATGTCTAATTGCTTTGAAACTGTTGTGTTTCCTAGAGATAGCCTAGAGTTGCGATAGACTAGTGCCTAGGAAATCTTAAATATAGCTAGGAGCATGTAATATAACAAGGGAGTTATCAATAGAAGGCTCACATGCTAACTCTTGTAAACAAGGGAATTGATTTGAATGGGACCAAAACTTTTAGAAACTTGATACAGGAATAGAGATATTGCAGGGACAGGATGTAAAACTCTGATACAAAAGTATCAAACAATTCAAAGGTAGTTTACGGTAAAGAGGGCCACTGCAACAATATTTCACAGAGATAATTAATCTAAAGATTTTCAATGAGTAAGAAAGAATGGGAGAATATTAGCTGTCATATAGATAATATCCAGATACACATATCATCATGTAATGGGCTTACCAATTTAAGAATCCATTCATAATAATAGCATTTTTCCAAATAGCATCACACTGAAACTAATATAGTAGAAATATGGATGCTGTGAAAATGGAACAGTATATCATGCATGAGCTATATTTAAAGTGCTGGACTGATTCTAGGATGAGTGTCAGCTAGGATAAATTCACATCAAAGCCGGTGAGACACTCGCATTCCAAAACATGATACAAGAATAATGGATGAAAACAAGATGAACAAGTAGATTGACACGTAAAGGGAGAAGTTACATTCTATAAAATATCAAAGACTAGAATCCTCCTTACAGATGGAACTCCTCCTCATTGAAACCCAACGGGTTCTGAGCATTCATACAAGAGTTCAACAAAAATGTATACAAAATCCTCTTACAACATAATTTTCTGATAAATATGGAACCCTGTGTTCTCTTATGTTCTTGTTTATATAGAGACCTCTCTACATGAGCGAGAAGATATTTTGGGAAAATATCTTCCTCACATGCTAGGAATTTGTTAGAAGTCCTTTTCAAAATAACAAAATTATGATGAGGAATAAAAACCTCTCATCATTTGCTGTTAGGCGCTCGACCGTTTTCAAAACAAAATGTTACGTAACAGTCTTCGCATAAAGTGAATTGCTGGGGTGAAATATAAATTTCACCTGAAACTTGAAAATAACCAACTAAAGTAAAATTAAAAAGGCCACTAGGGCTGAATCATGAATTAATAGTGTATCATTTATGAGAAGGGGTCGAGGCTGTTGCTGACACTGGTGGCAGCACATTTGCTGACGAGCTGGCAATCTGGCTGGCAAACTGGGCGCACCTCTGCTGACTGTCCATTGCAGGTTTAGGCATTGCTGCGAATCCTTCCACCCTGATGAAGGCCTCAGTGAGATCCTTTAGACTTGCCTCGGTGGGGATCTTATGTTTTAACAAGTGAAGGAGAACGAACTCTGGGTGGAGTGATGAAACAATTGTTTCTGCCTTTAGTCGAGCGGTCTTATCTGACAGGATGTCCATCCAGTCCCTTTCTTCCTGGAGACACGCTTCATATTCTGGTAATGATCACAGCATGGAAGGGGTGGTAGAGTCCCAAAATGATGGAAGTCCTGCTGTCGTAATCTTGGCCTAAACTGCATTGAACTTCTCCACGCTGGCTGCCAACTGTTGTAAGGCCCTCGAAGCTACAACGCGGGCCGGATCCTTATCAATAATCTTTTGGCACTCGAAAGCTTCCTTAAACCGGCTTGCTATGCCATGCCACTCCGCATCACTAGCTCTCAGCCCTTTCAAGCACGAAACATATTCCTTGGCACGCTAGGCTCTACTGGACAAGTCGAGATCACCTTCCTGAAACTTCCTCCTGAGATAGAGTACAGAAGATTTCATTTCCTCGATGACTTTCAGGAACTCCAACTTCTCGGTTACTGCTGAAATGATCTCTGACCAAATAATCTTTCTTCCATCCCTGAGGGTGATGTTAGATTTTAGGCGAGCATTGAGATCATTGATGGTCTTCTGCTGGTCGGCTTTTGTCTTCTTCTCTTGTTCAATCTCTTTCTGCAGTGTCTCTATTTTCCTGGTATTCTCAGCCAGGGATTTTTCCAAATCAGTGATCCTCTACCTCGCGGTAGATGCCTGCTTTTCTAATATATCATTTTTAGCTTTCACTGCATTAAGCTTCTCTGACATCGAACTCGTTTCAGGTGGGGTTGTAGTAGGCGCACAGTTGTGCGTGTCCCAGGTGTTCTGCAGCTCCGTCAAACTACTCTGAAGAGTGGTGATTGTTTCCGCCATTTTTTCTTTTTCCTCCTTTTCCTTTGCTATTGTATCAACCAATTCCTCTTTTCTTTCTCTTCTTGAGCCAATTCGGCCATCTGAACATGGTGGGAGGCCGGTATGCAGACTTTGCCTTTCAATGACGCAACTTCCTTTTGTAATTGTTCTATCAAATAACATTGCAGGTTCGAGTCTCCAGTCTCTTTTCCTTTGATTGACTCACGGAGGCCGCATACTTGATTTTCCAAGGCGTTGGAATTAGCCCCTTCATTTTTAGGGTAGCCCTCACCTGTTCATTCTTTTTCTCCAATTTTCTCAATGCGATGGTGACCCGCATTACCTCTTCCTTCAATATATCACCCACCACCTGAAACAAGTTACATTTGTCGAGTGCTGATACCTTGGCCATGTCAATTGCATGCTCGAGCACCCTGTAACTAGTGGTACCTACATCAGGATCCAATATAGCCTCGGCCATAGACAATACCAGGTGTTCTGTATCCACGTTCATGGAAGCTGAAACCCTGGTGTGGTATTTCTCTACATAACCTTCCAGCTCGGCTTTGTATTTATCCCTGATTTTTCTGTTTCTCTTGATCCTTTCAACTGCCACTGGTGAACTATAATCTCCAATGGCCTGTGAGACGTCAGAGAATTCGGAAGAGGTGACACTGTCTCTCAAAAATTTGATCCCAGATTTGCTGCTATCAGGTTGTCCATATGGCGTAAATGGCTCAAGCAGTTGTTCTTCCCCGATGACTTCTACCTCGCTTGAGGCTGTTTTCTATTTTTTGCGAAGGGGGGAGCCAGCTCCCGAAGGACCCACTTCTTTTTCTTCTTGGCCTTTATTGACATCTTCTCCTTCCCCTGTGCCAGATGAATCTGTCTCCATCTGCGAAATCAAAGGCCAAATTTCCATGTTAGCCTTCCACTCTATAAACGGTCTTGATTCATGTGCATAAGGAGTGGACTTGTTCCTCTTTCTTCTGTTTGAGATAATATCCTGAGGATCATAGGGCCAAGTCTTCCCCTGTCTTAGGTCCACGCCTTGCAAAAAATTCTCAACAATGGGAAGGGCATGTCTTGAATTCATGACAAATGGGCCGATAGTGATAGGGAGTCTCAGGATGAAACCCTTCTTTGTGGGGACAAAGTGGAGCTGGTTAGTCTTGAGGGCTTGCCAAATATACTCCAGAGCATAAACTCGTCGAGCGGGAAACACAGGCAGTAGGTAAGGGGCGACCTCGGCTCCATAGACCCGAATTTATGTGAAATTACTAGAAAGATACCAATCCCTGGTGCTCTGGGTTTTACTAGCTTGCAGCCAGCTCTTCATTTCAGGAAAACCCTAGGTGAGGGCGAATCATGGATGATAGTATATACAATGGGCATGAATTCATTTAGGAACCTGGAATAACCCACCCCTTTTGGCAATTGGCGCACTGCAAAGTTCCAATCAAAAATAGGTCGGGGTTGAGAATTGACATCGTAAACCCTATCTAAGCCAAAACCCTCGAACTTATCAGCATGCTGATACAAGAAAAGGTAGAAGACCATAGAACAAAAATGGAAGTGACCAGTTTACGAAAGCTCTTAGAACTAGTTTTGAATTTTGGCCGACAAGAAGCTAGGGATATCCATAACTACCCCCTTTTGAGACATTAACCATAGCAAATAAACACATACTCTGGAAATTTCCCCCAAACCGCCTACACCTAAGAGACTCGCGATGAGAGCAAGGATGGGCTGCACTTCTTCTTTGAACAGGCTTAGTGGGAAAGGTTCCGCACCAGGAAGGGAGGTAGCCTGGTTGCTGGTTATAGAGGAAATGAAGTTGTTTTGATGCTCCCATGGAAATTTGGTGAACTGGGAGGTTAAAGCCACTTCACTGAAACCGGTATAGGTGGCACTGGTGGGAAAGTGAAGGGATTTCCTGATAATGTCGGGTGAAAGGGAGAAAATCTTGTTCCCCTGAGCAGAAGTAAACGTGCCTCAGCCCTCATCGTAGGCATCTCTAAGCCAACAAATAAAATTGACCGTCGGGTAGACTGGGGGGGTAATCTGATGGTAAAAACCTGACACAACCACCCGATATCTATCCCTATTCTTGACATGTCACCTAAAAATCTCAGGTATTATACTGCTAATGGGGAAATGGTATTGGGGATCACAGATTCTGGCTTGCAAGTCAAGGAAAGGCTCGAACCCGGGAGGTTTTCTGGTTTCTCGGACCTGAGGAGTCTCTGGTTCATTTTTCTTGGGTGTGCCCCTCCCCATGACTGACATACGAAATTTTAAAAACGAAAGGAAAGAAGAGGGAATATGAGGGGTGGATTACCTATGTAGTAGGAAAATTTACTTGAGAAAACGATGCGGAGGGTGTTGATAGTGATTGGGTAGACCTGGCACTAGCTCTCGCTTAGTATATACCATAGCTGTAAATCCTGTGACTTTTAATGTAGTAAAATACGGGAGGACCGTTATCTAAGACTGGTAATTCTGAGGTAAAAGATGGAGAGGTGAAATAGGCAGGGTAAGTGTCGTAAGGACACTGACAGTGGAGCACACGGCGTATAGGGATTGGGTGTCAGCTGGAAGCAGGTGAACACAGCGTGTCGGGTTTAATACTGGTACGGGCCTCAGTACCAGTTTGCCTAGAAAACTTACCTTACCTCTCTGCCACATACAACATATGATTCTTGAAACACATTATTCGCAAGATGAGTTAAATACACAGCATACTAGTCTCTAGGGCCCGCATTCCATTATGCCACGTCACTGTAATTCCGTGCTTTTCTCTGCCACCTCACTCTTGCCTTGGGTCCCCACCATGCTATATCCCCGTAACTCCGCGGGGGTACGGGTATCCACCCTCTCTCGCTTCTTGACCCCCACGGAAATTCCCACATGAAGAATTCCCTTACGTGTATGTTAATAAGGCGGCAATACTTTTAATATTTTCATTTTGCGTTCTTTGCCCTTTCATTTTTTATACCTTTTCCTTTTTTTATTACTTCTACCCCTTTCACTTTATGTTTGGCCCCACTTCATACAAATGCTTTGGTTTTCAGGCACATGACTTTTCTTGCCTCATTTCACTTCGACCAACTCCCGTATGTTTCACAATCTGCTATAATGTTCGATACACGGTTTGTCACTTTTTAATTAAAATATGACTCATGTTAAATAATGATAAAAAAAAACCATGGTGTTGCCGCTCGTCATGTTCTTCCCCAGACACCGTCAGTAGGCTTTCTCATTTTATGCACACAAAGCAGAGGTTGCAGGATTATCGAATTATGAGGTCGCAACCCCAGCTGCCTTCTTGAGGGGAGATCTTGCGACCCTGTGTAGTGCGACTCACTAGCCGTCACCTAGTTGCATACCAGATGAAATGGGAAGTTGGTTGGGTGATGCAATGTGAGAACCCGACTTAGAGGGGGAATGCGACTCCCAGGAAAAGTCGCAAAGTCACAATTTAGGGGAGGTCATGTCATCAGCCTGTTTTTGAGCTTGTGCAACCCAGTGATCTAAAGAGTAATGTGACCCAGTGTTTTCTTTAGTTTGAAACGTGACCTCACAGAAGTCATATGGTCACACAACCATGCTAGTCGCAGTTTTGACCTGCTTCATCAGCTTTGCGACTCAGCAACTTAGTCACAAAGTCACATGGCCATGGAATTCACACTTTAGAATGCTCTACATGATCTGCAACCCAACGACTTGGTCGCACACACCATAGATCACATTCCCTCAGACATTTCAAACAGAACTCCTTATTTTGCATTCAATTGAGACATGATCGATGTTGTGTCCATGACGCAGCTATTCATGGCTTGTCCAATCTGAGAGGCAATGTCATGATGATTTGCATCCCTCCCATGCACCAAGGAAAGTATGGGATTTCCAGACTCGTGTGTGACGGTGCGATGGCACAGAAGGGAAATAGCCCATGAACGATGTGAAGAAATATTCTGTAATATTTATCTGTATCTTGAAAATTTGGTGGGTAATTTCCTTTATGTGAAAGAGGAGTTATAATGGTCATGGTATCGATGGCTGAATAGATACCCACAGTATGCATTTTTCTCGTGACTTATGTTGATCACAACATGCTGCCAGAGACTGCACTGTGAGAAGACCAAGCGCATAATAGATGGGTCACCCTTTCGCTGCTCCGCAGTTTTCCTCGTCCTCTCGGATCGGTTGCAAACGGTCTTCATCAGGTTGCACCCTCTTTTCCTTGTGTGGCCCCTGTCCCCTACCACAAGATGTTGTGTATGCATCTTTAATCAATCCATTAAGTGCTCTTTAGTTTTACATGAGGAGGGCTTTGATAACAATGGCACATGCATTAAGTTTCTTCTCAATCAACAAGGCTTCATGACCCATATATTCCTATGCTGTGTGGAAATTTGCATAATGATGCACAAGGTATGGCTCATCGAGAAGTCCATATTGTGTGTTAGCCATCCATAATTTTGACATATGTAAAGATGGCTAAAAAGGGGGTCTTTTAGTCTTCAAGAAACAAATTTCAGGAAAAATCTGTGACTTCTTGAAGCCTCTACTATGTTCCTTATCCTTCAAAAAACCTGACTATTTGATCTCTACATTCAAGAGCCTCTTCACCATTATTCCCTCCTAAAAATCCCCCTTTCCCTTCATTATCCCTCCAATTCCCCAAAAAATCCCCTTTCAAACCATAAAAATCCCTTTTTATTTGTTTAAAGACCCCTCTGTTTACTCTATCAAAACCTGAAAAAACCTCAAAAGACTCCATCTCAGCCTATCTTCCACTCATTTTAAACCTTTAGGCCTTGTTGTTATCGCATAATTTTTCACCTTCATATGATTCATGATTGATTTTATGGCTTTAGGCACCCATTCCTACAGACTTGAACAAAATTCACTAAAAAACAGTGTTGAAATCCCCATATGCGGATATGCCCAGACTTTTCCGTGTGTATACACGATTCCACATGTACTTTTCCGCGTATGCCATTAAAATCATTAAAAACTATATAAAAAATCCCTATTTTCGGGCTGGGTTGATGGTTACTCTGGTAGTTCAACCACCCCAGCACGTGGCCAACTGTTTCCAACTGACTGAAACTACTTTGAGGGAGTATAAAAGCCCCTCATGTGCATGGCGTAAGGGAGAGAGAAATTCTATAGACATTATACTCTGTTGGAATCCCAGTTCAAGTCTGATTCCTTGTGCCTCCAGCACTTTCCTAGATTTATATCAGGAAACCCTTGTTTCCTGGAGATGTTCATCCATTTATATGCCATCTCGAGTGCACAAGTCTTGGAAGAATATTAGCGAGGCAAGGGCGGGACGAATCCGGACGATGATCTGCTCGAAGATCGTGGAAGGATTCAGGTGATCTCTCCACTTTTACTACTGTACATGCTATTCGTGATAATGAAGAACCATCTTGTTCCCGAACTCGTGTGTTAATGTTTATTTATATATGTGAAAAGATTATCATTTAAGCATTTATTATGGTTTATATAATGTTTCACATGGATTGCACTAACGTTTAGGAGAAGTATATGTTGTACAACTAGGTTTCTGTGCACGTTCTTTCTTGTTTTCCAGGTTGAAGGCGGAAGGAGATTTGTTGGGGGTTTGGACCCCGCGGGATCTACATCGAACGTAGGACTTCGGGTGAGTTATGCTATCATTGTTAACTAGTCTTTTGCATTCAAGTATGGTTGTGTGTGAGTCCTTCTGAATAGCATGCCCTGCTCTCTGGAGGTTTAGACCCAACAAACCTCTAGGGTGATTTTCCCCGAAACACTTGTGCACTTTCCCGCTTTAAACCCCCCACCGTCGATCTCGCTGCAGATCCGACGATCCTCGAAAAATCACAAATCACAACTCCAAAGGCCTGCATCCCTTCCTCTTTTTTCCCCCCCGATGCGATATTCTGAGAGCTTAAATCTTCTGCCCCGCGCTCATATAACCTGAGCCCTATGACTAGGCGTATCAACACATCGGAAATCCATCTTTCCATCGCATCAGCATAATCCAAAATTCCTGCTTCCGTCTTCTTTTTTCGTCGATGGCTAATTGGATGATGAAATCGTGACCATCCATCTCCCCAAGGATCGGACGGTCGGCGCACTTCCCGCTCCATTGCACATCGTGGCAACCCTCCCCCGATTCCATTTTCCCTCGCTGATGCGATCCCCCAATAAAACCCTAACCACTGATATGCTTCCAGATCCAACGGTCCTTTGTTCATCGTTGTTTCTTCTCTCATCGCTCATCGGCTCATTGGCGATCCCTTTTTTGGTGCCCAGACCCTTTACCCTGTCGATGGCCGATCTTGTGATTGGATCTGAGCCGTCCATTCTTTATCTCGATCTAACGACCAAGATTCATTGCAGAAGCACCAGGTTAACAAATCTTTCCATACCCAAAAGTTCCCCTGCTATATGTATTTTCTTTATATTTTCCATATTTCCCTGTTGGTCCCACCCGACCATGCGGAGCCTTCCCGCTGTGTTTTCCCGTAATCTCCACCGTAGATCTCCCCCCCCCCCAAGATCAGATGGTCTTAATCCTTTTTTGTGTTCATTTCACAAATAAATCTAATCGAACGTTTAGAATGTGAAATGGGTGGTTTTCAGAGGCATATGTGTCAACCATTGGACTGAATTGCGTTCCCCCAGGGCAATACCGCTTACTGCCCAAACTTCAGGCGAAAACCACTGCTGGTTTTCCAAATCCACCTTTTTATTTTTCATGCCATAAATCCTATTTAAACCTTCTCCTCCTGGTTTCTGCCATGGAAGCTCACGACGCTGCATTCACCTCCTATGCACTGCTCCTCCGCCCACGCCCGAGCCCTCTGTTGCAGTTAAACCAAGAAACGCAAGATTTCTTAACTTTTTTATCATCATGTGCAAGTTCAATGGCGGATTTGTCCAAAGATCTCCCACGACCAAAGAATTAGGGTTTAAAGGGGCCGAGGGATTGAATTTCAGAGTTTAATCAATGGTTTTATGGACATTGATTTCAAATAAAACCCTCCAGCGCGCTGAAACTATCGGTACACTGGATAAAGACAAAGAGGTTAAGCTTAAGTTGAAGAATACACACCTAAACTCACAGTCTCGAAGGACAACACAGTTTGAAGACAAGTCAGTAGAGGAAAGCCTCTAAAGCCACATCCATAGAAGCATTTATTTCTCCTAAGGACTAAAAGGACACCTGCAGCCTATGTTACTTCACATAGACACTTTAACAACCATCCTATTGCCCAACCCTCTGTGAAACAGTCAGAGAAGTTATTAAGCAAACACGGGGCTACAAAACCTAGAAAACTGATAGTTTTCTTATCCAAGAAGTCAAATAGGGTACTTTAGCCACAATTGTCTTCAAAGAAACACTTCGAAGTTATTACCTTGCCTACCAGATATGCATAGAAACAGGAAAAAACTACCAAAATGGTACAAGTAGTCAATGTTATGTTTATTGACCAAAATGGGCAATTGAACACTTCTCCCACTCTGTCTTAATTCACATTTATTACCATTTCTGCAGCACTCTTCCTCGTTCACCTATAAGTATTCAAAAAAAATATTGTAAAGGGTTGGAAAATTGTTAATTGTTGAACTGTTGTTGAGCTAGAGTTATTGAGTAGTTGTAATATAGTAGGTTGGGAAGAGAAAAATTGGACTGTAAAAGCTGTTGGGCTCAAATTATGTAACTCGTTTTGGACATCAATACACTAGCGGATTCACTAGATCCTAATATAAATCATTGGTGATGTGTTTTCCTCATTGTCTTTGTGTCTTTCCTTATGTTTTCCATTCTGTTCACATTCTCTGATAAAGAGCAGAAAAATATAGATTAGTATTTACTTCTAAAGTACCCTAATTCTAACTGATAAGCTTTATCTGTATGTTTTCATCTAAATGTGTATTTAAGAGTGATATCAATAGAGTATAACTAGTCAAGAATGTTGGTGAGCCCATGTCTTGCTGAGTAGAACTTGAGATACTATTCTTAAATGTTATTTTCATTGCATGCTAAGTAGAGTCTTAAACAAGGAAGTCTATGGTTATCCCTGTCCCTTGTTTGGTCTTAAAGAGTTGCTTTGATGATTTCCCTTAAGAGTAGGCTGAAAGTAGGAAAGGTTTAAATTCCTTGCTTGATCTTAGGTTGCTTTTTGTGTTTATCTCATATGTGTTTTTCATGAGTGTACACCAAAATAATGTTAGGTTAAAATTCCTTGCTTGATCTTAGGCTGCCTTTGTTTTCTTACAATTTTCTACTTTCATTTCACTCCTTAATGTTCCCTATCACAAACTCAACTTAAAATATCTTCTGATATAGATGACTTTTCTTTGAAAACTCTTGGATGGTTGATGTGTGAGTAAACCCTTTTATGAATCCATAGCCCAATGATTTAGCACTCTCTGACCTATCTTCCCATTCTGAAACATCCTTCCACTTACTTCTTCACTTCATATGACCATGTCAGTTAATGATTACCAACCGAAAAAAAAACAAACAACCTCTTGAATTTCATAACTAGCCTAATATCTTAACTAAGCATAAAGAAATATATTTGAAAACAATACTTACATAGAGAGATCCCTCTCTGAATCCAGGATGGCTAGATCCTAGGATTCCAAAGAGGTTCTGATGTTGCCTGGTCATTTGGTACGCCAGTCTGCCAAATCACTAGGACCCCAACATAATGGCGACCCCACTTGGGAATAACTCTGAGTAAACTGCTATCTTAGACATCCTGAAAACTCAGAAAACCCACAACATCTTTATAGTGTAGTTAATTACTGCGGTGGACATCAACTCATCTTGAACATTTGAAATCGTCCACCTGGCAACTCCACAACTCCTAAAATATCAAAAGACTCCACTGGTGATCAGTAGGCCTGCTGATTATTCCTGGTTTCACAAAGACTCCACTCGGGTAGCCCACACTACAATTAAAACATTATTCACATCCATTTAGGAAACTTTGAGGATTAAGTTTCTTTGTTAAAGGCTGGTTTGCCTCTTAAAGATTGTTATATCTGGCTAACTTTCTTCTTTTTTTGGGTTTGAAACTTAACATACTGGCTTCAAAAAGAATTCATACTAGAGCTTATCCTGACCCAAACCCTCCTAAAATAGTTGATAATCCAAAAATCATTCTTAGGATGTCTCCTGTATCTAGGGATCCAACTATTGTCAGACCTATTCATAGAGCTAAATTTGTTCCCGAAAACCTTACAGCTCTATCAGATACTCAAGTTGACTTAGATTTACCAAGTAATTTACCCAGAACTAAGTCACTTAATGGTATATATTAGATAGACTTGAGCCTCCAAGTTTGCCACCACATAGTGGTCAACATATTAGCAGCAGAGAAACCCCTCCATCCACACCTCCGGATCTCCATTTCATTCATAAATTGGGTCTCTCTCACCCTAAATCCGCTCAGCAGTCTCCCAATCACTTCTTCCATCCATATACCTGCTATTCAAGCCACTCCTTTACTCCCAAAAATATTGTCATGGCAGCATGGTATGCTCCCCTAGTTTTACCACAGCCTTTGGTTCCTTTACCCAATGAATATCAGTCTAAAATTCCCCATTTCACTGGAACTGAGTCCACTACTACTCAAAAACATGTAGACAAGATGAATTATGCATTTGATTATATGGAAATAGAAGATGAGACCATTTAAATGAGAATCTTTGCCCAAATTTTAGGAGGAGAAGCCAAGAAATGGTTTAAAGGCTTAACTCCTCATTGTATTCATGATCTCCCTTCTTTACATCAAACATTCACAAACAAATGGGAAATTAGGAAGAATCCACTCCAAATACTTTCAGATTAAAACAACCTAAAGAGAAACCCTGGGGAGAGTGTTCAAAATTATTGCAACAGATTCAATAGTGTGTATAATGCACTACCTCTAGACTTGAAACCTCCACAAGGATCAGCCTTGGCCAAATTTCCTGAAGGATTTGATCCTGAAATGGCCTATCAGCTTAGAGAAATGGATCCCTTAACTTTAAAATAGATGTAGAAGGGAGCTCTTAGTGTGGAAGCTAATTTGATTGAAAAAAGAGCCAGGATGAGGACTGAAAATAAAGTGACATATAGAGAGGACACTGCACCTTCTACATCTGACTCAAAATTAGACCATCTAGCCAAGAACATGGATAGGTTAGAAAAAAATGATGGAGAGGTTAGTTGTCCAAAGAAGTGCCCAAAACAGGAACCAGACTCAAAATCAGAACCAGAACTTTAGGAGAAACCCCCCTCAGATGAAACAAAGAGATTTTGATCAACAATTCAGACCTCCATTTCAAGAAAATTATGTTTATTAAGAGGATGGAATGATAGAAGAGTCAGAGGGAACTATTATAAACATGCTGGGATTTAACAATGAAGACCCTACCTTTTTCATAGAGGATGACCAAGCTGCATATACATTTTTTGATAATGAAGGTTTAGAATATGAAGATTATAGGCTTTGAGAATGCAATCATGGAGGTCCACAAGCAATATGACCTCAGAAGAAAAAAGAAACAAGAAACTCCACAAACAAAAACCTCTAAGACTGCTGCTAAGAACAGATCTGAAAAAGTGGTTAAAGGGGCTGCTGAAAACAACAAAACAGCAGCTGAAAGTTCTGGTAAAAACAAGGGAAAAGTCACTCAGAACACTGATAAACCAATTATTGGCCCCAGCAGTGCTAGTACTTCAGCTAGTACCCCTGAAAGAACTGTTTTAACTAATGTACATAGTGAAAATCAACATACTGATTTTGCTGGTAAATTAGTGACTAACAAGACATATTTGAACCTTTCAAAGAGTTAGTTCCCTTTCAATTTAAAAAGTGAAATTGCTAAAATCAAAATCTTTGTCCCCATCACTGAGTTAGTCACTCAATATGTATATAAATTTTAGGTTTTGAAAGCTTTAAACATAGAAGAAAATAATGACTCTATCAACCTCAATGATGATCAACTAGCCCTTTTATTTGGTCCTAAAATTGAAGGGAAATTCCAGGAAGGAGTGGTCCCTCCTTTCTATGTCAGTTTGAATATCCATGATAAAATTTTACACAACACTATGCATGATTCAGGGGCTTCTCATAATCTCATGCCCAAAGTAATCATGGAGATATTAGGCCTCGAGATAACTAGACCATACAAAGACTTGTATTCCTTTGACTCCAATAGAGTGAAATTCTTAGGCTTGATCAAAGATGTGTGTGTAAAATTGACCCAAATCCTAGCCAAATGCATGGTGATGGATGTGGTAGTGGATGATGTGCCCCCCAAATATGGTATGCTTCTTTCGAGATCATGGGGTGCTAAGCTGCAAGGTACCATGCAAATGGATATGACATATGCCACCATCTCTGTCTTCAGTCAACTTAGGAGACTTTATAGGGAATCACACATGAAATTTATGATGAGCTGTTAAGAAAATTCAGAGAATTCCCCTCTTTATTCTATCCACACAGACCTAGACTCGTTCATTCTTTGCAATGATGAAAGCTTTGGTGAACTAGAGTTGGATAGTGAACAATCACCCAACATAACAGAAATTAAGGAGGGAGAAGCTCTCAAACAGTGTGCCAAAGCTAAAAGTTGCAACAAATAAAACAGAGAGCATGAGATACCCACTATCCATCAGATTAGTTCAAATCAAGGGAGTCAAGAAGAAAGGCTGGAACTCCATGAAAACCTTAAGGAACAAGTCCAATCCAAACATGCTGCAGGACCCATAGAACTGCATTATGACAGTTAGAACACACAAGACAAAGAGGACAACAATGAAAATAATACCAAGTATGAAACTAGCCCTCTTTGGAGTATGAGTTTTGATTGGTCTTGTAATAAAACTGGTGTAGGAGCAGGTGTATGGATTCATAACACTGAGAACAATTATGCTGAAAGCCATGCATACAAGATAAATTTCCAATGCACTAATAACATAGTAGAGTATGAAGCACTCCTCTTAGGACTGCAGTCATTGAAGAAATTAGGAGCCAAAGAGCCTATAGAAATGATGCTATGGACCTTTTGCAAACCTTTGAGGAATATGAACTTGTTTTTTTCCCTAGAAGCCAAAAAATCCTTGCCAATGGAATGGCTTGCACTGCCAGCTCATGTCAAAAACCCTATGACAACAACCAATTCAATGTCAAAGTGAAATATAGGCCAGCTATCCCAGACAATGAAAAATATTGGCAGGTCTTTGAGGGAGATAAACAGATAGAGGACTTTTTGCAATTCAGAAATGAGTTTGAATTGCCTAATTCAGACTCAAAGTATGATAAAAACTGTCTGGATGAGGAACAACGTGACCAAAAGGAACCTCCTCTCCCATTGCAGAAATAGATCTGCTAACCAGTGAGTTCGAAAATCAAACAGAAGAATACATAAACTCAAAAAAAGAAGACATAGAGGTATTACAGTGCAAAGACAAAGGCTTACCCAAAGGACTAGTGCCTCTAGAAGACTTGTTTGATTTTAATGACGTTGCCAAGAAACCAACAATAGAACCCACTGATTTTGATATCGAGGAATGCAATATAGGCAGTAAAGACAAACCCAAAATGATCAAACTGTCTAAAACATTTCTAGCTCACATTAAACTGAAATATATTGAGTTGTTTAAAGAATTTTTTGATGTTTTTTCTTGGAGCTATGAGGATTTAAATGCATACGACACAGAGACCATTCAACACAATATACCTTTGAAGGAAAAATAGAAACCATTCAGGCAAAAATTGCGTAGAATAAACCCTATGCAGTTACCTATGGTTGAGAAAGAAATTAGGAAAATGTGTGATGCTGAAATCATTGTCCCTGTGAGATACTTAGAATGGGTGTCTAATATGGTAGCCGTGAGGAAGAAAACCAGAGAAATTAGGCTCTGTATTGACTTCAGAAACTTGAACAGAGCCTCGTTAAAGAAGAAATACCCCCTACCCAAAATGGAACATATCTTACAAAGGGTAGTTGGTTCCAAAAGGATCTCTTTGCTAGATGGTTTTTCAGGATATAACCAAATTTTGGTACTACCTGAAGATCAACTAAAAATAGCCTTCACTACTCCTTGGGGCACCTTCATGTATGTAAAGATGCCTTTTGGATTAATGAACGCAGGTGCCACCTTTCAAAGAGCCATGGATATTGCTTTCTCGAAAGAAATAGAACACTTCATTGTGATTTATTTAGATGACATCACAGTCTATTCCAAAACAGATGAAGAACACCTAGCACACCTCAGGAAATTCTTTGAGAAATGTAGGAGGTTTGGGCTATCTTTAAATCCCAATAAGACAATGTTTGGTCTCCAAGAGGGAAAACTTCTGGGTCATATCATATCAGAAAAAGGGATTAAAATAGACCCAAAAAGGGTTGAAGGTATATTGCAAATCAGTCAGCCTAGAAACATCAAAGAACTCCAATATTTCATTGGAAAGATTAATTTCTTGAGAAGGTTCATACCCAACCTGGAAGAACTCCTTAGGAACATGACAAACATGCTAAAGAAAGAGATGGGAGTCGAATGGACACTGGAAGCAAAGAAATCCTTTGAACTAGTTAAACATGCACTTACCCAAGCACCGGTTCTCATTAGTCCTGATTTCACTAAGGACTTCCTCATATTTTCATTTGAATCAGAACATACTATGGTTGTTGTCCTATTACAGACAAATCTAAAAGGACAAGAGCAACCAATTGCATTTTTCAGCAAGGCACTAAGGGATGCACCTCTCAAATATAATATAATGGAGAAACAGGCCTATGCATGGGTCAAGGCCTTCAAAGATTCCAGAGTTTATATCTTATGCTCTCACGTTATTGCATTTGTGCCTCATGTAGTGGTGAAGGACATTCTGTCACAAGACCCTGATGGCAAAAGAGGAAAGTGGATTGATGTGATACTAGAATATGATTTGGAAATTAAACCCACTAAACTCATCAAGGGTCAAGGCCTAGCACAGTTAATGGATGAATCTAACTTACAAGCACTTGATATAAACATGATAGATGCACTAGATGAACAGGTAGAATTACCAGCTCCACTTGTGGAAGATAATTTTTTTTTTTCATCTTGGTATGCTGATGTTTTATATGTGCTTACTAATCTCAATGTAACTCTTGGTTTGTCCAAAAAAAGGCCAGATTATTAAAGTTAAAAGCTGTTAATTGCTACATTTTAGATAATTGTTTATATTGGAAGAATGTCAGTGGTTTATTGCTTAAATTTTTTCCTGAGATTGATGCAGAAAGGATCAGTCATGAATTTCATGAAGGATAATGTGGAGGCCACCTAAATTGGAAAACCACTGCTAATAAAATCCTTAGAGTTGGTTATTACTAGCCTACCCTCTTTCACGATATCCAAAAAATGATAGTTTCCTGCCATAAATGCCAAATCTTTGAACGCAGGAGAAAACTCCTTCCCTTGCCCTTGCAACCAATCACTATTGAGTCTCCTTTCCAACAGTGGAGCCTGGACTTCATTGGGGAAATCCATCCTACCTCATCTGCCCAACATAGATGGATACTCACAACCACTGACTATTTCACCAAATGGATAGAAGTCATCCCTTCTAGGAATGCCACAGATTCAATTATCATAAAATTCCTTGAAGATCATATCCTATCTAGATTTGGATCTCCTAGGAAAATTATCACTGACAATGTCGCTGCATTTGGTTCTAAAAATATGGTTGACTTCTATCACAAATATCAGATTGTGCTTGGTCATTCTATAGCTTATTACCCTCAAGGAAATGGATTGGCAGAATCTTCCAATAAAAGCCTAGTAAACATAATAAAGAAGCTACTGGAAGAAAATCAGAGATCATGGCACAACGAGCTGGTACACGCCTTATGGGCAGATAGATTGACAACAAAGAAATCAATTGGAATGTCTCCCTATCAGTTGGTGTATGGGGATGATGCAGTTTTTCCTACCAGTTTGGGAGTGCCAGTGATGAAGTTGGTCCAAGAAATACAATCAGAAGAAGATAGCATGATAAGAAGGATAAATCAGACCATACACCTTTAGAAAACCAGGGAGGAATTTTATAACAAAGCACAAAAAGTACAAGAGGATATCAAAGGGCTATTTGAAAAGAGGACAAAGGCCAGTGATTTTAATATTGGTGACAAAGTACTCAAATGGGATTCCAGGAGAGAAGATAAGGGCAAACATGGCAAGTTTTAAAATTTATGGAAAGGCCCTTACATTATTCAATCAGTTATTGGTCATAATTCATTTTTTCTACAAGAGATGGATGGTACAAACCTATTTTGGGGTCCTGTCAATGGCAGGATGCTCAAACACTATTTTTGCTGAAAATTCTATTTAAAGCTTTCATTTTCCATTGTAAATATCACTGCTTTGTTTTATTTTAAAAAATTGAAAAATACAAAAACTATAGAAAAAGAGAAAAGAGGGAAGATTAGAGAAAAAAAGGAAAGGTACAGCCCCATACCAATAAGAAAGGAAGTTTGAAAGTGTGCAAGATTAAATATCACTACTTGAAAGAGCACGACTATCTGGTCATACTGCCTAATCATGGCTAGATAGATTTCAATTTAATGTTGTTAGGTTAGTGAATCATATTTTCCAAATAGTTTAATCTTGGCTTATCAGTATATTAGATTAGGATAGAGAAAGAATTGGTTCTAATATGATCAAAATCTAAACCAAATAATCAAAGAGAAAGAATGGCTCTAATCAGATCAAAACCTGAGCCGAAGAAAGGAAACAAACTGGTCCTACCATGCTGAAAAATTGGATTAGATGAAGAAGAGGAAGAGAGCTGAAAAGATCAAGATCAAAGTTGAAAGGAGGAAGGAAGGATTCTCATTATTTTCAGATCATAAACCTTCCAAATTCTGTTTCACTTGTCTGCAAATAAAGGCGTATGAATAGTTTATTTTGATGTCATAGCCATCACAACAAATCAGACAGCTTAATCCTAGTTTGACTGTGTTTTCAATTTCTCTTTAGAATATAGAGAATGCAGATCTGTCAGACAGTTTAATCCTGACAGATGGTAGATTAGGTAGAGAAACTATGAGTTCAACAATTTAATCTGAACTCATGGAGGAATAAGGGTAGATTTAGATTAGTTTTTCATGCTGTCCAAAGAATAAAATGTTGATGTCTAAGGTTTGCAAGTCCAAGTGCACCTGATGAAGAAAAGATGTTAGGAAAGTAGGTTGGGTAGGTAATTGTTTGGGGAATGAATCATTCCGTTTGATATATTTTTGATCATATTTCAAAGCAGTATGGTCAAAGAAGAAAGGTTGTCAAGGATAAAGCACAGATCTGCATTTTAGAGATAAAATTCTAAGGTTCTTGACACCTCCAAGGAGTTTCCATCCCCAAGTTGAAGACGCTGTTGGCCATCCATAATTTTGACATATGAAAAGATGGCTAAAAATGGGTCTTTTAGTCTTCAAGAAACAAGTTTCAGGCAAAATCTATGACTTCTTGAAGCCTCTACTGTGTTCCTTATCTTTAAAAAAAAACAGCTATTTTATCTCTGCATTTAAAAGCCTCTTCTCCATTATTCCCTCTTGAGAGTCCCCCTTTTCCTTCATTATCCCTCCAATTCCCCAAAACATCCCCTTTCAAACCATAAAAATCCCTTTTTATTTGTTTAAAGAACCCTCCGTTTACTCTATCAGAACCTGAAAAAACCTCAAAAGACTCCATCTCGGCCTATTTTCTGCTCATTTTATACCTTTAGGCCTTGTGCACTTTCTTGCTTTAAACCCCCCACCATTGATCTCATCGTAGATCCGACAGTCCTCGGCAAATCACAAATCACAACTCCAAAGGCCTGCGTCCCTTCCTCTTTTTCCCCCCGATGTGATATTCTAAGGGCTTAAATATTTTGCCCCACTCTCATATGACCTGAGCCCCATGACCTAGTGCATCAGCACATCGGCAATCCATATTTCCTTCACATCGGCACAATCCAAATTTCCCGCTTCCATCTTCTTCTTCCGCCAATGGCCAATCAGCCGATGAAATCGTGACCGTCCATCTCCCCAAGGATCGGACGGCTGGCGCACTTCCTGCTCCATCGCACATCGCAACCCCCCTCCCCTGATTCTGTTTTCCCCCGCCGATGTGATCCCCCGATAAAACCCTGACCAACGATCCACTTCTAGATCCGACGGTCCTCCGTTCATCGTCGTTTCTTCTCTCATCGCTCATCGACTCATCGGTGATCCTTTTTTTGGTGCCTAGATCCTTTACCCCACCAATGGCCTATCTTGCGATTGGATCTGTGCCATCCATTCTTTATCCCAATCCAACGGCCAAGATTCATTGCAGAAGCACCGGCTTCACAAATCTTTCCATACCCTAAAGTGGCCCCGCTATATGTATTTTATTTATATTTTCCATATTTCCTTGCCGGTCCCACCCAACCACGCAGAGCCTTCCTGCTGTGTTTTCCCATAATCTCCACCGTAGATCTAGGCCCCCCAACATCGGACGATCTTAAGCCTTTTTCGCATTCATTTCACAAATAAATATAATCGACCATTTAGAATGCGAAATGGGTGGTTTTCAGAGGCATACGTGTCAACCAATGGACCGAATCGCGTTCCCCTGGGGAAATACCGCTTACTGCCCAAAATTCACGTGAAAACCACTGTTGGTTTTCCAAATCCACCTTTTTATTTTTCGTGCCATAAATACTGTCTAAACCTTCTATGCCTGGTTTCTACCATGGAAGCTCACCCTGCTACATTCGCCTCCTCTACACTTCTCCTCCGCCCATGCCTGAGCCCTCTGTTGCAGTTAAACCAAGAAACGCAGGATTTCTTAACTCATTTATCGTCATATACAGGTTTAATGGTGGATTTGTCCACAGATCTCCCACGACCAAAGAATCAGGGTTTAAAGGGGATGAGGGATCGAATTTCAAAGTTTAATCAAATTTTTTATGGACATTGATTACAAATAAAACTTTCCAGGGCATCGAAACTATCGGTACACTGAAAAGGAGATCAAAAAGATAAAGATAAAGAGGTTAATATTTAAGTTGAAGAATACACACCTAAACTCACAGTCTCGAAGGATAACACAGTTTGAAGACAAGTCAGCAGAGGAAAGCCTCTAAAGCCACATCCATAGAAGAATTTATTTCTCCTAAGGACTAAAAGGACACCTACGGCCTATGTTACTTCACACAAACACTTTAACAACCATCCTACTGCCTAACCCTCTGTGAAATATTTAGAGCAGTTATTAAGCAAACATGGGGCTACAAAACCCAGAAAACTGACAATTTTCTTATCTGAGAAGTCAAACAAGGTACTTCAGCCATAGTTATCTTCAAAGAAACAATTTGAACTTATTACCTTGCCTACCAGATATGCATAGAAACAGGAAAAAACTACCAAAATGGTACAAGTAGTCAATGCTATGTTTATTGAGCAGAATGGGCATTCGAACACTTCTCTCACTCTGTCTTAATTCACATTTATTACCATTTTTGCAACACTCTTCCTCGTTCACCTATAAGTATTCACAAAAAATTTATTGTAAAGGGTTGGAAAATTGTTAATTTCTGAACTGTTGTTGAGTTAGAGTTACTGAGCAGTTGTAATATAGTAGGATAGGAAGAGAAGAATTGGACTGTAAAAGTTGTTGGGCTCAAATTATGTAACTAGTTTTGGACATCAATACACCAGTAGATTCACTGGATCCTGATCTAAATCATTGGTGATGTGTTTTCCTCATTGTCTTTGTGGCTTTCCTTATGTTTTCTATTCTGTTCACATTCTCTGATAAAGAGCAGCAAAATATAGATTAGGATTTACTTCCAAAGTACCCTAATTTTGACTGGTAATATTTATTTATATGTTTTCCTCTAAATTTGTATTTAAGAGTGATATCAATAGATTATAAACAGTCAAGAATGTTGGTGAGCCCATGTCTTGCTGAGTATAACTTGAGATATTATTCTTAAATGTTATTTTCATTGCATGCTAAGTAGAGTCTTAAACAAGGAAGTCTATGGTTAGCCCTGTCCCTTGTTTGGTCTTAAAGAGTTGCTTTGCTGATTTCCTTTAAGAGTAGGCCAAAAGAAGGAAAGGTTTAAAGTCCTTGCTTGATCTTATGTTGCTTTTTATGTTTATCTCATATGTGTTTTTCATGAGTGTATGCCAAAAGCAGGTTAGGTTAAAAGTCCTTGCTTGATCTTAGGCCGCCTTTGTTTTCATACAAGTTGCTACTTTCATTTCACTCCTTAATGTTCCCTATCACAAACTCAAATTAAAATATCTTCTGATATAGATGACTTGCCCTTTGAAAAATATTGGATGGTTGATGTGTGAGTAACCCATTTATGACTCCATAGCCCAATGGTTTAGCACTCTCTGACCTATCTTCCCATGCTAAAACATCCTTCCACTTACTTCGTTCTTCACTTCATATGACCATCTCAGTTAATGATTCCCAACCAAAACAAAACAAACAACCTCTTGAACTTCATAAATAGCTTAATATATTAACTAAGCATAAAGAAATATCTTTGAAAACAATACTTACATAGAGAGATCCCTCTCTGAATCCAGGATGGTTAGATCCTAGGATTCCAAAGCGGTTCTGATGTTGCCTAGTCATTTGGTATGCCAGTCTGCCAAATCACTAGGACCCCAACACTGTGCGTATTTATGGAGTTGTGTCTATGCTTATGTTATCTCGTGGTCTTCAAGGCATTTTATAATGCATAGTCATTGGAATCTTTCGCTCTCCCTCTGACTATGGTTTTTGTATGGGATGGGACCCCTCCTTTAATTAAAAATATGATTCCCCTTTGAACCAGATATTACCCTTCTCCCTCCAAACTTCATGGTGAAATTCAACTCGCGTATGAGATACATTTTTCTTATGTATGTCATTCCCTTCAAGGCCTCTAATGTAATATTTTCTTCCATCCAATGAGACTCCCGCGGATGAGAGAATCCCCGCCGGTGAGCGCTTTCACAAAGATCACAAGCATTAAGATTCCAAACCTGACAGCAAAAGAGGTTCCTTTTGTCAAATGGATCGGTAATGGATCACCTGTTGAAAGGGAAACATGGGGCCATGCCAATCTAGGAGGCCTCCTAAGATTATTTCCATAGGAATGCAATTGCCAAGTGATCAATATCACCAGCCTTGCCATAATGAGGACAAAGTTTAATTGTTGTCATTCCTCTCATGAAGCTCTTAGAGTGCATACATATTTGCATAGCAATAATAAGGATGATATGAACAAGCAGGATTGAAATCATTTGTCCACTGAGCTAGGGTTGTACTGTTCTTTATGGGATGCCTTTCGGGTTTACTTTCGTCATCTATCATATCAAAGTCGAACATCCTTTGTACACATTGTACAATCGAGGAGACTGAATTAACCAAATGGCACTTTTGTTGTATATCTTATTGTTAAAAAAACCACTTTCCGATCGGTTCCATTGGCTTTGTTTCCTTTCATAAACAGATATACCATATTCTGCCATTTTACATTCACTTGCTTCTAGATCAGATCATAGTTGGTTTGATAGCTCAGCAAGAGAACAACCTTGAATGAGATTTTCTTGCTTTAGGGAAATATTATGAGTCTACTTTTCCCACATGGGTTATACTTTAGACTAGACTTATCAAATTGGTGAAATGTATTCTCTTCTGCATGTACATCCAGGAGATCAACATTGAGCTGGTATCTTGTAGGAATTTCAAAGACTTCCTTTGAGGTGAGACATTTGCCATCCCGGAATATAACTACCACATTTTTTTCCTCCTTCAGCTTAGAATTTCTAAAACACAGCAAATGCTTCTGGTTCATGCATGAAGGCACAAGGTACGAACATTTCTCAATGGAGTGATTCTAAGTATCTGATGTACATCAGTGGATAATGTTGTTGCATCAACAACATGAAAAGCTCTTTCCTTGATTCTTTATTTGGATAAACATGTACCACACCATCATCCCTTTAACAATACTGCTCACTTGCTCCTCCCCCTCACCTATTGATGCATCCTTGTCATCCACCGTAATGCGGTCTTCAACTGTAGCCTTAAATCTCATCCCCACATGGGCTACGGGGAATGTGGATTAAAATTTCCTGTTTCGTAGTTGTGGCCTTGTTGTTTCACTTCAGTTTATTTCCCTTGGTGTGGTGATGACATTTATGAGTATATCATCCATGGGACTGACCTATATTAAACATTATAACATTAATTAGTTCACAGTTACCCTATAGAGAATGATGCCCTTAAATAATTTACA
The DNA here is from genome assembly GCA_034641835.2 of Pinus albicaulis. NCBI lineage: Eukaryota > Viridiplantae > Streptophyta > Pinopsida > Pinales > Pinaceae > Pinus > Pinus albicaulis. Next base: position 28,083 of record JAXQQM020068100.1, read on the forward strand.
TGAGCTTGGTGAAGTATCCAAACATAATGCCTAAATGATCCATGATGAAAGTGATTCTAACAAATATACTTAATGCACAGAGAATTTTCCATTCGAGTGTATGTGTGATGATCCTCCCACACATGGCATAACTGCGACAAAAGAATCTTGTCATGATGGTGAGAAGCTTCAATGACTACAAGCTGGGTCGAAACCCTAATGGCTAAGCGAGCAGGGGGACCCGAAATTTTAAATATACCAAAAATTTTGGGTAGTGTTGTAGTGGATACAACAAACTTGTAACCACAACTTTAACCTTAATCTTTACTTAACCTTAACCTTAACTATAACCTAACCATAGCCTTGACCAAACCCTTAACCTTAACCTGACTAAACCTGTAACCTTAACATAACTTAACCTTAACCTTGACCTTGAACTTAACCTTAACCTTATTCTTAACCTTCACCTTAACCTAACCTTAACCTTTACCTTAACTATAACCTAACCTTAACCATGACCTTATCTATAACCTAACCCTAAACTTAACCTTTACCTAACCTTAAACTTAACCTTGACCTTAACATTAACCTTAACCTTAACCTTTACCTTAACCTTAACCTTAACCTTATCTTACCCTTAACCTTAACTTATCTTTAACCTTAACCTTAACCTTAACCTAACTATAACCTTAACCTTAACCTTAACTATAACCTAACCCTAACCATAACCTTCACTATAACCTAACCTTAACCTTAACCTTACCCTAGCCTTAACCTTAACCTTAACCTTAACCTGACTAAACACGTAACCTTAATATTACCTTAGCCTAACTTTAACCTTAACCTTATCCCTAACCATAACCCTAAACTTGACCAAACCATTAACCTTAACCTTAACCTAATTAAACCCGTAACCATAACCTTAACCTATACCCTTAACCTTAACCTTAACCTTAACCTTACCCCCTTAACCTTAACCTTATCCTAACCTTAACCTTAACTAAAACCTAACCCTAACCTTAACCAAACCCTTAACCTTAACCTTAACTTTAACCTAACCTTAACCTTGACTTTACCCTTAATCGAACCTTAACCTTAACCTAACCTTAACCTTAACTTTACCTTAACATTGACTTACCCTTAACCTAAACTTAACCTTAACCTTAACCTTATCTTAACCTTAACCGAACCTTAACCTTAACCTTAACCTAACTATAACCTTACCTTAACCTAACTTAACCTTAACCTTCACCTTGACCTTAACTTTAACTTTAACTTTACCCTAACCTTAAGGGTTTAGTCACGTTAAGGTTAAGATTAGTATATAGTGAAGGTTAAGGTTAAGGGTAAGGTTAGGGTAAAAGTTCATGTTAAGGTTAAGGATAAGGTTAAGGTTAGGGTTAGATTAAGGTTAAGATAAAAATAAGGTTAAGGTTATCGTTAGGTTAAGGTTAATGTTAAGGTTAAGGTTAAGGTTAGGGTTAGGTTAAGGTTAAGATAAGGATAAGATTAAGCTTAAGGTTAGGGTAAAGGTTAAGGTTAAGGTTAAGGTTAGGTTAAGGTTAAGTTAAGGGTAAATTCAACCCATAACCTTAACCTTAACCTTAACCTTCACTATAACCTAACCCAAACCTTGACCAAACCCTTAAACTTAAATATAACCTAACCTAAACCTTAACCAAACCCTTAACCTTAACCTTGACTTTACCCTTAACATAACCTTACCCTTAACCTTAACTGTAACCTTAACCTTACCTTAACCTAACTTAAACTTAACCCTGACCTTGACCTTAACCTTAACCTTAACTTTACCCTAACCTTAGGGGTTTAGTCAGGTTAAGTATAAGGTTAAGGGTTTGGTCAAGGTTAGGGTTAGGTTGAGGTTAAGGGTGAAGGTAAAGGGTAAGGTTAAGGTTAAGGTTAGGTTAAGGGTAAAATTAAGGTTAGGGGAAGGTTAAGGTTAAAGTCAAGGTTAAGCTGAAGGTTAAGGGTAAGGATAGGGTAAGGTTAAGGTTAAGGTTAAGGTCAAGGTCAAGGTTAAGGTTAAGTTAGGTTAAGGTAAGGTTAAGGTTACATTTAGGTTGAGGTTAAGGTTAGGTTAAGGTTAAGGTTAGGTTAAGGTTAAGATTAGGTTAAGGGTAAAGTTAAGGTTAAGGTTAGGTTAAGGTTAGGGTTAATGTTACGTTCAGGGTAAATTCAAGGTTAAGGTTAGGTTAAGGGTAAGGGTTTGGTCAAGGTTAAGGTTAGGTTATAGTTAAGGTTAGGTTAAGTTTAAGGTTAAGGGTTTGGTCAAGGTTAGGATTAGGTTATAGTTAAGGTTAAGGTTAAGGGAAAAGATAATTTTATGGTTAATGTTAACTTAGGGTTAGGTTATAGTTAAAGTTAAGATTAAGTTAAGGGTAAAGTTAAGGTTAAGGTTAGGGTTAAATTTAGGAGAAATTTTAGTTAAGGTTAAGGTTAAGGTTAGGTTAAGGTTAAGATAAGGTTAAAGATCAAGTTAAGGTTAAGGTTAAGGTTAGGTTAAGGGTAAAGTTAAGGTTATGTTAGGTTAAGGTTAAGGTTAGGTTAAGCTTAAGGTTAAGGTAAAGGTTAAGGGTTTGGTCAAGGTTAGGGTTAGGTTATAGTTAAGGTTAGGTTACGTGTAAATTCAAGGTTAAGGTGAAGGATAAGGGTAAGGTTTAGGTTAATTTTAAGGTTAAGGGTTATGGGTTTTGTCAGGTTAAGGTTAAGGTTAAGGGTTTGGTCAAGGTTAGGGTTAGGTTAAGGTTAAGGTTAAGGTTAGGTTAAGGGTAAATTCAATTTTAAGGTTATGGTTAAGGTTAAGGGTAAGATAAAATTAAGGTTAAGGTTAAAGGGGTAAGGTTAAGGTTAAGGTTAAGGTTACGGTTAGGTGAAGGTGAAGGTTACGGTTAGGTCAAGGTTAAGGTTAAAGTTAAGTTAAGGGTAAGGGTAATATAAGTTTAGGTTAAGCTTAAGCTTAAGATTAGGTTAAGGGTAAATTCAAGCCTTAACATTCACCTTATATTTAACCTTAACCTTCCCTTAACCTTCCCCTAACCTTAACCCTAACCTGAACCTTAACCTTAACCTAACCTTAACCATAACCTTAACCTTAAATTTACCCTTAAACTAACCTTAACCTTACCCTAACCATAACCTTAACTTTACCCTTAACCTAATATTAACCTTAATCTAACCTTAAGCTTGACCATAACCTTAACCTTAACCATAACCTTAAACTTTACCTAACCTTAACCTTAACCTTAACCATAACCTTAACCTTAACCTAACCTTAACCTTGACCTTGACTATAACCTAACCCTAACCTTGACCAAACCTTTAACCTTAACCTTAACCTGACTAAACCCATAACCTTAACCTTAACCTTACCCTTAACCTTAACTTATCCTTAACGTTAACCTTAACCATAATCTTAACCTCAGGTTAAGGTTAAATTTAAGGGTAAGGTTAGGGTTAAGGGTAAAGGTTAAGTTTAAGGTTATAGCTTTAGTCAGGTTAAGGTTAAAGGTTTGGTCAAGGTTAGGGTTATGTTATTGTTAAAGTCAATGTTAAGGTTAGGATAAGGTCAAGGTTAAGGTTAAGGTTAATGTTAACGTTATGGTTATGGTTAAGGTTAGGTTAAGGTAAATGTCAAGGTTAAGGTTAAGGTTAGGTTAAGGTTAAGGGTGAAGGTTAAGGTCAAGGTTAAGGTTAAGATTATGGTTAAGTTTAGGTTAAGGTTTAGGTTAAGGTTAAGGTTAGGTTATAGTGAAGGTTAAGGTTAAGACCCGTAACCTTATCCTTGACCTTACCCTTAATCTCAAACTTGACCTTAACCTTAACCTTAAACTTACTAACCCCATAACCTTAACCTTAACCTCAACCTTAACCTTAACCTTAACTATAACCTAACCCTAACCTTGAAAAAAACCCTAACCTTAACCCTAGCCCTAACCCTAACCTTAACCATAACTTTACTCTTAACCTAACCTTAAGCTTAACTATACCCTTAACCTAATCTTAACCTTAACCTTACCCTTAACCTTGACCTTAACCTTAAATTAACCTAACTTTAACCTTAACCTTAACTATAAGCTAACACTAACCTTGACCAAACCCTTAACCTTAACCTGACTAAAGTTGTAACCTTAAACTTAACCTTTACCCTTAACCCTAAGATTACCTTTAAATTTAACCTTAACCTGAGGTTAAGATTATGGTTAAGGTTAAGCTGAAGGATAAATTAAGGTTAAGGGTAAGGTTAAGGTTAAGGTTATGGGTTTAGTCAGGTTAACGTTAAGGTTAAGGGTTTGGTCAAGGTTAGGGTTAGGTTTTAGTTAAGGTCAAGGTTAAGGTTAGGTTAAGGTTAACGTTAAGTTTAAGGCTATGGTGAAGGTTAAGGTTAGGTTAAGGTTAATATTAGGTTAAGGGTAAAGTTAAGGTTATGGTTAGGATAAGGTTAAGGTTAGTTTAAGGGTAAAGTTAAGGTTAAGGTTATGGTTAAGGTTAGGTTAAGGTTAAGGTTAAGGTTAAGGTTAGGGTTAAGGTTATGGGAAGGTTAAGGTTAAACATAAGGTTAAGGTTAAGGTTTGACTTTACCCTTAACCTAATCGTAAGCTTAAGCTTAAGCTTAACCTTATATTACCCTTAACCTTAACTTAACCTTAACCTCAAACTTGACCTAACCGTAACCTTAACCTTCACCTAACCGTAACCTTAACCTTAACCTTAATCTTAACCTTACCCCCTTAACCTTAACATTATCTTACCCTTAACCCTAACCATAACTTTAAACTTGACTTTATCCTTAACCTAAAGTTAAACTTAACCTTAACCTAACTATAAACTAACCTTAACCTTAACCTTAACCTTTACTTAACCTTAACTTTAACCTTAACCTTGACCTTAAAATTAACCTTAATTTTAACCTTAACCTTATCTTACCCTTAACCTTGACCTAACCATAACCTTAACCTTAACCTTAACTATAACTTAACCCTAACCTTAACCTTCACTATAACCTAACCTTAACCTTAACCTTAACCTTAACCTGACTAAACTCGTAACCTTAACCTTACCTTAACCTAACTTTAACCTTAACCATAACCTTAACCATAACCCTAACCTTGACCAAACCATTAACCTTAACCTTAACCTGATTAAAACCATAACGTAACCTTAAACTTAACCTAACCTTAAAATTAACCTTAACCTAACAATAACCTTACCCTTAACCTGACTTAAACTTAACCTTGACCTTGACCTTTACCTTAACCTTACCCTTAAATTTCACCTTAACCTTCACCTTAACCTTAACCTCACTAAACCCATAACCTTAACCTTACCCTTAACCTTAACCTTAACCTTACCCCCTTAACCTTAACCTTAACTAAAACCTAACCCTAACCTTAACCAAACCCTTAACCCTAACCCTAACCTTAACTTTAACCTAACCTTAACCTTAACTTTACCCTTAATCTAACCTTAACCTTAACCCGACCTTAACCTTAAATTTACCTTAACCTTGACTTACCCTTAACCTAACCTTAACCATAACCTTAACCTTAACCTTATCTTAACCTAACCTTAACCTTAACCTAACTATAACCTTACCTTAACCTAACTTAACCTTAACCTTCACCTTAACCTTAAATTTAACTTTACCCTAACCTTAAGGGTTTAGTCAGGTTAAGGTTAAGGTTAAGGTGAAGGTTATTATATAGTGAAGGTTAAGGTTAAGGGTAAGGTTAGGGTAAAATTTCATGTTAAGGTTAAGGTTAGGGTTAGGTTAAGGTTAAGATAAAAATAATGTTAAGATTAACGTTAGGTTAAGGTTAATGTTAAGGTTAAGGTTAAGGTTAGGGTTAGGTTAATGTTAAGATAAGGATAAGGTTAAGGTTAGGGTATAGGTTAAGGTTAGGTTAAGGTTAAGTTAACGATAAATTCAACCCGTAATCTTAACCTCAACCTTAACCTTCACTATAACCTAACCCTAACCTTGACCAAACCCTTAACCTTAACTATAATCTAACCTAAACCTTAACCAAACCGTTAACCTTAACCTTGACTTTACCCTTAACTTAACCTTACCCTTAACCTTAACTGTAACCATAACCTTACCTTAACCTAACTTAACCTTAACCTTAACCTTGACCTTAACCTTAACCTTAGATTTACCCTAACCTTAAGGGTTTAGTCAAGTTAAGGATAAGGTTAAGGGTTTGGTCAAGGTTAGGGTTAGGTTGAGGTTAAGGGTAAGGTTAAGGGTAAAATTAAGGTTAAGGTGAGGGTTAAGGTTAGGGGAAGGTTAAGGTTAAATTCAAGGTTAAGCTGAAGGTTAAGGGTAAGGATAGGGTAAGGTTAAGGTTAAGTTATGTTAAGGTAAGGTTAAGGTTATGGTTAGGTTAAGGTTAAGGTTAAGGTTAGGTTAAGGTTAAGATTAGGTTAAGGGTAAATTTAAGGTTAAGGCTAGGTTAAGGTCAGGGTTAAGGTTACGTTAAGGGTAAAGTCAGGGTTAAGGTTAGGTTAAGGGTAAGGGTTTGGTCAAGGTTAGGATTAGGTTATAGTTAAGGTTAAGGTTAAGGTTAAGGGTAAAGATAATTTTATGGTTAAGGTTAAGGTTAGGGTTAGCTTATAGTTAAGGTTAAGATTAGGTTAAGGGTAAAGTTAAGGTTAATGTTAGGTTTAAGGTTAGGATAAGGTTTTAGTTAAGGTTAAGTTTAATGTTAAGGTGAGGCTAAGGTAAAGATAAGGTTAAATATCAGGTTAAGGTTAGGTTAAGGGTAAATTTAAGGTTAGGTTAGGTTAAGGTTAACGTTAGGTTAAGGTTAAGGTTAAGGTTAAGTGTTTGGTCAATGTTAGGGTTAGGTTATAGTTAAGGTTAGGTTAAGGGTAAAGTCAAGGTTAAGGTGAAGGTTCAGGGTAAAGTTAAGGTTAAGGTTATGGGTTTTGTTAGGTTAAGGTTAAGGTTAAGGGTTTGGTCAAGGTTAGGTTTAGGTTAAGTTTAAAGTTAAGGCTAGGTTAAGGGTAAAGTTATGGTTAAGGTTAGGTTAAGGTTATGGTTAAGGTTAAGGGTAAGATAACGCTAAGGTTAAGGTTAATGTTAAGGTTAAGGGGCTAAGGTTACGGTTAAGGTTAAGGTTAAGGTTACGGTTAGGTAAAGGTGAAGGCTACGGTTAGGTCAAGGTTAAGGTTAAGGTTAAGTTAAGGTTAAGGGTAATATAAGGTTAAGCTTAAGCTTAAGCTTAAGATTAGGTTAAGGGTAAAGTCAAACCTCAACCTTAACCTTATGTTTAACCTTAACCTTCCCCTAACCTTAACCCTAACCTGAACTTTAACCTTAAACTTACCCTAACCTTAACCATGACCTTAACCTTAACTTTACCCTTAAACTAACCTTAACCTTACCCTAATCATAACCTTAACTTTACCCTTAACCTAATATTAACCTTAACCTAACCTTAACCTTGACCATAACCTTAACCTTAACCAAAACTTTAAACTTTACCTAACCTTAACCTTAACCTTAACCATAAACTTAACCTTAACCTTGACCTTAACTATAACCTAACCCTAACTTTGACCAAACTCTTAACCTTAGCCTTAACCTAACTAAACCTGTAACCTTAACCTTAACCTTACCCTTAACCTTAACTTATCCTTAACCTTAACCTTAACCATAATCTTAACCTCAGGTTAAGGTTAAATTTAAGGGTAAGGTAAGGGCTAAGGGTAAAGGTTAAGTTTAAGGTTACAGCTTTAGTCAGGTTAAGGTTAAGGTTAAGGGTTTGGTCAAGGTTAGGGTTAGGTTATAGTTAAATTCCAGGATAAGGTTATGTTAAGGTTAAGGTTAATGTTAATGTTATGGTTATGGTTAAGGTTAGGTTAAGGTTAAGGTCAAGGTAAAGTTTAAGGTTAGGTTAAGGTTAAGGGTGAAGGTTAACGTCAAGGTTAAGGTTAAGGTTATGGTTAATTTTAGGTTAAGGTTCAAGTTAAGGTTAAGGTTAAGCTTAGGTTATATTTAAGGTTAAGTTTAAGACCTGTAACCTTATCCTTGACCTTACCCTTAATCTTAACCTTAACCTTAACCTTAACCTTCACCTTACTAACCCCATAACCTTAACCTTAACGTCAACCTTAACCTTAACCTTAACTATAACCTAACACTAACCTTGACAAAACCGTAACCCTAACCCTAACCATAACTTTAGCCTTAACCTAACCTTAACCTTAACTATACCCTTAACCTAATATTAACCTTAACCTAAGCTTAACCTTACCCTTAACCTTAACCTTAACCTTAACTTAACCTAACCTTAACCTGAACCTTAACTGTAACCTAACACTAACCTTGACCAAACCCTTAACCTTAACCTTATCTTAACCTTATCCTAACTTTAACCTTAGCCTTAACCTAACTATAACCTTACCCTTAACCTTAACCTTGACCTTAACTATAACCTATCCCTAACCTTGACCAAACCCTTAACCTTAACCTTAACCTGAATAACCTTAACTAAAACCTAACCCTAACCTTAACCAAACCCTTAATCTTAACCATAACCCTAACCTTAACCTAACCTTAACCTTAACCTAACTTTAACCTTAACCTCACCTTAACCTTAACCTTAACCTAACTATAACCTTATCCTTAACCTTAACCTTGACATTAACTATAACCTATCCCTAACCTTGACCTTAACCTTAACCTTAACCTAACCTTAACCTTAACTTTACCTTAACCTTAACTTTACCCTTAAACTAACCTTAACCTTAACCTAACCCTTAACCTTGACCAAACATTTAACCTTAACCTAACCTTAACCTTGACTTTACCCTTAATGTAACCTTAAACTTGACCTTAACCTCAGGTTAAGATTAAGGTTAAGGGTAAGGTTAGGATTAAGGTTAGGGTAAGGTTAGGTTTAGGTTAAGGTTAAGGTTAAGGTAAGGTTAAGGTTAAGGTTAAGGTTAGGTTAAGGTGAAGGTTATGTTAAGGTTAAGGTTAACGTTAAGGTGAAGGGTAAAGATATGGTTATGGTTAAGGTTAAGGTTAGGGTTAGGTTATAGTTAAGGTTAAGGTTATGTTAAGGGTACGATAAGGTTAAGGTTAAGGTTAAGGTTAGGTTTTAGTGAAGGTTAAAGTTAAGATAGGATTAAGGTTAAGGTTATGGGTTTGGTCAAGGTTAGGGTTAGGTTATAGTTAAGGTCAAGGTTAAGGTTAGGTTATAGTGAATGTCAAGGTTAAGGTAAGGTTAATGTTAGGTAAAGGTTAAGGTTAAGGTTAATTTTAAGGGTTTGGTCAAGGTTAGGGTTAGGTTATATTCAAGGTTACAAGTTTATTCAGGTTAAGGTTAAGGTTAACGGTAAGGTTAGGTTAAGGGTGAATTTAAGGTTAAGGCTAATGTCAAGGGTTTAGTCAGGTTAAGGTTAAGGTTAAGGGTTTGGTCAAAGTTAGGGTTAGGATCAAGTTATGGGTTTAGTCAGGTCAAGGTTAGGTTTAAGGTTAAGGTTATGGTTAAGGTTAAGGGTAAAGTCAAGGTTAAGGTTAAGGTTAAGGTTATGTTAAGGGTAGACTTAAGGTTAAGGTTAAGGTTTGGTCAAGGTTAGGGTTAGGTTATAGTTAAGGTTAAGATAAGGTTAAGGTTAAGGTTAACGTTTGGTCAGGTTAAGGTTAAGGTTAACCTTACCCTAACCTTAACCCTAACCTTACCCTTAACCTTAACCTGAGTCTGTTAGGTCCCTATATTACTAGTATAGTCCCTTATTGTTGTTAGTGTAACCCCCTTATTGTTATTATTGTACCCTTGTAACCCCCATATTGTTATTATTGTGCCCTTAAATTATTGTTGTTAGGTCGGCTAGGATTACATTGTGGCCCCACTAGGATTACATTATGGCCCCATGGACTCCTATATATAAAAAGGAGGTTTTGTAAATTGTATCATCCAAGAATTGTTCATTTATGTAATGTATTGGAGGTTGCCCCCTCGAAGTGGCTTATTTCTAAGGCGTTGATATCTCTTTTCTTCTATTTTTGGAGCTGGTTACACAACATTTGGTATTAGAGCTTTGGATTCTAGGTTTTCGCTGCTCCAAACAGGTCATCGTGGCATTTTTGCTATAATTTTTTTTCTACGAAGTTCCAAATTTAGGGTTTGAAGCTGAAATCCTAAGGAATATCTTCTAAAAATTTCAGAGCTTGGTTCACAATATTGTCGGAGATATGATTTGGGGAAGTTAGATCTTTTTTCAGGCTCCTAAACAGGTCATCATGGCATTTGTGCTATAAAAAAATTTCTACGAAGGTTTAGAATCTGAAATTTTTAGAGTGCGAAGCTGAGATCCTAAGGAAACTCGTTGCAACATTTTAGAGCTTGGTTCGAAATATTTTTGGAGATATGATCTATAGAAGGTAGTGATTTTTCAAGATCTTGAATTTCATCTCGAAGAGGTGATCGTGGGAAAAGTTCAATAACTCTCTCTCTGAGCATCGGATTGGAGTGCCATAAAAATTGGTCATAAGTACACGGAATTTAGTTTCTTGGATATCAATTTTAGAAGTGAATAATGAAACACTGGCACGTCGAAAGTTGTATAAGTTCGCTCTACTAAACCAGTCCATAATTAGGTCATTGTGGGAGATTGGACATAAATTTTTCTTGGAGAATCCAAATCAGGTCAGACCTGTGGAATTCAAAAGAGAATTTATAGGGCTACTTTAGTGCTGAATTTCAGATATTGAAGAGCCACAATCACAGAGATAATCCAATATCAATATCGAGCTCCTCAAAAGCAAGAAAAAGGTGTGTTATTTTTCCGAATTGCATAAGTCTTGTTTGAAGAATCAATTTGAATTGATTTCAAGGGCATATTGTAGAATAGATATCAGTATTGGGTTCTAAAATATGCCCCGTAAAAATATATCAACACCCATTAAGCATTCAGAAGGCTCTACTATGACTCATGAAGATGAAGAATTGCAACATGATCTATCTAAATTACAAGAGCAAGTGCACCAAATTTCTCTCTTGCAAAGAGCAGAAAAAAATAAAATAGAAGTTTTGAAGAAAGGCGTGGAAGCTAAGATGGATGGCATGGAAGCTGGCATGGAAGCTAAGATGGAAAACATGAAGAATGATCTAAAAGCAGACATGGAAGGTTTGACAAAGTTGATGAAAAAAATGTTTCATAATGGTGAAAAGATAGTAGAAGAAACTCATGATGAGAACAAAATAAATGTTAATCATGATTTCACAAACTCTAATGTTGGCGGGAAGAACCACCATATTCCAAAAATAGAGATGAGGAAGTTTGATGGAAAGGATCCTGTAACATGGATACTACAAATGGAGCAATATGTTGATCTCCATGATGTGCAAAACACACAAAAGGTACGCATTGCAACTTTACATTTAGAACAAAATACATTTGTATGGTATCGATGGCTTTGCTCCCGTAAAAAAATTGTCACTTGGTCAATTTTTATGGAGGAAATGATATCACATTATGAGGATACAAAGAGCAACACCTTCTTTATCCAATTGATAAATCTCAAACAAAAGGGGTTAGTGGGGGAGCACATTGAGGACTTCCAAAAATTGAATATAAGGGTAACTGATATTCCAAAGGAACGCAAGATTGATCTCTTCATAAGCACGTTAAAGGATAGCATCCAACATGAAGTTCGTGTTTTGGAACCTGATTCATTGGAGAAGGCATCCAGGTTGGCAAGAAAAATTGAATGTAAAATTATGGCGACAAGGAAGCCTACCACTCACTTCTATAAAGAAGGAAGTGTTGCTACGCCTAGATTTCCACAACCTACAAGGTTGACACCACAACAAGTGGAAGAAAAAAGAGCAAAAGGGCTTTGCTACAGTTGTGATAGCAAATACACTAAAGGTCATAAGTGTGTTGAGAAGAAATTATTTTACATAGATTATGAAGAGGAAGAAGAAAATGAACAAGAAGAGGATATACACCAGGAACCAACCCAAGAAGAGGAAGAAATGAGTCCGACCATATCGTGTAATGCATTGGCAGGAATTACCACTCCTCAAACTCTCAAGATAGAAGGACATATCAAGAAGAAAAAGATAATAGTGTTGATTGATTTAGGTAGTACCCATAATTTTATTCATTGTAAGGTAGCCAAGGAATTGAATTGTTTCCTATACCCAGCACCAGAATGTCAAGTGATGGTTGCAAATGGAGGGACTATAAATTGCTCTGGAAAATGCCATAATATCAAGCTAACCATGGGGGAATATGTATTGACTAGTCCAATGCTTTCCATTCCTATGGGAGGTGCTGATGTTGTACTAGGAGTACAATGGTTACAATCTTTGGGGACGGTAGCTTTTAATTTTCAAGAACATTTCTTGAATTTTTTTTCAGAAGGAAAGGAAGTCGAATTACGGGGTATTGAAGGGAAGCCAGGAAGGATAATAAGCTCTAATGTCATGACAAAGCTTCTAAAGAAAGAACAACGAGGCGTAATTGCACAATTATGCTCACTAGAAGTTTCGACATCAAAATCATCTATTTCTGCAGATCTCCAACAAGTCTTGGACAATCATTCCAAGGTGTTTGAAACTCCCAAAGGACTCCAACCTATTCATGATCATGATCATGCTATTCATTTGATTCCAGGAAGTGTTCCTCCAAACATCAGGCCTTATAGATATCCTTACTTCCAAAAGAGCGAAAGTGAACGTATGATTGCAGAAATGTTAGAGGCGGGTATAATTCAACCTAGTCAAAGTTCTTTCTCTGCTCCTGTAGTATTGGTACACAAGAAGGATGGATCATGGTGAATGTGTCCGGATTATAGGGAGCTCAATAAGCTCACCATTAAAGATAAATTTCCCATTCCTGTTATTGATGAATTATTGAATGAATTACATGGAGCAATTTATTTTACCAAGTTGGATCTTCGTTTAGGATATCATCAAATTAGAATGAAGACTGAAGATATTCCAAAAACAACATTTCGAACTCATGAGGGTCATTATGAATTTTTGGTCATGCCTTTTGGCCTTACCGATGCACCTTCTACATTTCAAGGGTTGATGAATTCCATTTTCAAACCCTTCCTTAGAAAATTTGTGCTAGTATTTTTTGATGATATACTAATCTACAGCCGGTCTTGGAAGGATCATGTTGAACATGTTGACAGGGTGCTCAAACTATTGCGGGAGAAAAAATTATATGCAAAAACATCCAAATGTTTCTTTGGAGTACAAGAGGTGGAATATCTGGGTCATATTGTATCTCACGAGGGTGTTAAAGTAGACCCTAACAAAATTAAAGGCATTAAGGAATGGAAAGTCCCCACAACCATAAAGCAGTTGCGAGGATTTCTCGGGTTGACAGAGTATTATCGCAAGTTTGTTAAGAATTATGGGAGAATAGCAGCACCTCTAACAACATTATTGAAGAAAGATGCATTTTCATGGACTCCTGAAGCAACTAAGGCCTTTGAACATCTTAAAGAGGCAATGTGTCAAGCACCAGTCTTAGCTATGCCAGACTTCACAAAACCTTTATTGTGGAATGTGATGCCTCACGAAATGGAATTGGTGTTATTTTAATGTAGGAAGGAAGACCCATTACTTTTGAAAGTCATCCAATCAAAGGAAAGTATTTACAGAAACCTATTTATGAGAAGGAAATGTTAGCAATACTGCATGCACTAAATAAATGGCGAACTTACCTTATGGGAAGAAACTTTAAGGTAAAAACTGATCATGATAGTCTTAAACACTTTTTGGAACAAAGACTATCTTCAGAAAAGCAGCAAAAATGGGTCACAAAGATGCTGGGTTATGACTTTGAAATAATCTACAAAAAAGGAAATCTTAATGTTATTGTAGATGCACTCTCAAGAAAGAATGAAGATGTGGAAGCATTGCTTTATGCCATTTCTATTATCTAACCAGATTGGATGACCGAAGCAAGAGATGAATGGAAGAAGGACAAAGATGTATGGACACTCATTCAAAAGTTGTAGTAAGATCCTAGTACATCTGATACATTTAGTTGGAAAAATGATTCCTTATGGTACAAAGATCGCTTATATCTTTGTAGGAACTCCCAACTAAAACAAAAGATTCTTTTGGAACTGCACACTTCTCCTTTAGGAGGACACTCAGGATTTTTAAAAACTTACCACAGGGTGAAGAAAGAATTTTTTTGGGATGGCCTTAAATCTGATATTCAAAAGTTTGTGGCAGAATTTTTGGTTTGCCAGCAGAATAAAGTGGAGACAATTAAGACCCAGGGACTTCTACAACCTTTATCCATTCCAAGTCAACGTTGGGAGGATATTTCAATGGATTTTATCACAGGTTTACCTAAGTCCGAAGGAAAGAGTGTCATCATGGTGGTAGTTGATAGACTTACCAAGTATGTACACTTTTGTGCATTATCTCATCCATTTAAAGCAAGTACAGTTGCTACTACATTTATGGACAGAATTCAAAAGCTAAATGGAAGCCCAAGGGTTATTGTGAGCGATAGAGATCCCATTTTTACTGAAAATTTTTTGACGGAGTTATTTCCTTGTTTGGGTACTCAATTAGCTCATAGCTCATCTTATCATCCTCAATATGATGGTCAAACTGAGATAGTAAATAAATGTTTGGAAGGATATCTTCATTTTTTTGTATCTGATAAACAAACACAATGGGTCAAGTGGTTACCTCTCGCTGAATGGTGGTATAACACTTCCTTCCATATGGCAGCAAAAATGACCCCATTTATGACACTTTATGGATATCATCCACCATACATCACATCATATTTAAGGGAAAATTCAAAGTTTCAAGAAGTGGAGGATCACATTGAGTATCAACAAGAAGTTCTCCAACTCTTAAATGATAACCTGAATTTGGCACAAAACCGAATGAAACAACAGACAGATCAACATCGCAGCGAGAGAAGTTTTGATGTAGGAGATTGGGTATTTTTACGGCTACAACCATACAAACAAATGTCCCTTAAGCAATCTAAGAAGGATAATAAATTATTTCCAAATTACTATGGTCCTTACAAGGTGTTGCAAAATATTGGTACTATGGCATACAAATTGAAGCTTCCTGCTTCTTCGCGAGTGCATCCATTTTTCCATGTTTCATGCTTAAAGAAGGTTATAGGTGAAAATCTTCCAATTCAAACAATATTGTCAGAACTTGACGAGGAAGTAAAAATCATATTGGAACATGAAGCGGTCACAGAAACAAGAAATCGACAGCTACGGAATCGATCAATTTCAGAGTATCTCATCAAGTGGAAGAACTTACCCACTGAAGATTCTACATGGGAGGATGAGAATTTTATACAGAAGCACCCAGAGCTACTCAAGCATTGAGAACAACACTTTTTTGACGGAGAGGGGCATGTTAGGTCCCTATATTACTAGTATAGTCCCTTATTGTTGTTAGTGTAACCCCCTTATTGTTATTATTGTACCCTTGTAACCCCCATTTTGTTATTATTGTGCCCTTAAATTATTATTGTTAGGTCGGCTAGGATTACATTGTGGCCCCACTATGATTACATTATGGCCCCATGGACTCCTATATATAGAAAGGAGGTTTTGTAAATTGTATCATCCAAGAATTTTTCATTTATGTAATGTATTGGAGGTTTCCCCCTTGAAGTGGCTTATTTATAAGGCATTGATATCTCTTTTCTTCTATTTTTGGAGCTAGTTACACAATAGAGTCTAATATTATGGTTAAGGATAAGTTAAGGTTAAGGGTAAAGTTAAGGTTAAGGTTACGGTTAAGCGTTTGGTCAAGGTTAAGGTTAAGGTTAAGGTTAAGTGTAAGGTTAAGGTTAAGGTTAAGGATAAGGTCAAGGTCAAGCTTAAGGTTAAGTAAAGGTTAAGATAAGGTTAAGGGTAAGTTTAATATAAGGTTAAGGGTAAGGGTAAGGTTAAGGGTTTGGTCAAGGTTAGGGTTAGGTTATAGTGAAGTTTGGTTAAGTTAAGGGTAAAGTCAAGGCTAGGGTTAGGTTAAGGTTAATATTAGGTTAAGGGTAAAGTTAAGGTAAAATTTATAGTTAAGGCCAATGTAAGATAAGGTTAAGGGTAAGCCTAAGGTTACAGGTTTAGTTGGGTTAAGGATAAGGTTGAGATTAGGTTAAGGGTAAGGTTAAGGTTATGTTAAGGTTAAGGTTAAGGGTAATCTTAGGGTTAGGTTATAGTTAAGGTCAAGGTTAAGGTTAAGGGCAAGGAAACCCTTAACCTTAACCTTAACCTGAACCTTTACCCTAACCTTGCCCTTAACCTTAACCTTCACTATAACATAACCCTAACCATGACCAAACCTTTAACCTTAACCTTAACCTGACTAAAACCGTTAACTTAACCTTAACCTTACCATTAAACTTCACCCTTAACCTTACCCCC
Organism: Pinus albicaulis; assembly: GCA_034641835.2. Lineage (NCBI taxonomy): Eukaryota > Viridiplantae > Streptophyta > Pinopsida > Pinales > Pinaceae > Pinus > Pinus albicaulis. Next base: position 44,479 of record JAXQQM020068100.1, read on the forward strand.
TTAACCTTAGCCTTAACCTTAACCTAACTAAACCCGTAACCTTAACCTTAACCTTAACCTGACTAAACTCGTAACCTTAACCTTAACCTTAACCTTAACCATAACCTTACCCTTAGAAAACCTTAACCTTAACCAAACCTTAATGTTAACATTACCCTTAACCTTAAAATTAACTTTAACCTTAAACTTTATCTAACCTTAACATTAACCTTAACCTTTACCCTAACCTTTACCCTAACCTTAACCTTGACTAAACCCTTAACCTTAACCTTAACCTAACTTTAACCTTGATCTTAACTATAACCTAACCCTCACCTTGACCAAACCCTTAACATTAACCTTAAACTTAATCTTACCCTAACCTTAACCATAACCTTAACCTTAAATTTACCCTTAACCTTAACCTCAGTCAACCTTGACTTTACCCTTAACCTAACGTTAAGGTTAATGTTAAGCTAGGTTAATTTAAGGTTAAGGTTACGGTTAGGTCAAGGTTAAGGTTAAAGTTAACGTTAAGGATAAGTTAAGGTTAAGGGTAAGATAAGATTAAGGTTAAGGGTTTGGTTAAGGTTAGGGTAAGGTTATAGTTAAGGTTAAGGGTTTGGTCAAGGTTAGGGTTAGGTTATAGTTAAGGTCAAGGGTAAGGTTAAGGTTAAGGTTATGGTTATGGTTATGGTTAAGGTTAAGGTTATGGTTATGGTTAAGGTTAAAGTAAGGGTTGGGTAAAGGTTAAGGTTAAGGTTAAGGTTAGGCTAAGGTTAAGGTTAAGGTTATGAATATGGGAAAGTTAAGGTTAACGTTAAGGTTAGGTTAAGGTTAAGGTTAGGTTAAGGGTAAGGTTAAGGTTAAGTTTAAGGTCAAGGTCAAAGTTAACCTTAACATAACCTTAACCTTACCTTAACCTTTACCTAAGCTTAACCTTAACCTGAACCATAACCTTAATCTTAACCTTAACCTAACCTTAACCTTGACCATAACTCTAAGCTAACCCTAACATTAACTAAAACCTTAACCTTAACCTACCTTAATCTTAACATTGACCTTGATCTTAACCTTAAGCTTACCCCCTTGAAATTAACCTTAACCTTAACCTCACTAAACTCATAATCTTAACCTTAATCTTAACTTGAATAAAACCATAACCCTTAACATTATCTTAACCTTGCCTTAACATAACCGTAACCTTGATCTTAAAATTAACCTAACCTTAACCTTAACCTTAACTTTACCCTTAACCTAACCTTAACCTTACCTTTAAATATAGCCTAACCTATCCTTAACCTTACCTTAACCTAATTTAACCTTGACCTAACCGTAACCTTAACCTTAACCATAACCTTAACCTTAACCTTGACCTTAACCTTAACCTTGACCTAACCCTAACCTTAACCTAACCTTAACCTTGACCTTAACCTAACCTTAACCTTGACCTTAACCTTAACCTTATCTTACCCTTAACCTTCACCTTGACCTTAACCTTAACCTTACCTTTACCTTAACTTTAACCTTAACCTTCCCATAACCATAACCTTAACCTTGAATTTACTCTTAACCTAACCTTAACCTTGACTTTACCCTTAGCCATAACCTTAACCTTGACCTAACCCTAACCTTGACCACACCCTTAACCTTAACTATAACCTAACCTTAACCTTAACCTTCCCATAACCATAACCTTAACCTTGACCTTGACTTTCCCCTTAACCTAACCTTAACCTTAACCCTAATCTTACCCTAACCACAACCTTAACTTTACGCTTAACCTAATCTTAACCTTAACCTAACCTTAACCTTACCCTTAACCTTGACCTTAAACTTAAATTTAACTATAACCTAACCCTAACCTTAAATTTAACTATAACCTAACCCTAACCTTGAAAAAACCTTAACCAAAACCTTAACTTAACCTTAACCATAACCTTAACCTTAACCTTAACTTTATCCTTAACCTTAACCTTATCTTAAACTTAACTATAACCTTACCCTAACCTTAACCCTAACCTTACCCTTAATGATAGATTGTAGATTTCTGTGGTGTAGATTTTTAGATACAAAATTTGGAATCTCGACAGTCCTCACTTTTTAGTCTACATTTCGGATCTAAATCAAGACCCATCTTCAGGTCAAATCTGCAAAGAAGAGAAACGCTTAGGTTAAATAAATACAGGAAAAGATGACAGTGAAAAGAGTCGACCAGTTAAGGTTAGGTTAAGGTTAACCTTACCCTTAACCTTAACCTAACCTTAACCTTAACTATACCCTTAACCTTCCCCTAAACTTAACCCTAACCTTAACCTTAGCCTTCCCCTAACCTTAACCCTAACCTTAACTTTAAGCTTAACCTTAAGGTTAAGGTTATGGGTTTAGTCAGATTAAGGTTAAGGTCAAGTTTAAGTTTATGGTTATGGGAAGGTTAATATTAGGGTAATTTTAAGGTTAAGGGTTTGGTCAAGGTTAGGGTTAGGTTATAGTTAAGGTCAAGGTTCCATTAGGTTAAGGTAAGGTTAAAGTTACAGTTAAGGTTAAGGTTAAGGTCAAGGTTAATATTAAATAAAGGTTAAGGTTAATATTAAGGGTATGGTCAAGGTTAGGGTTAGGTTATAGTTAAGGTCAAGGTTAAGGGTAAGGGTAAGGTTATAGTTAGGTTAAGGTTAAGGTTAATGTTAAAGTTATATTAAGGTAAGGTTAAGGTTAGGGTTAGGTTATAGTTAAGGTCAAGGTTAAGGTTATGGTTAATTTTAGGTTAAGGTTAAGGGTACGATTAAGCCCTTAACCTTCCCATAACCTTAATATTAACCTTAACCTTAATTTAACCTAACCTAACCTAACCTTAACCTTATCCTTACCTTAACCTAACTTTAAACTTAACCTTCCCCTAACCTTACCCTAACGTTACCCTTAACCTTCAGCTTGACTTTAACCTAACCTTAACCTTAACTTTACCCTTAACCAAACCTTAACCTTAACCTCAACCTAACCCTAACCTTGACCTTAACCTTAACCTTAACCTTAACCTTAACCTAACCTTAACCAAACCGTTAACCTTAACCTTAACCTGACTAAACCCATAACCTTAACCATAACTTTAACCTTAACCTCACCTTAACTTTGACTTTACCCTTAACTTAACTTTAACCTTAATATTAACCTAACCTTAACCTTACCATAAGGTTAGGTTAAGATTAAGTTAAGGTTAGGTAAAGGTAAGGTTAAGGTTACGGGTTTAGTTAGGTTAAGGTTATGGTTAAGGTTAAGGTTAAGGTTAGGTTTTTTATTTCCCAAATCCACCTTAGGCTGAAATAAGGCAGAAGAAGGACAAGACCAAACCACGCTCAGTCTGGTAGCTAGCCTACCAAAACAGGAGAGGGCTCTCTCTGGGTCAATCTCAGTGATAATTAATCAATAGGGCTTGAGATGACTGAAATGAATGCTAATTTTAGGCTAGGTATATGAATAAAGGAGTTTTATTTTGATTTTTATGGTTTTTTGTTGGAAAAAGGGAAAAACAATTTTGGGCTTGGGGATGAGGCCAAATTCTTGCAGAGTTCAAGTTGGGACAGGGAAGGCAATGAATTTGATGTCTTAGATCAGATGAATGGATTGAAAATACTGCTGAGGAGATGAAGAGGGAAAGAGGGTGCAAGGATCCTCTTCAAACTGACGAAAACATATAAAACTAAACAAAAGTTTAAGGCAGAGCACCAACAAACTAATGAATTCTACCTTAGTTACCCATTTGTTTAATTCAGAAGCAAAGAGAAGGGAAATGGCATACATAAACATTAATGAAACTTACAGATACATGGAGAAAAACATCATCAAAACTCAAAGCCACCAGGATCCCAACAAGTGCTGCAAAACTCTGGTCTTTCCTTTACCAAAAATCTGAAATGAATGTACAATGAGGTGCCAAACTTTTCCCAAGTATCCAACCTGTCCAACCTCTAAAAATGATTGAGAAAATACATCATATAGACCATCCTAACCCCTTACCATGCCTCTAGGGTTCAAGCTCATCCTTCTAGGAGTTGTTTCAACCAATTCTAAACATGGAGCTAAAATCTAGGCAACCAAACAACTTGCCTCTATATGCTAGGAAACTGATCCATTCACTTAATTTTCACTTTTTAGTGAATGAATCCTCTAGAACAAGTAAAAAAATGCCAAATTTACATCATAGTCATCAAATTACATCATGGTAGGTCAATCATCACATGAAAAAGTAAAACTAGTCAAAACTGGGCGAATTTCTCAGCTGAAGAGTGAAAATGAGGAAAAATTTCTCTATGCGCCGCGCTCAAAAACTCAATGCGTTGCGCCACTTCGGAGGTGATTTTGAGGCACTTCCCAAAGTCACAATTGAGCTCATGATAGATCGTTGGAAATCCCTGGATGTCTGCTATCCAACCCAAGTGGAATTTTTCAATTTGGATGTCATTTTCCCCTCCAAAACTGCAATCTCCCAAGACTGGTTCCTGCTGGTGCAAAAAGTGGCAGAAAGGCCATTTTTGGAGTGTTTTTGGCCTTTTAGGCAGCCCAAAATTTGATGAAATTCTTTGGCCATTCCTAAACATACATAATATATCATGAAAAACCCAAAAATGAAATTTTTTCCTCTAGAATATGTCCCAATCATAAGCGCGCGTCGGGTGGCGCGACGCGTCGGGCGGAAAAACCTGTTTTGCAACCAAAATTTTCAAAAAAGACAAAATATTCTCCAAATTTGCTGAAATTTGGAGTGAAGGTTTCCCATCATGTCTCATGCTCAGCCAAGGAAGCTTCGGCCAAGATTCGGAGTGGATCTGGCCTTTTCTGACGTTTTAGTGCTTTTCTCAACCTCGCCTTCAAGATCTTCATTTTCGCTCTGCAAACGTGTGTGCGGGCCCAATAGTGGTTTTTCATATGTCTGAGCATGTATTTGTCCCTATTGGCCTTCACCAAGAGCTTCTCCAGATGAATTTTGACATGCGTAAGGCAAGTCTCTCGCTCAAATGGTGTCATGTCACCTGGTCTCTTTCGGGCCAATTCACGGTCTTCACGGATTTGCCGCAACTCTATAAGTGTCTGTTGATCCTCCAGTTGTTTATTCCGCTGCTCCAAGTAATTTATAACCCACTGAGCTCTCTACAACTTCACGGTCAAAGTGTCAATCTCAGCCTTTTGTTCCTGGATGATTTCTTTCAGCTACAAGGCTGAGCGTGGTTTGGTGTTGTCCTTTTTCTGCCTTATTTCAGCCTGAGGTGGATTTAGGAACTAAAAAGGTTAAGGGTAAAGTTATGGTTAAGGTGAAGGTTAAGGGTAAGGCTTAGGTCAACGTTACAGGTTTAGTCAGGTTAAGGTTAAGGTTAAGGGTTTGGTCAAGGTTAGGGTTAGGTTATAGCTAAGGTTAAGGTTAGGGTTAATGTTGTAGTGAAGGTTAATGTTAAGACTCGTAACCTTAACCATAACCTTAACCTTTACCTTAACCTTAAATTTAACTATAACCTAACCATAACCTTTACCTTAACTATGACCTAACCGTCACCTTAACCTTAACTTTACCCTTAACCTTACCCCCTTAACCTTAACCTTAACCTTAACCTGACTAAACCCGTAACCTTAACCTTACCCTTACCTAACCTTAACCTTAACTTTATCGTTAACTTAACCTTTACCTTAACTATAACCTAACCCTAACCTTAAATTTAACCTTAACCTTATCTTAACCTTAACCTTCACTATAACCTAACCTTAACCTTGACCTTAACTATAACCTAACTCTAATATTGACCAAACCCTTAACCTTAACCTTAACCTGACTAAACCCGTAACACCTAACCCTAACCTTGACCAAACCCTTAACCTTAGCCTTAACTTTACCCTTAACCTAATCTTAACCTTAACCTAACCTTAACCTAACCTTAACCTTGACCTTAAAGATAACCTAACCCTAACCTTGACCAAACCTTGACCTTAAATATAACCTAACCCTAACCTTGACCAAACCTTAACCTTAAAGGTTCAGGATAAGGTTAAGGTTAAGGTTAGGTTATAGTGAAGGTTAAGGTTAAGACCCGTAACCCTAACCTTAACCTTAACCTTGACTTTACCCTTAGCCTAACCCTAACCATTACCTTAACCTTAACCTTATCTTAACCTTAACCTAACCTTAACCTTAACCTTAACCTAACTATAACCTTACCCTTAACCTTAACATTGACCTTAACTATAACCTTGATCCAGATTTATGCAGGAACGCAACAAAATAAACACATAACCATAAATACAAAGATGCAGCGGAAATAACACTTCATTTCATTAATATCAAGGAACTGAAATTTGCTTACAGACAAAATGGAAATAAACTAGCTAGGGCACTGGTAGCTATCTCTGAGAAGAGATGTGGCGGCTACAGGCCTCTGAATTGAGTTACAATGAGGCTCGAGGGCCTATTTATTCCTGAGAAACAATGGAGAACCCTAAAAATCCCAAAAACCTAACCCTAGGAGATGAAGTGCCAAAACTATGGGCCCCGTTTGGGTAAATTGGTGTTTCAACTTCCCAAGGACGTAACTTTGGCATACTATCTCTGTTTGACGCACATGATACATCATTAGAAAGCTCTATCCGAGGACTACAACTTTAGGGATGAATTTGATGATCAAATTCATTGGTAAAATGATACCCAAAAAACGTCGTTTAGGGCCTCAAAATAGCTCCGGAAGTTCAGGACCCGAAAAACTGCTAAAAATAGTAAGTTATGCCGAAACTGAAAAACTGAAAGAGAAAATGGTGGGGGCCCAAGTGGAATAGGTGGGTGGCCACCAATATCCACCTGGATCATTCCTCCCCCCTTAGGAAGCAATGGTCCCCATTGCGTTAATTTCCTCCATGAGATGAGGAAATTGCTGCTGAACTTGGTCCCTGGTGAACCACTTCCCTTGGTGCAGGAGTTGGCCAGCTTTGACAACTCGATACAGTTGGATCCTCTATTGGCGAGTGTTCTTAATTTGAATGTCCATGATACAATATGTGGTGGCCTGTTCCATGCAATCTGGGTTTAACTCTGTTGGGGTGAGTTGTTCTGCAATGTCCGAAGTGTCCAGTAGAGGTGGGAAGTAAGGACGAAGGCGATCCACATTGAAGACTGGGTGCAGACCAAGGAATGGTGGAATACTGAGCTCGAAAGCATTGTTCCCTACAGCCTTGGTGATGGTGTACGGCCCGTAGCGGAGTCTGGTAAGGTGAGCACTGAGGCAGAACAGAGGCGATTTTTCAATTCTTTGAACGCCTTCTGTTGAGGTTCTGACCAAAAGAATTTTTCTCTCGCTCCTCCTTTGGTGACTTGACTCAAGGGCCAAGTGATATGAGAGAATCCCAACACGAATCTACTGTAGAAATTAGCAAGACCCAGAAAGCTGCGAAGCTCTGTTATAGTAGTCGGGGCTGGCCAATCCCGAATGAGTTGGATCTTGGCTGGATCCACATGCACCCCCCTTTCATCAATAATGTATCCCAGATATTGAACCTGGGTCATGCCAAACATGCACTTCTCCAAATTGGCACACAACTTGTGTTGCCTCAGTGTTTGGAGGACTTGTCGGATGTGATGAAGGTGCTCTTCCCAAGTCTTGCTGAAGATCAGAATGTCATCCAAGTACACCACTACGAATGAGTTGGTGAATGGCCGCAAGATGTCGTCCATCATCCTCATGAAGGTTGTGGGAGCATTTTTCAACCCTAAAGGCATGACCAACCATTCAAAAAGGCCTTCCTTAGCTTTGAAGGCAGTCTTCCACACATCAGAGGGTTCAATTGGTACCTGGTGATACCCAGACTTCAGGTCGATCTTACTGAAATATTTTTCACCTTGGATTTGGTCCAGAAGGTCATCAATCCGTGGGATTGGGTACCTATTCTGGACAGTGATCTTGTTCAGCGCCAGATAGTCAATATAGAGTCTCCACATCCCATCCTTCTTCTGTACCAACACGATCGGGCTCCCATAGGGCGATGAAATTGGTCTGATGTGACCCTTCTGCAACAGCTCCTGAATCTGCCTCTTGATTTCATCATTTTCCAGAACAGAGCGTCAATAGATCGGTCCATTGGGTAGCGGCGCACCTGGGATCAGATCAATCGAGTGCTTGAACTGACAGTGCAGAGGAACCCCTGTGGGTGAGGTGAAGATGTCCTCGTACTCCTCCACAACCTTATCCATTTGTTTTTGTCGTGTAGAGGGGCCCTGTCTGGAGGTCGTGGCCACAGTATTCTTCTTGCCCTGGGGGCGGATCATCAGCTTTTTTCATTAAATTTCACTCACAGAAAAACCTCTTTCATGGGCTCTAAACCTTTGCAACAGAGGCGACGAATTAAAATGCCCTCCTGTTATATTGAAACCTGCAAAACCCACAAAATATTAGAGAAATCTGACACAGATGGAGGCGGGGACGATGGATACATGCTCGACAGGGAGAAATACATAGGGTGGCGGAAGAAAGACGTTGGAGATTATGATTGAACAGAGGGACTGTGAAATTTGCACGAAAAACTGTTTGGTTGCAAGGAGAAAATAAAATAGAGGATATGAATAAAAACATGCGCACACAGATATATATATATATATATGACGGAGAGAAATATTTTAGACATACAGGAGTAAACACATGGACATACGAAGGGAACAGGTGGAAGGGCGACGTGGCGGAGTCAACAGGTGGGGGGACTGAACTCTGGACCGTTGGATGGCGAACACAGATTGACGGTCGAGAAGCGGTGAGAGCAGTACGAGGGTGGGCCACAGAACATGGCGGACAGGGGTTAAAGGGCGAGCAACTCTGGTGGATGTCTGTCGTTGGATTGACATCGCCAGATCCGACAGTTCAAACAAATTCCGCTGCCCGGTGATTGTACAGGCTTTAACGCGCGGGGAAAAGTGGTTTCGTGGCCCGTACCCAGGACACGCGGCGTTTACCCAGTGGAATCGCTGGCCCGATGGATAATACCGCCAGCCTGGGGTAGGCGGTGCGGGGGTTTACTGCTGGTTTCTTGCGTGCGGGGCCCTCCATACAGTTTAATTACCACGTCGTTGATTGGGTTTTGATCCGACGGTCATGATCACGCCTGGAATATGAACGATAAGCCCCCTTTCCTTTGGCCCATGGTTCTTGGGCTCGGGTTATATGGTGACAACAGGAAAAGAGCTGAGGCCCTGGGGCTTGGGTCGATAAATTTAAATTGCGGGTTTTTATCATTTGGACAGTGCATTTCGGAACGGAAAAGGTGGCGATGAGCATGACATGGAGGTTTTTAATCACGAAAGATGTTTGCAGCAAATTTAAAAGGGGCCAGTGGTCAAAATTTAAATGGAGGGGGGAATTATGTACAACATCGGCTCCATCTGGGGACAGCATGGTCGTCCTTGGGCATGTCGAGAACACGCAGACCATTGAATATTTCATTCTACTACTCAATTTCCTCTACGCTTCCGCCTCAGGTAATTATCCGCATTCTTTTTCCTTCGTAAAAATCAAAGCCAAAACTACTTATATACAATATATACAGTAGGACACTTCCAGTCTGGGTCAGAATTGGAAATATGGCTTGAGGAATTGGCCATTCACAGGGGCATCCAACAAATCACCTTGCAGATTTTCTAAAGAAAAGGTGTTGTTTCTTCCTAGCTTCACTATTTTGAATGGCCCAAACCACAGCGGATCAAATTTGGCATGCTTGCCCTTTTCTGCTCTGCGAAAATCCCATCTGAGAACCAGGTCTCCGACTTGAAAATTTCTATCCTTTGCATGCTGATCAAAGACATTCTTCATTTTCTCCTGATATTCTATCAGTCTCTGATCTACCTGATTCCGTGTTTCTTCCAATTCTACCAATTGATTAATCCTCCTGATCATATCATCTGGTTCCTCCTGATTCTCCTGCATAAAATGTGCCACTGGAAAAGCCAATTGCACAGGAAAAACAACTGCTCTTCCATATACCAACTCATATGGAGACTTCCCTATTGCTCTTTTGCTGGTTATCCGATTTTCCCATAGAGCAAACTTTAATTGAGAGTCCCAGTTTTTCTGATTTTCACTGATTGTTTTCTTCAGGGCTCTCACCAGGGTTTTATTAGATGACTCTGCTAAGCCATTTCCCTGCGGATAGTATGTTGTGGAATGAGTCAGGATGATATTGTATCTTTGGTAGAAGTTCACAAATCTGGCAGATTTAAAGGCTTGTGCATTATCAGTTATGATTCTAGCAGGACAGCCAAACCTAGATATGATATTTTCCTCCATAAATTTCATTATCACAGCATCTGTAGCATTTCTTGTAGGTATGGCTTCCACCCATTTCATGAAGTAATCTGTGGCTGTTAGTATCCATTTATATTGGCCACTTGATGGGGGATGTATTTCTCCTATAAAATCTAATCCCCATTTCTGAAATGGTTCATTTACATGAACAAGAATCAAGGGCATGGCTGCTAATTTCTGTCTTTCTGCGAATCTTTGGCACTTGTCACATGCTCTAACCCAAGAAAAAGTGTCTGTATACAATTTAGGCTAGAAAAAACCAGCCTTCAGGATTTTTTGAGCTGTAGCCCTCCAGCTGTAATGTCCTCCACATATTCCCTCGTGAAATTCTGTCATTATTTCCTGCACTTCATTTTCGGTGAGGCATAACAGCAATATACTTAGAGGGTCTCTCCAGTAGAGCTGTCCATTGGCAATTACATATTTCTGTGATCTCATTCTTACAGCTCTGTACTTTATCTTATCACAACTTGGAGGGCAGCTAAGTGTTGAAAGATATTCAACAATTTCTTTGTACCAAGGACTAGTTAGATATTTCACATGTACCTTTTGAGTGGCCATCTCCAGTCCTTGCTGCTCTTCTTCTTTCTCAGATCCTTCATTTGCTAACATAGATAGATTAATGCCCAGGGCCTGATGATTTGATTCAGATAACATCTTAGCAAGTCCCTGTCCTTTAACCAACTTAGTAGGCCTTATGTCCAAATCATACTCCTGAATTTTTGCAATCCATCTTCCTCTTCTACCCTCATTGTCTCCCTGAACCAGAATGTCTTTGACAGCTGCTGTGGGGACATATGTAGTAATATGAGATTGCAAAACATATACTCTAAAGGCTTTAAGGGACTTTACCAGGGCGTATGCCTGCTTCTCTAATATATTATATTTTAATTCAGCATCATAAAGCACTTGACTGAAGAAAGCTATGGGCTGTTCATATCCCTCTGCATTTTTCTGCAATAACACTCCAGCAATTGTGTGAGGGGAAGCAAATGAGAAAATCATAAATGGCTTTTTGTAATCTGGCCCTGCCAGGACAGGAGCTTCAGAAAATGCCTGTTTTATCCTTTTGAATGCATCTCTAGACTCCTGGGACCATTTTACTTCATTCTCCTTTTTCAACATATTAGTTATATGCCTAACTATCTCAGCATAGTTAGGAATGAATCTTCTCAAAAAATTGATTCGGCCTAGAAACACCTGTACTTCCTTTTTATTCCTAGGCAAAGGAATGTTGTTTATTACTTCAACTCTTTTAGGGTCTATTTTCACACCATCCTTTGTTACAATGTGCCCTAAACGTTTTCCCTCATCTAATGCAAACAAAGACTTTTGAGGATTGAGGGATAGGCCATACCTTCTGCATTTTTCAAAAGTTCTTTTTAAATGCTCAATATGTTCATCATCATTCTTTGAAAACACAGTGATATCATCAAGATACACCACCAAAAACTTGTCCTGTTCTCCCACAAAGGCTATGTCCATTGCCCTCTGAAAAGTAGCTCCTGCATTAATTAATCCAAATGGCATCCTAGCATACATAAATGTTCCCCATGGTGTAGTAAATGCAGTTTTCTTCTGATCTTCTGGAAATACAGCTACCTGATTATAACCAGAAAATCCATCCATCATTGACATTTTGGATGCTTCCACTACTTTCTGCAGGATGTGGTCCATCTTAGGCAGTGGATAATTATCTTTGAGAGATGCTCTATTCAAATTCCTGAAATCTACGCATAGCCTTATTTCTCCATTTTTCTTTCGAACAGGAACAAGGTTCGCTATCCATTCTGAGTATCTTAATGGCACAATTATCTTGGCCTTCATTAATTTCTTAATTTCTTTTTCAATTGAGGGAAGCAGCAGAGGGTTGATTTGTCTGAGTTTCTGCTTGTAAGGCTTTGCATCTTCCCTCAGTGGAATCTTATGCTACATTATATTTACATCAAAAGTTTTTAGGTCCTGATAGGACCAAGCAAAAACATCTTTATAAGATTTAAATAACTTCAAATATTTTTATTTGTATTCTTCTGGGACTCTTTTGGATAATTTAACAATTTTGGGATCAGCATAAGTACCCAGATTCAAATATCCTACTTGATCTTCTTCTGTTACTTTGCCAGGCTGCAATGGAATATCATCTTTGTTAAACAATCTTTCTAGAGGCACTAGCCCTCTAGGAATAACATTTCCTTTCAGCTGCAGCACTTTATTTCCTGCTATTCTTTCTTCCCATTTATTTTCTGCAATATTTTCAGCTCCTTCCTCTTCATCATCAATCTCTATATTTGTGAATTCTCCCACTGTCTCCATGAATATTTTCATCTGTTCATCATCTTCAAACACCTGCCAGTGTTTTATATTGTCTGGAATAGATGGTCTGTAGCATACCTCCACTTCATATCTTAAAAGTGGGTTCTGAGGAGGATGGAAAGTACTGGCAGCTACAGCGAGAGAATCTGCTATTCTGTTTTGCTCCCGGGGCATGAAATGTATGTTAAATGCTGAAAAGAAGTTTTCTATCATGTCCCATACTTCGTTTCTATATGCTCTGAGCTGAGGATGCTTAGTTTGACATTCCTTTTTGATCTGCCTTACTACTAGCTCAGAGTCTCCCAAGACTTTTAAACATTGGATGCCCATGTTTCGAATTGTTTGCAGTCCCAATAATAGTGCTTCATAATCAGCTACGTTTTTTGTAGCCTCATACTCCAATTTAAAAGACAAAGGCACCCATTTATCTGTAGGAGAGATCAAAAATACCCCAGCTCCATTGCCTTCTCTTGATTTTGCTCCATCAAAATGCAAAGTCCATATCTCTGATTCTTGATCTCCTTTAGACTGCTCATCTTGAATTTGACCAAAAAGGGGCTCATGAGCATAATTTTGATTTTATTCTAACATCAGGCATGAGAAGTCTCCCTCTTTGCTATAGACTGGAGAGTTATCTGAGCAGTCAGCCTTGGTTATCATCTTGACAAATCTAGTCTCCCTGTATAACCTCCTTTCCTGTCCTCCAAATACTGGGACAGTCGCATATGTTAAATCTAATTTGATTGATCCCCCAATATTTGTACCCGAGGACCTTGACCACAGCATGCCAAAGCGGGCTAGGATATCGGCAACTACAATTTCCATGACCACACTCTTTGCAGGAATTTGGGCCAAATTGACCACTAAATCTTTAATCATTCCCAAGCATTTAACTCTTTTGGAATCAAATGAATATAAATCTTTGTATGGTCTTGTAATTTGCAGTCCTAGTTTTTCCATGACAGACAGGGGCATAAGGTTATGGGAAGCCCCAGAATCTAACATACAATTATGTAACAGCAGGTCATGTATAAATAGGGATACGTAAAAAGGAGGAGTAGAAGGGTCTATCTCCTCGACATGTGGGCCAAAGACTACCATAGGTCTTTCTTCTTGAAGATTTAGACTATTGGGTGCAATTGGTATTTCAGGAGGAAGTATAAAAGAGGTAACTTGAGACTAGTATACAGGCTGTTTTAATAACTCGGTCAGAGGAACAGGAATCTTAATCTTCTCAAGTTCTTTTTGAAAATTTAAAGCAGACGTGGGCTTTTCTATTATGGCTTCTTTTGACTCCTTATTTTCGACTGAAGAATTGACTTCTTTTGACACTGGCTCAGCATTAGGAGGACTAACTATTTTAGAAGAGAAAGGAATCTGATCACTAGGCTGCAAGGGAGTATTTTGAAGAGGATTCTTACCTTTTTCTGCATCCTTCCTCATCGCTGATTCCTTCTGAACAGATGCTTCTTTCTGAGGTGCCTCTTCTCCTTGGTCTTGAGTTCTGGTCCTCTTCCTTGAAGATCTGAGATCATATTTTAAATTCAATTGTGCTTGCATGAAATCAGCAAATTGCTTGCAATAATGATCGATCTCTGCTTCTTCGTCTTCGTCTTGCAACGGGCATTCCATATCATTAGTATTTGAAAAATCCAGATTTGAATCTTCTAATCCATAAGTTGCATCTCCAGTGGAGTCATCCGCTGGTCCTTCCAGGTATAAGGGATGAGGTACCTAGTCTTGTTGTTCTTTCATTTCTCTTGGCAATATCTGCAATGGTGGCCTTCTGTACTGAGGATTGTATCCTCTGTTTGGAGCATTATAATAATTCTTGGGAGCTGAATTCTTTGCTTCCAGTTCAAGCTTGACCATATTCTTTATCATTTTACTTATTTCATCCATTTTATCTGAATCTTTTTCCTGATTAGAGGTGGAGACCTCTTCTTTGCCTCTTTTCTTAGTATCCTGTTCAATTTTTCCTTTTAAATTCCCAGTGGAGGCAAAGTTTGCTTCCAATTCCAGAGCATCTAACTGTGCATCATCTAAAGTGGCAGGTTTTATTTCTCTCAATGCGAAGCCAAAATCAGACTCAAAGGATGCTATGAAAATTATCTTGGCAGCAGCTTCATGAGGCTTCATTTCGGGAGGCAGGCTCAGATATAACTTGTTGAATCTTTTGATAAAGTCTGAAACCCCTTCATTATGTTTCTTCTTCATGGTATTGAATTCAGTGAGACATAGACCGTGATTCTTCTTTTCTCCCCACTTCCTGAGAAAATTATTTTCCATGATATCCCAAGTGGTTATTGAACGATTTCCCAATGTCTTGAACCATTTTCTGGCTTCCCCTTCCAAAGATTGCACAAATAGTCTCAAGACCACATCTAGATGCTCGACATTTAAGTTCTCTGCAAAAGAGCAGAAGGTCTCAAGATGTTTCTGAGCATCAATTTCATTTTCTCCATTAAATCTCGGCAGAATCTTCAAATAATCCTGTGGCATATCATTCAGCACTTGGGGTAAGGCCAGTGGAGCATATTTGTTCAAAAGAAATGCAGGAACATTGGCCATTGGAGGAGGTGGGGGTTGTACAACAGTCTGAGATACAAATGAAGGGAGAGGAGTAGGAGGAAGTGGAGTATGAATAACAATGGGAATATATTGCACAGAAGCCTGAGGCGTAGATGGGAATAATTCACGGTTAACAGCACTTACCTCTGTGACCTCTTTAATTTCTTCAGCCTCGAAAGCAGGATGAAAATCTTCTTCAATCCAGGCACTTCCTCTACGTGGAGTTTCCGAGTAAAACTCGGGATTTTCTGTTCTAACTTCTTGAGAAGAAGAGGGCGGATAATCTTCAACGGAATATTCAGGGTTTTCAGCGTGAGATGACTTCCTCTCCTTCCAAACTCTTTTATGAATGATCTTCTCTGGGTCAGACACGTAAGATGCTTTCGACTGAGATGTATCTGACCTCAAATGTGGCTTACGAGGAGCCAGGACTACCAATAAAATTTATCAAATAAAGACCAGTGGAGTCGCCAAGGTGAGAGATATGCAACTCTTCAACTCTCTGTGCTCACCTGATTAGAGAGTGAAAACAATTTGTCGAGGCCCAGGGAAACTGATATTCTTGAATTCGTTCCCCGGCAACGGCGCCAGAAAGATGTTGTGGACAATTTTGTCACCCCCTAGAGACAGCCTAGAGTTTCCATAGACCAGTGCCTAGGACATTTTAATATAGCAAGGAGCTCTTCATATAGTTTTGATTGTTAGTCCAAGAACTCACTTACTATCTCTTGTTTGAACAAGGAAATTAGTTTTGAATGGAACCAATCTCTCTCAGAAGCTGATACAAAGATAGGAATAGTGTAGGGACACCATGTAAAACTCCAATACAAAGGCATCAGACAGTTAAGAGACAGCTTACTGTAAAGAGGGCCAGTTCAAATAATATATCACAGAAATCAAATATCAGGAAATGAGTGCAGTGAGGAAACATAAAGAAGATATTAGTTAACATGAGACTGATACCCAGATACACAATAGAACCACATAAGGGCATACCAATTTATGAATCCTTATATGACAATGGCGTTTTAAAAGCACCCTCCTCATGCAACTAATATAGCAGAAAATATGGAAGAGATGATCATGGAACAATATATCACGACTAGGCCTATTTAAAGCGCTTGACTAATTCCATAAAGGGCACCAACAAAGATGAATCCTTACTGCAAACTAGTGAGCCACTCGCGTTCTAGAACATGATACAAGAAGATAAATAGCATGAAAGAAGATATTGTATTAACACATAAGAGAAATTACATACTGTGCGATATCAAAGACCAGAATCCTCATTACAGTTATAACCCCTCCTCACTGAGACCCTACGGGCTCTGAACCTTCATACAGAAATATTACAGAATGTATACAAACGCCTTTTCACTGCACAGTTTTCAGGCCTTTGTAGGGAAGATAGAGAATTCTAGAGGAGGAGGTAGATGAAGCACAATTAATGACTTAATTTGAATAAAATGGCGGAAAACATTCGCGCCCACTCTATGAATGACTAACTATAAATGACTGTACTTAGCAATCTGTCTATGGAAATAAATACTGGGAGATAAAAATCTCCTTATATACAAGACACCAATAATAAAATATATACAATGCGTTGCCCGCAGCTGAGGGAAAATCTACTGCCGTAAGAGACCTGAGATAGTCTGCAATTCTGTACTGTACTCTCGGCCCCTGATTTTAGATTCGAATCCTGGATCTTTAATGCAGGGCGAATTTCTCTGGAGGGTTCTGTGAATGCATTTCTTTGTCTTCTTTAATTGGAAATCATTTCTCGCACCTACCCTCAGCTTTTTTCATTAAATTTCACTCACAGAAAAACTTCTTTCATGGGCTCTAAACCTTTGCAATAGAGGCGGCGAATTAAAACGCCCTCCTGTTATATTGAAACCTGCAAAACCCACAAAATATTAGAGAAATCCGACACAGATGGAGGCAGGGATGGTGGATACATGGTCGACAGGGAGAAATACACAGGGTGGCGGAAGAAAGATGTTGGAGATTATGATTGAACAGAGGGACTGCGCACACATATATATATATATATATATATATATGACGGAGAGAAATATTTTAGACATACGGGAGTAAACACATGGACATATGGAGGGAACAGGTGGAAGGGCGACGTGGCAGAGTCAACAGGTGGGGGGACTGAACTCTGGACCGTTGGATGGCGAACACAAATCGACGGTCGAGAAGCGGCAAGAGCAGTACGAGGGCGGGCCACAGAACATGGCGGATAGGGGTTAAAGGGTGAGCAACTCTGGTGGATGTCCGACGTCGGATTGACATCGCCAGATCCGACGGTTCAAACAAATTCCGCTGCCCGGCGATTTAACGCGCGGGGAAAAGTGGTTTCGTGGCCTGTACCCAGGACACGCGGCGTTTACCCAGTGGAATCGCTGGCCCGATGGATAATACCGCCAGCCTGGGGTAGGCGGTGCGGGGGTTTACTGCTGGTTTCTTGCACGCGGGGCCCTCCCTACAGTTTAATTACCACGCCGTTGATTGGGTTTTGATCCAACAGTCATGATCACGCTCGGAATATGAATGATAAGCCCCCTTTCTTTTGGCCTGTGGTTCTTGGGCTCGGGTTATATGGTGACAACAAGAAAATAGCTGAGGCCATGGTGCTTGGGTCGATAAATTTAAATTGCGGGTTTTTATCATTTGGACAGTGCATTTCGGAGCGGAAAAGGTGGCGATGAGCATGACATGGATGTTTTTGTCACCCCCCTAGAGACAGTCTAGAGTTGCCATAGACCAGTGCCTAGGACATCTTAATATAGCAAGGAGCCCTTTATAGTTTGGGTTGTCAGTCCAAGAACTCACTTACTATCTCTTGTTTGAACAAGGAAATCAGTTTTGAATGGGACCAATCTCTCTCAGAAGCTGGTACAAAGATAAGAACAGTGTAGGGACATCATGTAAAACTCCAATACAAAGGCATCAGACAGTTAAGAAACCGCTTACTGTAAAGAGGGCCAGTTCAAATAACACATCACAAAAATCAAATATCAAGAGTGAGTGCAGTGAGGAAACATAAAGAAGATATTAGCTAACATGAGACTGATACCCAGATACACAACAGAACCACATAAGGGCATACCAATTTATGAATCCTTATATGACAATGGCGTTTTAAAAACACCCTCCTCATGCAACTAATATAGCAGAAAATATGGAAGAGATGATCATGGAACAATATATCACGACTAGGCCTATTTAAAGTGCTTGACTAATTACAGAAAGGGCACCAACAAAGATGAATCCTTACTGCAAACTAGTGAGCCACTCGCATTCTAGAACATGATACAAGAAGATAAATAGCATGAAAGAAGATATTGTATTAACACAGAAGAGAAATTACATACTGTGAGATATCAAAGACCAGAATCCTCATTACAGTTATAACCCCTCCTCACTGAGACCCTACGGGCTCTGAACCTTCATACAGAAATATTACAGAATGTATACAAACGCCTTTTCACTGCACAGTTTTCGGGCCTTTATAGGGAAGATAGAGAATTCTAGAGGAGGAGGTAGATGAAGCACAATTAATGACTTAATTTGAATAAAATGGCAGAAAACATTCGCGCCCACTCTATGAATGACTAACTATAAATGACTGTACTTAGCAATCTGTCTATGGAAATAAATGCTGGGAGATAAAAATATCCTTATATACAAGACACCAATAATAAAATATATACAATGCGTTGCCCGCAGCTGAGGGAAAATCTACTGCCGTAAGAGACCTGAGATAGTCTGCAATTCTGTACTGTACTCTCGGCCCCTGATTTTAGATTCGAATCCTGGATCTTTAATGCAGGGCGAATTTCTCTGGAGGGTTCTATGAATGCTTTTCTTTGTCTTCTTTAATTGGCGATCATTTCTCGCACCTACCCTCAGCTTTTTTCATTAAATTTCACTCACAGAAAAACGTCTTTCATGGGCTATAAACCTTTGCAACAGAGGCGGCGAATTAAAACGCCCTCTTGTTATATTGAAACCTGCAAAACCCATAAAATATTAGAGAAATCCGACACAGATGGAGGCGGGGACGATGGATACATGGTCGACAGGGAGAAATACACAGGGTGGCGGAAGAAAGACATTGGAGATTATGATTGAACAGAGGGACTGCGAAATTTGCACGAAAAACTATTTGGTTGCGAGGAGCAAATAAAATAGAGGATATGAATAAAAACATGCGCACACATATATATATATATATATGACGGAGAGAAATATTTTAGACATACGGGAGTAAACACGTGGACATATGGAGGGAACAGGTGGAAGGGCGACGTGGCGGAGTCAACAGGTGGGGGGACTGAACTCTGGACCGTTGGATGGCGAACACAAATCGACGGTCGAGAAGCGGCGAGAGCAGTACGAGGGTGGGCCACAGAACATGGCGGACAGGGGTTAAAGGGCGAGCAACTCTGGTGGATGTCCGCCGTTGGATTGACATCGCCAGATCCGACGGTTCAAACAAATTCCGCTGCCCGGCGATTGTACAGGCTTTAACGCACGGGGAAAAGTGGTTTCGTGGCCCGTACCCAAGACACGCGGCGTTTACCCAGTGGAATCGCTGGCCCGATTGATAATACCGCCAGCCTGGGGTAGGCGGTGCGGGGGTTTACTGCTGGTTTCTTGCGCGCGGGGCCCTCCATACACTTTAATTACCACGTCGTTGATTGGGTTTTGATCCGACGGTCATGATCACGCCCGGAATATGAATGATAAGCCCCATTTCTTTTGGCCTGTGGTTCTTGGGCTCGGGTTATATGGTGACAACAAGAAAAGAGCTGAGGCCATGGTGCTTGGGTCGATAAATTTAAATTGCAGGTTTTTATCATTTGGACAATGCATTTCAGAGCGGAAAAAGTGGCGATGAGCATGACATGGAGGTTTTTAATCACAAAAGATGTTTGCAGCAAATTTAAAAGGGGCCAGTGGTCAAAATTTAAATGGAGGGGGGAGCTATGTACAACATAACCTTGGAAGGATCCCCAACGGTTGACTATTTATTCTATTGAATGTCAACAGATTCTGCATAATAGGCGCAAGTGGTGGTGAACCGAAAGCTTGCCAAGTAGTCGAGGATAAAATACTAACAGATGCGCCTTCTTCTATAATGGTGCTGGGCACGACCAGACCAAGGGCCTATACCGTTATCTCGAAAGGCACATAAGATGGAAAGCGGTATCCTAAAAATCGACTCCAATCAAAGGAAGCGACCAAACTACTCGGAGGGGCTACCATCGAACCAAGATGGTCTTCCCCTGGTGTTATGATTGAAGAAGGAGCATCCTCCACGACCTCCATCTCGAAGGCGGGAGGGGAATCCTCTGGGACCTCCATCACAGGAGGCGAAGGAGTAGCTTCTTGAGGTATAGGGATAGGAGAATCTTTCTCCAAGTCTGAAGAATCTGAAGAAACCAAAAGGACATGAGGGTTTTGAGATCCACTCTCCACGGAAAAGACCTGGTGTACCATAGACGGAGCCAGCTCAACCAATCCCACGACCAATGGTTGGTTGGGAATGGATTCCTGAATTTGAATTTCCAGGGGAGTGGGATTGACCAAGGATGACTCTTGACCAATAGTAGGATCATCTGGTGGAGGACTCAAAGAAAGCCATTTATAACCAGCTGGGAGGCATGGTGTAGAGACAATTGAGTTGTCCAAAATGCTTTTGGTTTCATCCATATACGGACAAAGGTGAATGGCATGGTGCCCTTCACACAACTTACAGGGATGGGTAATATTACCCTGCTTCTTAGGAGCCTTACCAGCACTAGTTGAAGACGTGCCCCCAACCTGACTCCTGGAAGCCAAAGGAAATGGTGGAAGACCGTTGGACCATACTTCAAGCACCTTGGGAATGCCAGGGCAGTCTCGAAGAAGATGGTCTCCCATGCACAACATTCAAGGGAACTTGACTTTCCATGGAGGGTTGGAAGGTTTATCAAGAGAAGATGTTTCGGAAGCAGTAGCTGTAGTCTTAGCCTCTCTCTTATCGGAATTCTTCTTCTTTGTATTCTTCTTCTTCTTCTTAGCCACCTGGTTACTCGAATCTAGACTTTTACCAGGCGAAATAGAAGAGGATGACACAAAAACAGGTGAAGAAGGGGAGAGGTCCACCTTAGAATCACCATGATGTTTTTCAGGCAGAGGAACTGATTAAACAGTAGTCGAGACATTCGGGACCACAGAGGTTGAAAACAACCAAACAGGCAACCCAACAGTTAACCTAGGAAGGGCCAACGTTGCCATATAAGGAGCACCAACATTCCCAAAAGGAGGAAAATGACTTGGATTCCCATCTTAGGGGATTCCTTAGTTGGTGAAATCGAGAAAAGTAGCCATCGAGAACCATATTAGAACAACACCCTAAGGAAACTAACTTTAACCAGGGATATTTCGTGGTCAGTTAATTTTTAAAACATTGAAACAAAACTCTGTTGTTTCATCTTTTAAGAGTCGAGAAACAGGAAAAAGGTGACTCTATCGCTTTCAGATTGGAAACAAGCATGAAAGGACAAGTGCTTGATGATATTTTAAAATTTAATGAGTCAGAAAAGATCAAAATGACTGCTCTGGTAATCTAGGCAGATGGGTGTACTAGATATCTGTGAACTTCCATATACACCTTGGTTAAAAATGAAAGAGAAATTAACCAAGGACTTGACGTACATGCAGGTAATCTCCCCGAATGTTGTCTGGTGTATCACGGGTATAAGGCGGCATACTCGACTTCCTACGGATAAAGGATAGAAACCTAGTGGGGTCTCCCTTTATATACGTGATGGTATGGGGAGCACAAGTCCATACTAGTGCTGTCTAAGGCCAAAAGGCGAACGACAACTACTAGGTTTAACAATGTCAGAACACATCACCAGCCTAGACCTCTAGATATTTCGTTAATGTTTCAATGTTGCCTTAAGGTAAATTGAATAAATTTTAGAGTTTTTATTCAATCATGTTTAAATTTCAGGCCCTATCGAATGTTATGTCTCAAAAATCCTCTAAATGCACACTACATGCCACAATATATCACTTTATTCGATGAAGAGCTAACTACGGGAAGGTTGAAAGCTTTTCAAACAATAATGAAATGATCACAAAATAACTAGCACTATCTCTAATGCACGCTAATGAAACTAAAATATTTTCCTTTAGAGTTATATAACACTAATAATGTAGAAAAGTTTTCAATTTTCACTAACTAATCAAAAAGAAAAAGATTTGTTTTTTGTATTTTTCAATGTTTTAGAGAAAAATGCACCAAACGAAATGAAAAACTAATAAAGAGACCAATTTGAGAAATGATAGCGAAAGAGTAGAAACAAGCAAGTTCACTCAATTCAAAACACACAATCAAAGCTCAAACTAATGGAGAAATCCCTCAAATCAAAGAGGAATCCCAAAAGACTCATACAAACCGTGTGATCTAGGCTCGAAATGAGACAAAGCGAAACTTGAATGAAAAAAAGAGCAATCACTCAAATACCACAATGATATAATGGAAACCAACCAAACGAATGCAAGGAAGCAAAAACGAAGTTGACTGAAAAAGCGAAAACCAAAAACTCCCACGGGAGGCTCAGCACATAATAGCACCTAGATGCCCTAGGGCTAGAATGTAAAATTGATGGTAGAGGGCAAACAACTGGAGGATAGAGGTCAAACACAATCAACAAGGACTTCAAGGCACTCAGACAATTATAAAAACAACACCAAAACCAAAAATCGGACTCGGAGGGCTCAAAAACAAGTAAACCCTAACACCAAAGAGGGTTGGTGTGACTGTTTGGATGTATCTTGCACCAAAACAGGGTTGGCATGGGTGCCTAACTAGCAACAAGCACCAGCTAGCATGACTGTCAAGCTAAAAAGAATGGCAATCGAGCTTACTAAGGCCATAAATAAAAAAGAGAAAACAAAGAGTAGATCAGGTATGGTGGGGGCTGAACAGAGGTTTTACACCAGAAGGAGACAATCGAGAAGATAAAATCAAACAGACACAAGCCAAAACAACCGAAAGAGACAAGACAAACTCCAATCAAGTCCCTAGTGGAGTCGCCCATTTGTTGGACAGGTAAATCCCCTATGTGGACAGAGGCAATCCCTACTAGACCATATCGGGTCTAGCAACAATCAGTCACACAGTGACGCAGGTCTCTAGTTACAAAAATGACAAAACATAATGAGTTGCTTACCTCAGGTCCTATGCAATGGTCGTTGAAGAAAGGATGATGCTTCTCGTCCTTTTCTTTGGCAGATCAAGATCATTCCGCTTAACACGTCCGAACACTTGCACACATGCGAAGAAACACAACGATACATAGAATAGAATCTAAATCATGTAACCATACATCAGTAAGAGAGGATTTAATTCATTGCATCAAAGAAAAAGACACATGAATGAAACCATAATCAAAGTCGCTTATCATTAACCTTAACCCTAACCTTACCCTAACCTTACCTTAATGTTACCCTTAACCTTCACCTTCATTTTAACCTAACCTTAACCTTAACTTTACCCCTAACCAAACCTTAACCTCAACCTAACCCTAACCCTAACCTTGACATTAACCTTAAAATTAACCTTAACCTTAACCTAACCTTAACCAAACCCTTAACCTTAAACTTAACTTGACTAAACCCGTAATCCTAACTAAACCTTAACCTTGACCTAACCTTAACTTTGACTTTACCCTTAACTTAACCTTAACCTTAACCTTAACCTAACCTTAACCTTACCTTAAGGTTAGTTTAAGCTTAAGCTTAAGGTTAGGTAAGGGTAACGTTAAGGTAACGAGTTTAGTCAGGTTAAGGTTAAGGTTAAGGGTTTCATCAAGGTTAGGGTTAGTTTATAGCTAAGGTTAAGGTTAGGGTTAATGTTATGGTTAATATTATAGTGAAGGTTAAGGTTAATACCTTTAACATTAACCTTACCCTTAACCTTCACCCTTAACCTTAACCTAACCATAACCTTGACTTGAAACTTAACCTAACCTTAACCTTAACCTTATCTTAACCTTAACCTTAACCTAAACCTTAACTTTACCCTTAACCTAACCATAACCTTAAGGTCAACGTTAAGGTTAAGTTAAGGGTAAAGTTCAGATTATGGTTAGGGTAAGGTTAGGTTAATGTTAAGGTTAAGGTTATGGTTAAGGTAAGGTTAAGGTTAAGGTTAGGGTTATGGTTAAGCTTAAGGTTAAGGTCAAGGTTAAGCTAGGTTAAGGTAAGGCTAAGGTTCCAGTTAGGTCAAGGTTAAGTGTTTAGTCAGGTTAAGGTTAAGGTTAAGGTTTTGGTCAAAGTTAGGTTAAGGTTAAAGGTGAAGGTTAAGGTCAAGGTTAAGGTTAAGGTTATGGTTAAGGGTAAAGTTAAGGTTACGTTAAGGTTAAGGTTACGTTATAGTTAAGGTCAAGGTTAGGTTAAGGTTAAGGTTAGGTAAAGGTTAGGGGTAAGGTTAAGGTCAAGGTCAAGGTTAACCTTAAGCTAACCTTAAACTTAACCTTAAATTTACCTTTAGGTTATGGGTTTCGTCATTTAAACGTTAAGGTTAAAGGTTTGGTCAAGTTTAAGGTTAAGGTGAAGGTTAAGGGTGAGGTCAAGGTTAAGGGTAAAGTTAAGGTTAAGGTTATGGGTATAGTAAGGTTAAGGTTAAGGTTAAGATCAATGTTAAGGGTAAGGTCAAGGTTAAGGGTAATGTTAAGGTTAAGGTGAAGGTTAAGGGTAAGGTTAAGGTTAAGGTTAGGGGAAGGTTAAGGTTAAATTTAGGTTAAGGTAAAGGTTTGGTCAAGGTTAAGGTTAAGGGTTAAGGTTAAGGTTAAGGGTTTGGTAAAGGTTAGGGTTAAGTTAGAGTTAAGGTTAAGGTTAGGTTAAGGGTAAGATAAGGTTAAGGTTAGGTTAAGGTCAAGGTGAAGGTGAAGGTTAAGGGTATATCCAAGGTTAAGGTTAAGGTTAATGTTAGGGTAAAGGTTGAGGTTAAGGTTAAGTTTAGGGTTTTGGTAAAGGTTAGGGTTAGCTTATCCCTTCAAGTTAGGTTAAAGTTAAAGTTAAGGTTAAGGTTAGGTTAAGGTTAAGGTTAAGGTTAGGTTAAGGGTAATATCAAGGATAAGGTTATGGTTATGGGAAGGTTAAGGTTAAGGTTAAAGTTAAATTAAGGTTAAGGTCAAGGTTAGGGTTAGGTTATAGTTAAGGTCAAGGTTAAGGTCAATGTTAGGATTAGGTTATACTTAAGGTTAAGGTTAAACTCAAGGTGAAGGATTTTGTCAAGGTGAGGGTTAGGTTATAGTTAAGGTCAAGGTTAAGGTTAGGTTTAGGTTCAAGTTAAGGTTAAGGTTAAGGGTTTGGTCAAGGTTAGGGTTAAGTTATAGTTAAGGGTAAGGTTACAAGTTTAGTCAGGTTAAGCTTAAGTTTAAGGTTTTGGTCAAGGTTAAGGTTAAGGGTTTGGTCAAGGTTAAGGTTAAGGTTAAGGTTAAGAAAAAGTTAAAGTTAAGGTTAAGGTTAAGATAAAGTTAAAGTTAAGGTTAAGGTTACTTTAAGGTTAAGGTTAAGGTTAAGGGTTTGGCCAAGGTTAGGGTTAGGTTAAGGGGGTAAGGTTAATGTTCAGGTTAAGGTTAAGGTTAAGTTATAGTTAAGGTTAAGGTTAAGGTTAAGGTTAGGGGAAAGTTAAAGTTAAGGTTAAGGTTAGGTTAAGGTTAAGGTTAAGGTTAAGGGTTTGGTCAAGGTTAGGGTTAGGTTAAGGGGGTAAGTTTAAGGTTAAGGTTAATATTATGTTTAAGGGTTTCGTCAAGTTTAGGGTTAGGTTATAGTTAAGGTTAAGGTTAGGGTTAGGTTATAGTTATGGTCAAGGTTAAGGTTAGTTTAAGGTTAAGATTAGGTTAAGGGTAAATTTAAGGTTATGGTTAGGGTAAGGTTAAGGTTAATGGTAAATATAAGGCTATGGTTAAGGTTAAATGTCAACATTAAAGTTAAGTTAGGTTAAGGTAAGGTTAATTTTATGGTTAGGCTAAGGTTAGGTTAAGTTAAGGTTAAACTTAAGGTTAAGGTTAGGTTAAGGGTAAAGTTAAGGTTAAGGTTAGGGTTAAGTTTAGGGTTAAGGTTAGGGAAGGTTAAGGTTAAGGTTAAGGTTACAGCTATGGTTAGGTTAAGGTGACGGTTAAGGGTAAGGTTATGGTTAAGGTCAAGGTCAAGGTTAAGGTTAAGTTAGGTTAAGGTTATGGTTATGGGAAGGTTAAGGTTAAGGTTATGGTTAAGTCAAGTTTAAGGGTAAGGGTTTGGTCAAGGTTAGGGTTAGGTTATAGTTAAGGTCAGGTTAAGGTTAAGGTTAGGTTAAGGTTCAGGTTAAGGGTAAAGATAAGGTTATTGTTAAGGTTATATTTAGGGTTAGGTTATAGTTAAGGTTAAGTTTAGGTTAAGGGTAAAGTTAAGGTTAAGGTTAAGGCTACGTTAAGGTTAACGTTAGGTTAAGGTTAAGGGTTTGGGATGGTTAAGGTTAAGGTTAAGGGTTTGGTCAAGGTTAGGGTTAGCTTATAGTTAAGGTCAAGGTTAAGGTTATGGTTAAGGTAAGGTTAAGATAAAGTTAAGGGTATGGGTTTAGTAAGGTTAAATTTCATGTTAAGGTCAAGGACAACGTAAGGTTAAGGGTAAAGTTTAGGTTAACCTTGACCTTGACCTTAAATTTAACCTTAACCTTGACCTTAACATTAACCTAACCTTAACCTTAAATTTAACCTTAACCTTAAGCTTGACCTTAACCTTAAGCTTGACCTTAACATTAACCTAACCTTAACCTTAACCCTAACCTTAGCCTTGACCTTAACATAACCATTAACCTTGACCTTAACCTTTACTTAACCTTAACCTTAACCATAACATTATCCTTAACCATAACCTTAACCTTAAACTTATTGTTAACCTTAACCTTGACTTTACCTTTAACATAACCTTAACCTTGACCTTAACCTTAACCTTAACCTTAACCTAACTAAACCTGTAACCTTAACCTTACTCTTAAATATAACCTAACCCTAACCTTGACCAAACCCTTAACCTTGACTTTAACCTTAACCTTAACGTTAACCTAACTAAACATATAACCATAACCTTACCCTTAACTATAACCTAACCCTAACCTTGACCAAACCCTTAACCTTAACCTTAACCTTACCCTAACCTTAACTCTAACCTTAACCTTGAGCTCAACCTTGACCTTAACCTTAAGTTAACCTAACCTTAACTATAACCTAACCCTAACCTTGACCAAACCCTTAACATTAACCTAATCTTAACTTTAACCTAACTATAACCTTACCCTTAATCTTAACCTTGACCTTAACTATAACCTAACCCTAACCTTGACCAAACCCTTAACATTAACCTTAACCTGAACCTTTACCCTAACCTTAACCTTAACCTTTACCCTAACCTTAACCTTGACCTTAACATTAACCTAACCTTAACCTTAAATTTAACCTTAAACTTAAGCTTGACCTTAACCTTAAGCTTAACCTTAACATTAACCTAACCCTAACCTTAGCCTTGACCTTAACATAACTATAAACCTTGACCTTAACCTTTACTTAACCTTAATCTTAACCATAACATTATCCTTAACCATAACCTTAACCTTAAACTTATCCTTAACCTTAACCTTGATTTTACCTTTAACGTAACCTTAACCTTGACCTTAACCTTAACCTGACTAAACCTGTAACCTTAACCTTACCCTTAAATATAACCTAACCCTAACCTTGACCAAACCCTTAACCTTGACCTTAACTTTAACCTTAACGTTAACCTAACTAAACCTATAACCTTAACCTTACCCTTAACTATAACCTAACCCTAACCTTGACCAAACCCTTAACCTTAACCTTAACCTTACCCTAACCTTAACTCTAACCTTAACCTTGCGCTCAACCTTGACCTTAACCTTAAGTTAACCTAACCTTAACTATAACCTAACCCTAACCTTAACCAAACCCTTAACCTTAACCTAACCTTAACTATAACCTAACCCTAACCTTAACCAAACCCTTAACCTTAACCTAACCTTAACTTTAACCTAACTATAACTTTACCCTTAACCTTAACCTTGACCTTAACTATAACGTAACCCTAACCTTGACCAAACCCTTAACATTAACCTTAACCTAACCTTAACCTTGACCAAACCCTTAAAATTAACCTTAACCTTAACCGTAACCTTAACCTTAACCTTAAACTAATATTAACCGTAACCTAACTGTAACCTTAACCTAACCTTAACCTTACCCATAACCTAACCCTAACCTTGACCAAACCTTAATCTTAACCTTCCCATAACCTTAACCTTGACCTGAACTATAACCTAACCTTAACTTTGACCAAACCCTTCTCCATAACCTTAACCTTAACCTTATCCTTATCTTAACCTTAGCCTAACCTTAACCTTAACCTTAACCTTAAGGTTAAAGCTATGGGTAAGGTAAGGGTTAAGGTTAGGGTTAGGTTATAGTTAAGGTCAAGGTTAAGGTTAGGGGTTTAGTGAGATAAAGGTTAAGGTTTGGTTAAGGGTAAAGTCAATGTTAAGGTTATGGTTATGGGAAGGTTAAGGTTAAGGTTATAGTTAAGCTTAAGGTTAGGTTAAGGTTAAGATAAGTTTAAGGTTAAGGTTAACATTATGTTAAGGGTAAAGTCAAGGTTATGGTTAGGTTAAGGTTAAGATAAGGTTAAAGTTAAGGTTAAGGTTAAGGTTAAGTTCAGGTTAAGGGTAAATTTATGGTCAAGATTAGGGTTAAGGTTAAGGTTATGGGTAAGGTTATAGTTAGGTTAAGGTTAAGGTAAAGGTTAGGTTAATTTTAAGATTAGGTTAAGGTCCTTAACTTTACCCTTAACCTTAACCTTAACCTTATCGTAACCTAACTTTAACCTTAACCTTCCCATAACCATAACCATAACCTTAACCTTACCTTAACCTAAACTAACATTAACATTAACCTTAACCTTACCCTAACCTTCAACTTAACCTTAACCTTGACTTTACCCTTAACCTAACCTTAACCTTACCCTTAACCTTCAACTTAACCTTAACCTTGACTTTACCCTTAACCTAACCTTAAGTAAACCTAACCTTGACTATAACCTAACCCTAACCCTAACCTTGACTATAACCTTAACTAAACCTAACCTTGACTATAACCTAACCCTAACCCTAACCTTAACTAAACCCTCAACCTTAACCTTAACCTAACTAAACCCAAACCTTAACCTTAACCATAACTTTACCCTTAAGGTTAAGGTAAGGGTAAGGTTAAAGTTAAGGCTAAGCTTAAGGTTAAGGTTAATATAAGGCTAAGGTGAGGTTAAGCTTAAGGTTAAGGTTATGGGTTTAGTTAGGTTAAGGTTAAGGTCAAGGGTTTGGGAAGGTTAAGGTTAAGATTAAAGGTAAGATAAGGTTAAGGTTAAGGTTAAGGTTAAGGTTAGGCTAACCTCAAGGTCAAGGTTAAGGTTAGGTTAGGGTTAGGTTATAGTTAAGGCTAAGATAAGGTTAAGGTTAGGTTAAGGTTAAGGTTATGGTTATGGTTAAGGTTATGGTTAGTGACCTAACCCTAACCTTGACCAAACCCTTAACCTTAATTTTAAACCTTAACCTTAATCTTAACTTGAACCTTTACCCTAACCTTAACCTTAACCTAACCTTAACCTTGACTTTACCCTTAACCTAACCTTAATATTAACATTAACCTTAACCTTATCTAAACCTTAAACTAACCTCAACCTTAACCTTAACCTAATTATAACCTTACCCCTAACATTAACCTTGACCTTAACATTAACCTAACCATAACCATAACCTTAACCATAACCTTATCTTTACCCTTTACCTTAACCTTAACCTTAACCTAACCCAAACCTTAATTTTACCCTTAACCTAACCTTAACCTTAACCTTACCCTAACCCTAACCTTGACCAAACCCTTAACCGGAACCCTAACCTAACCCTTAGCCTTAACCTTAACCTTCACCTTAACCTAAACGTAACCTTAGCCTAACCTTAACCTTGACCTTAACCTTAGCCTTGTGTTAACCTTAACCTAACCTTAACCTTAACTATACCCTTAACATAACCTTAACCTTAACCTTAACCGTACCCTTAACCTTATCTTAACCTTAACCTAACATAATCTTAACCTTAACCTTAGCCTTAACCTTAACCTTAACATTAACCTTAATCTTAACCTTAACCAAACCCTTAACCTTAACCCTTAACTTAACCTTTAGCTTAACCTTAACCTTACCTTAACCTTGAACGTAACTATAACCTAACCCTAACCTTAACCTAACCTTACCCATAACTTTAACCTTAAGGTGAGGGCTAAGGTTAGGGTCAAGGTTAAGGTTAAGGTTAAGATAAGGATAAGGTTAAGGTTAAGGTTAGGTTTAGGTTAAGGTTAAGGGTAAGGGTAAGGTTACGGTTAAGGTAAGCGTAAGGTTAAGATTAGGTTAAGGGTAAGGTTAAGGTTAAGGTTAAGGTTACGGGTTTAGTCAGTTAAGGTTAAGGTTAAGATTAAGGTTAATGTTAAGGGTAAGGTCAGGGTTAGGTTATATTGAACGTTAAGGTTAAGACCCATAGACTTAACCTTGACCTTACCCTTATCCTTAACCTTAACTTTAACCCTAACCTTGACTTTACCCTTAACTTAATCTTAACCTTCACTATAACCTAACCCTAACCTTGACCAAACCTGTAACCTTAACCTTAACCTTACCCTTAACCTTACTAAAGCCGTAACCTTAACCTTAACCTTAACTATAACCTAACACTAACCTCGACCAAACCCTTAACCTTAACCTTGACCAAATCCTTAACCTTAACCTTAACCTTCCCCTAACATTAATCGTAACCTTAACCTTAACCTTAACCATAACCTTGACAAAATTCTTAACCTTAAACTTAACCTTAACCTTAACATTAACCTTGACCTTAACATTAACATATCCTTAACCTAACCTAACCCTAACCTTGACCAAACCCTTAACCTTAACTTTACCCTTAACATAAAATTAACCTTAACTATAACCTAACCCTAACCTTAACCTTAACCTAACTAAACCTGTATCCTTTAACCTTAAGCTTACCCTTAACCTTCACCTTAACCTTAACATTTACTTTACCCTTAACCTAACCTTAACCCTAAATCTAACCTAACCCTATCCTTGACCTTAAATTTACCCTTAACCTTGACCTTAACCCTTGCCTTAACCTTAACCTAACCTTAACCTTTACATTATCTTACCCTTAACCTATCCTTAACCTTAACTATAACCTAAGCCCCAGCTGAACCTAACCTTAACCTTAACCTAACCTTATCCTTCCCCCAACCTTAACCCTAACATTAACCCTAACTATAACCTTAATTTTACCCTTAACCTAACCATAACATTAACTTTAACCTTAACTTAACCTAACCTTAACCTTAACCTGAACCTTAACCTTAACCAAACACTTACCCTTGACTTTAACCTTAACCAAAACCTTAACCTTAACCTAACTAAAATCGTAACCTTAACCTTGACCTTATTCTAAACATGACCTTGACCAAATGCTTAACATTAACTATAACCTAACCCTAACCTTGACCTTAACTTTACCCTTAACCTTGACCTTAACCTTAACCTAACCTTAACCATAACTTTACCCTTAACCTAATCTTAATCTTAACCTAACCTTAACCTTGACTTTACCCTTAACCTAACCTTGACCTTGACCTTAAATATAACCTAACGTTAACCCTGACGAAACCTTAACCTTAACCTTAGCCTAATCTTAACCTTAACCTAACTGTAACCTTAACCTAACCTTAACCTTAACCATTACCTTAGCCTAACCATAACCTTAACCTTAACCTTGGCCTCACCCTAACCTTAACTTTACCCTTAACCTAACCTAAACCTTAACCTTAACCTTAACCTTATCTTAACATTAACCTTACCATAACCTTAACCCTAACCTTAATGTTAACCTTAAACTAACTAAACCTGTAACCTTAACCTTACATTAACCTAACGTTAACCTTAACATTCCCCTAACCTTAATCGTATCCTTAACCTTAACCTTAACCTTGCGCTAACCTTACCCTAACCTTAACCTTAACTTTACCCATAACCTTACCCTTAACCTAACCTTAACCTTCCCCTAACCTTAACGTTAACCTTAACCCTAACCTTAACTTTAACCTTAACCCTTAACCTTATGGTTAAGGTTTGGTCAAGGTTAGGGTTAGGTTATAGTTAAGATTAAGGTTAGGGGAAGGTTAAGTTTAAGGATAAGGTTATGGTTATGGTTAGGCTAAGGTTAAGGTTAAGGTTTTCCTAAGGTTAGGGTTAGGTTAAGGTTAAGGTTGAGGTTAGGGTTAGGTTATAGTTAAGGACAATTTTAAGGGTATGGTTAAGGTAAGATTAACATAAGGTTAAGGGTAAGGTTAAGGTTAAGGTTAGGTTAAGGTTATGGCTAAGGTAAGGTTAAGGGAAAATTTAAGGTTAGGTTATAGTTAAGGTTAAGGTTAAGGTTAAGGGTTTGGTCAAGGTTAGGGTTAGGTTATAGTTAAGGTTAGATTAAGGTTAAGTTAAGGTTAAGGTGAAGGTTAAGGTTAAGGGGTTAAGGTAACATCAAGGTCAAGGTTAGGGTTAGGTTAAGGTAAAGTCAAGGTTAATGTTAGGGTTAGGTTAAAGTTAAGCTTAAGGGTAAGGGTAAGGTTCAGGTTAAGGTTAGGGTAAATTTAAAGTTAAGGTTAAGTCAAGGTTAGGGTTAGGTTAAGTTAAGGTTAAGGTTAAGTTTAAGGTTCAGGTTAAGCGTAAGGTTATGGTTAGGTTAAGGTTAAGGTTAAGGTTAGGTTAATGTTAACATAAGGTTAAGGTTAGGGTTAGGGTTTAGGTTAAGGTTACGTTAAGGCTAGGTTAAGGTTAAGGTTAAGGGTTTGGTCAAGGTTAACCAAACCTCAAGGTTAGGGTTAGGTTATGGGTAACATTAACGTTAGGTTAGGGTAAAGTCAACCTTAACCTTAATTTTAACTATAACCTAACCCTAACCTTCCCATAACCTTAACCTTTACCTAACCTTAACCTTAACCTTAACCTGACTAAAAACTTAACCTTAACCTTAACCTTAAGCTTCCCCTAACTTTAACCCTAACCTAAACCTTAACCTGAACCTGAACCTAACCTTAACCATAACCTGACTAAACCCACAACTTTAACCTTAACCTTAACCTTACCTTGACCTTAACTATCACATAACCCTAACCTTGAAGAAACCCTTAACCTTAACCTTAATGTGAACCTTTAACCTAAGCTTACCCTAACCTTAAACTTAACCGTAACCTAAGGGTTTGGTCAAGGTTAAGGTTAGGTTATAGTAAAGGTCAGGTTAAGGTTAAGGTTAAGTGTTTGTTCAAGGTTAAAATTAGGTTATAGTTAAGGTTAAGGGGAAAGATAATTTTATGGTTAAGTTTAAGGTTAGGGTTAGGTTATAGTTAAGGTTAATATTAGGTTAAGGGTAAAGTCAAGGTTAAGGTTAGGGGAATGTTTTAGTTAAGGTTACGGTTAAGGTTAAGGTCAGGTTAAGGATCAGGTTAAGGTTAGGTTAGGTTAAGGTTAGGTTAAGGTTAAGGTTAAGGGTTTGGTCAAGGTTAGGGTTAGGTTATACTTAAGGTTAGGTTAAGGTTATGGGGTTCGTCAAGTTAAGGTTAAGGTTAAGGGTTTGGTCAAGGTTAGGGTTAGGGTTAGGTTAAAGTTAAGGTTAAGGTTATGTTAAGGGTAAAGTCAATTTTAAGGTTATGTTTAAGGTTAAGGGTAAGATAAAGTTAAGGTTAAGGTTAAGGGGGTAAGGTTAAGGTTAAGGTTATGGTTAGGTGAAGGTGAAGGTTACGGTTACGTCAAAGTTAAGGTTAATGTTAAGTTTAGGTTAAGCTTAAGCTTAAGCTTAAGATTAGGTTAAGGGTAAAGTAAAACCTTAAACTTAACCTTATGTTTAACCTTAAACTTCCCCTCACCTTAACCCTAACCTATCCTTAACCTTAACCTTAACTTAACCTTAACCTTAACTTTACCCTTAAATAACCTTAACCTTACCTTAACCATAACCTTAAATTTACCCTTAACGTAATCTTAACCTTAACCTAATCTTAACCTTGACTGTACCCTTAACCTAACCTTAACCTTACCTAAACCTTTACCTAACCTTAACCATAACCTTAACCTTAACCTAACATTAACCTTGACCTTAATTATAACCTAACCCTAACCTTGACCAAACCCTTAACCTTAACCTTAACCTGACTAAACCCGTAACCTTAACCTTAACCTTACCCTTAACCTTAACTTATCCTTAACCTTAACCTTAACCATAATCTTAACCTCAAGTTAAGGTTAAGGTTAAGGGTAAGGTTAGGGTTAAGGGTAAAGGTTAAGTTTAAGGTTACAGGTTTAGTCAGATTAAGGTTAAGGTTAAGGTTATGGTTATGGTTAATATTAGGTTAAGGTTAAGGTCAAGGTTAAGGTTAAGGTTAGGTTAAGGTTAAGGGTCAAGATTAAGGTCAAGGTTAAGTTTAAGGTTATGGTTAATTTTAGTTTAAGTTTTAGGTTAAGGATAAGGTTAAGGCTAGGTTATAGTGAAGGTAAAGGTTAATATCCATAACCTTATCCTTGACCTTAACCTTAGTATCCCCGTAACCTTAACCTTAACCTCAACCTTAACCTTAACCTTAAAGATAACCTAACCTTAACCCTAACTCTAATCCTAACCTTAACCTTAACTTTAACCTTAACCTAACCTTAACCTTAACTATACCCTTAACCTAATCTTAACCTTAACCTAAGTTTAACCTTACCCTTAACCTTGACCTTAACCTTAACTTAACCTAACCTTAACCTTAACCTTAACTAAACCTAACACTAACCTTGACAAAACCATTAACCTTATCCTAACCTTAACAATATCCTTAACCTAACTATAACTTTACCCTTAACCTCTACCTTTACCTGAATTATAACCTAACCCTAAACTTGACCAAACACTTAACCTTAACCTTAACCTGACTAAACCTGTAACCTTAACCTCAACCTTAACCTTAATCTTGCCCTCTTAACCTTAATCTTAACGTAATATTAACCTTAACTAAAACCTAACCCTAACCTTAACCAAATCCTTAACCTTAGCCTTAACATTAACCTTAACCTTAACCTTAACCCTAACCTTAACCTTAACCTAACTTTAACCTTAACCTAACCTTAACCTTAACCTTAACCTATCTATAACCTTACCCTTAACCTTAACCTTGACATTAACTATAACCTATACCTAACATTGACCTTAACCTTAACCTTAACCTAATCTTAACCCTAAATTTACCTTAACCTTGACTTTACCCTTAAACTAACCTTAACCTTAACCTAACCCTTAACCTGGACCAAACATTTAACCTTAACCTTAACCTTAACTTCGCCCTTAACCTAATCTTAACCTTAACTTAACCTTAACCTTGACTTTACCCTTAACATAAACTTAACCTTGACCTTAACCTGATGTTAAGATTATGGTCAAATTTAACGTTAAGGGTAAGGTTAAGGGTAAGGTTAGGGTTAATGTTAAGGTAAGGTTAGGGTTAGGTTGAGGTTAAGGTTATGGTTAAGGTTAAGGTTAAGGTTAGGTTAAGCTGAAGGTTAGGTTAAGTTTAAGGTTAATGTTAAGGTGAAGGGTAAAGATAAGGTTATGGTTAAGGCTAAGGTTAGGGTTAGGTTATAGTTAAGGTTAAGGTTAGGTTAAGGGTAAGATAAGGTTAAGGTTAAGGTTAGGTTATAGTGAAGGTTAAGGTTAAGATAATATTAAGGTTAAGGTTGTGGGTTTGGTCAAGGTTAGGGTTAGGTTATAGTTAAGCTCAAGGTTAAGCTTAGGTTATAGTGAAGGCTAAGGTTAAGATAAGGTTAAGGTTAAGGTTAGGTTAAGGTTAAGGTTATGGTTAAGGTTAACGTTAGGTAAAGGTTAAGGTTAAGGTTAATGTTAAGGGTTTTGTCAAGGTTAGGGTTAGGTTATAGTTAAGGTTACAGGTTTATTCAAGTTAAGGTTAAGGTTAAGGATAAGGTTAGGTTAAAGGTAATGTTAAGGTTAAGGGTAAAGTCAAGGTTTTAGTCCATCAAATTAAGGTTAAGGTTAAAGGTTTGGTTAAGTTTAGGGTTAGGTTCAAGTTACGAGTTTAATCAGGTTAAGGTTAGGTTTAAGGTTAAGGTTATGGTTAAGGTTAAGGTTAAGGGTAAATTCAAGGTTAAGGTTAAGGATAAGGTTAGGTTAAGGGTAAACTTAAGGTTAAGGTTAAGGTTTGGCCAAAGTTAGGGTTAGGTTATAGTTAAGGTTAAGATAAGGTTAAGGTTAAGGTTAAGATTATGGTTAAGGTTAAGATTAAGGTTAGGTTAAGTTAAGGTTAAGTTTAAGGTTTGGTCAAGGTTAGGGTTAGGTTATAGTTAAAGTTAAGGTTAAGTTCAATGTTAAGGGAAAGGTTAAGGTTAAGGGTAAAGTTAAGGTTATGGTTAGGGTAAGGATAGGGTTAAGGTTAGGGGAAGGTTAAGGTTAAGTTCATGTTAAGGGTAAAGTTAAGGTTAAGGCTAGGTTAAGGGTAAGGGTTTGGTCAAGGTTAGGGTTTTGTTATAGTTAAGGTCAGGTTAAGGTTAAGGTTAAGGGTTTTGTCAAGGTTAGGCTTAGCTAATAGTTAAGGTGAAGGTTAACGTTAGGGAAATTTTAATGTTAAGGTTAAGGTTAAGGGTTTGGTTAAGGTTAGGGTTAGCCTATAGTTAAGGTTAAGGTAAGGTTAAGGTTAAGGATAAGGTTATGAGTTTAATCAGGTTAATGTTAAGGTTAAGGTTATGTTAAGGTTAAGGTTAAGGTTAAGTTAAGTTTAAGGTTAAGGTTAAGGTTAATGTTATGGTTAAGGTTAATATTAGGTTAAGGTTAAGGTTAGGATAAGTTAAAGATAAGGTTGAGGTTAAGTTTAAGGTTAGGTTAAGGTTAAGGGTGAAGGTTAAGGGTAAGGTTAAGGTTAAGGTTAGGTTAAGGTTAAGTTAGGTTAAGGTTAGATTAAGGGTAAAGTCAAAGTTAGGGTTAAAGTCAAGCTTAATGTTAAGGATAAGGTCAAGGTTAAGGTTATAGGTCCTATCCTTAACCTTCACTATAACCTAACCTTAACTATAACCTAACCCTAACCTTAACAAAATCTTAACCTTAACCTTAACCTAACCGTAACCTTAACCTAAACCTTACTTTTAACCTTAACCTTAACGTTAACCTAATCTTATCCTTGACCTTAACTAAAACCTAACCCTAACCTTGACCAAAGCTTAACCTTAACCTTCTCATAACCATAGCCTTGACCTTAACTTTACACTTAACCTTAACCTTAACCTTAACCTTACCCTTAGGATCAAGTTTAAGGTTAAGGTTATAGTTAAGGATAACGTTAAGGTTAAGGTTAAGTTTAAGGGTAAATTTAAGGTTAAGGTTAAGGTTAAGGATAAGGTCAAGGTTAAGTTTAAGTAAAGGTTAAGATAAGGTTAAGGGTAAGTTTAAGATAAGGTTAAGGGTAAGGTTAAGGTTAAGGGTTTGGTCAAAGTTAGGGTTAGGTTATAGTGAAGGTTAAGGTTAAGTTAAGGGTAAAGTCAAGGTTAGTGTTAGGTTAAGGTTAAGATTAAGTTAAGGGTAAAGTTAAGGTTAACGTTAGGTTAAGGTTAAGGTTATAGTTAAGGTCAATGTAAGATAAGGTTAAGGGTAAGGTTAAGGTTGGGATTAGGTTATAGTTAAGTTCAAGGTTAGATTAAGGGTAAGGTTAAGGTTAAGGGTAAGGAAACCCTTAACCTTAACCTTAACCTTTACCCTAACCTTACCCTTAACCTTAACCTTAACTATAACATAACACTAACCTTGACAAAACCTTTAACCTAAACCTTAACCTAACTAAACTGGTAAATTTAACATTAACCTTACCATTAACCTTCACCCTTAACCTTAAACTTAACCTTACCCCCTTAACCTTAACCTTAACTTTAACCTAACTAAACCTGTCACCTTAACCTTAAACTTAACCTGACTAAACTTGTAACCTTAACCTTAACCTTAACTTTACCCTTAACCTAAACTTAACCATAACCTCAAACTTAACCTTACCCTTACCTAACCTTAATCTTAACATAAACTTCACCTTAAAACTGACCTTAACCTTAAACTTTATATAACCTTAACCTTCACCTTAACCATAACCTAAACCTTTACCCTAACCTTAACCTTAACCTTAACCTTGACTAAACCTTAACCTTAATCTTAACCTAAACTTAACCTAAACTTAACTTAACCTTGACCAAACCCTTGACATTAACCTTAAACTTAATCTTACCCTAACCTTAACAATAACGTTAACCTTAACTTTACCCTTAACCTAAGCTTAACTTTCAACCTTAGTCTTAACCTTGACTTTACCCTTAACCTAAATTTAAGGTTAATGTTAAGTTAGGTTAAGGTAAGGTTAAGTTTATGGTTAGGTCAAGGTTAAGGTTAACGTTAACATTAAGGATAAGTTAAGGTTAAGGGTAAGATAAGGTTAAGGTTAGGGTTAGGTTATAGTTAAGGTTAAGGGTTTGGTCAAGGTTAGGGTTAGGTTATAGTTAAGGTCAAGGTCAAGGTTAGGTTAAGGTTAATGTTATGGTTAAATTTAAGGCTAATGTTAGGTAAAATTTAAGGTTAAGGTTAAGGTTATGGTTACGAGAAGGTTATGGTTAACGTTAAGGTTAAGTTAAGGTTAAGGTTAAGGTTAATGTTAAGGTCAAGGTCAAGGTTAACCTTAACCTTACCTTAACATTTACCTTAACCTTAACCTTAACCTTAACATTAACCTTAACCTTAACCTTACCCTTAACCTTAACCTTAACCTAACTTAATCTTAACCTTGAGCTTGACCTTAACCTTAACGTTACCCCCTTAAACTTAACCTTAACCTTAACCTCACTAAACTCGTCACGTTAACCTTAACCTGACTAAACCTGTAACCCTTAACATTATCTTAACCTTACCTTAACATAATCATAACCTTGACCTTAACCTTAACCTGACCTTAACCTTAATCTTAACCTCACTAAACCCATAACCTTTACCTTAACCTTAACCTTGCTAAACCTTAACCTTACCCCTAACCTTACCCTTAACCTTCAGTGTAATTTTAACCTAATCTTAACCTTAACTTTACCCTTAACCTAACCTTAACCTTAACCTCAACCTAACCCTAACCTTGACCTTAACCTTAACCTAACCTTAACCAAACCCTTAACCTTAACCTTAACGTAACTAAACCCGTAACCTTAACCATAACCTTACCCTTAACCTAACCTTAACTTTGACTTTACCCTTAACTTAACTTTAACCTTAACCTTAACCTAACATTAATGTTACCTTAAGGTTAGGTTAAGGTTAAGGTTAGGTAAGGGTAAGGTTAAGGTTACAGGTTTAGTCAGGCTAAGGTTAAGGTTAACGAGGTAAGGTTAACGCTAAGGTTAAGGTTACAGGTTTAGTCAGGTTAAGGTTAAGGTTAGGGTTAGGTTATAGCTAAGGTTAAGGTTATAATGAAGGTTAAGGTTAAGACACATAAACATAACCTTAACCTTAACCTTTACCTTAACCTTAACTTTAACTATAACCTAACCTTAACCTTTACCTTAACTATAACCTCAACCTTAACTATGACCTAAACTTCACCTTAACCTTTAATTTACCATTAACCTTAACCTTAACCCCTTAACCTTAACCTTAACATTAACCTTAACCTGACCAAACCCGTAACCTTAAGCTTACCCTTACCTAACCCTAACCTTAACCTAACCTTAACCTTAACATTACCATTAACCTAACCTTCACCTTAACTATAACCTAACCCTAACCTTAAATTTAAAATTAACCTTATTTTAACCTCAACCTTCCC
The DNA here is from genome assembly GCA_034641835.2 of Pinus albicaulis. Lineage (NCBI taxonomy): Eukaryota > Viridiplantae > Streptophyta > Pinopsida > Pinales > Pinaceae > Pinus > Pinus albicaulis. Next base: position 84,692 of record JAXQQM020068100.1, read on the forward strand.
TATAACATAACCTTAACGTTGACCTTAACTATAACCTAACCCTAACCTTGACCAAACCCTTGACCTTAACCTTAACCTGACTAAACCCATAACACGTAACCCTAACCTTGACCAACCCCTTAACCTTAACCTTAGCTTTTCCCTTAACCTAATCTTAACCTTAACATTACCCTTAACCTAACCTTAACCTTGAACTTAACTATAACTTAACCCTAATCTTCAACAAACCCTTAAGGTTAGGTTTAGGTTATAGTTAAGGTCAAGGTTAAGGTTAGGCTATAGTGAAGGTTAATATTAAGATAAGGTTAAGGTTCGGGTCAAGGTTAAGGTTAAGTTTAGAGTAAAGGTTCAGGTTAAGGTTAAGGTTAATGTTAGGGTATAGTGAAGGTCAACTTTAAAACCCATAACCCTAACCTTAACCTTAACCTTGACTTTACCCTTAACCTTAACCTTAACCTTATCTTAACCTTAACCTAACCTTAATATTAACCTTAACCTTAACCTAACTATAACCTTACCCTTAACCTTAACCTTAACCATAACTATAACCTAACCCTAAACTTGACCAAACCCGTTAAACCTTAACCTTGACCTTGACCTTAACCTTAACATTAACCTTAACCTAAACCTTAACTTTAACCTAACCTTAACCTTAACCTTACCCTAACCTTAACCTTAACTTTACCTTTAACCTAACCTTAAGCTTAACTTAACCTTAACTATAACCTAACCCTAACCTTGACAAAACCTTAACATTAACCTTAACTTAAGCTTAACCTTCACTATAACCTAACCCTAACCTTGACCAAACCCTTAACCTTAACCTTAACCTTACCCTTAACGTTGAACTTAACCTTAACTTTAACTATAACCTCTAACCCTAACCTTGACCAAACCCTTAACATTAACCTTAACTTACCCTTAACCTTAACCTTAACCTAACCTTAATGTTGACCTTAACTATAACCTAACCCTAACCTTGACCAAACCTTTAGCTTTAACCTTAACCTGAATTTCCTTAACCTGACTAAAACCTTAAGGTTAGAGTAAAGTTAAAGTTAAGGTTAAGGTTAAGTTAGGATAAGGTAAGGCTATAGTTAGGTTAAGGTTAAGGTTAAGGGGGTAAGCCTTAACCTTAACCTGACTAAACCCATAACCTTAACCTTAACCTTAACTAAACCCTTAAATTTAACCTTCTCCTAACGTTAACCTTAACCTTACCCTTAACCTTAACCTAACCCTAACCATGACCTAACCCTTAACCTAACCTTAACCTTAACCTTACCCTTAACCTTACCTTAACCTTAACCTTAACCTAACCTTAACCTTAAATTTACCCTTAACCTAACCCTAACCTTAAGGTCAAGGTTAACGTTACGTTAAGGGAAAAGTTTAGGTTATGGTTAGGGTAAGGTTAGGTCAAGGTTAAGGTTAAGGTTATGATTAAGGTAAGGTTAAGGTTAAGGTTAAGGTTGTGGTTAAGGTTAAGGTTAAGGTCAAGGTTAAGGTTACGGTTACGTCATGGTTAAGGGTTTATTCAGGTTAAGGTTAAGGTTAAGGGTTTGGTTAAGGTTATGGTTAGGTTAAGTTTAAGGGTGAAGGTTACAGGTAAGGTTAAGGTTAAGGTCAAGGTTAAGATTAAGGTTATAGTTAATGTTAAGGTTACAGTTAGGTTAATGGTAAAGTTAATGTTATGGTTAAAGTTAAGGTTAGGTTATAGTTAAGGTCAAGGTTAGGTTAAGGTTAAGGTTAGGTAAAGGTTAAGGGTAAGGTTAAGGTTAAGGTTAAGGTTAAGGTCAAGGTTAACCTTAAGCTAACCTTAACCTTAAACATAACCCTACCCTTTACCTTAAATTTACCCTTAGGTTACATTTTTAGTTAGTTTAAGGTTAAGGCTAAGGTTAAGGTTAAGGTGAAGGTTAAGGGTAAGGTCAAGGTTAAGGGTAAATTCAAGGTTAAGGTTAAGGTTATAGGTTTATTAAGGTTAAGGTTAAGGTTAATATGAAGGTTAAGGGTAATGTCAAGATTAAGGGTAATGTTAAGGTTAAGGTGAAGGTTAAAGGTAAGGTTAAGGTTAAGGTTACAGGTTTAGTCAGGTTAAGGTTATGGTTTTCGCTCCCAAAGTAAGAAGAAACTTTGGAAGGATCCCTAACGGTTGACTGGTTCCTCTGTTAAAAGCCAACATATTCTGGGTAACAGGCATAAGCGGTAGAGAACCAAAAGCTTGCCAAGTAGTTGAAGACAGAATACTAACATACGTGCCTTCATCTATAATAGTGTTGGGTATGACCAGATCAAAGGTTTGTACTATAATCTCAAAAGGCACATAAGACGGAAGGCGGTATCTGGAAAATCGACTCCAATCAAAGGAAGCGACCAAACTACTTATGAGGGATACCATCGAACTAAGATGGTTGTCCTTCGGTGTTACCAGAGCAAGAGGAGAATCCTCTGAGACATCCATCATGGGAGTAGGAGGAGCAGTTTCTTGGACTACAGGGATAGAAGAATCTTTCTCCAAGTCTGAAGAATCTGAAGAAACAAGAATAACATAGGGGGGATTAGACCAACTCTCAATGGAAAAGACCTGATGAACAACAGATGGGGTCAGATCAACTGATTTCTTGGCCAATGGTTGGTCAGGAACAGATTCCTGAATTTGAATTTCTGGGGGAGAGGGATCAAGCAAGGATGACACTTGACCGATCGTGGAATCAACTAGCAAAGGACTCGAGGAAAGCCTCTGGTAACCAGCCAGAAGGCAGGGTGCAGAAACAATGGAGTTTTCCAAATCTCTCTGGGCTTCATCCATATACGAACAAAGTTGAATGGGATGATGCCTTTCACACAACTTATAGGGATTGGTAATATTGCCCTATTTTTTATGAGTCTTATCAGAGCTAGTCAAAGACATGCTAGCAATATGACTTCTAGAAGACAACGGCGGGAGGCCGTCGGACCATCCTTCAAGTACCTTGGGAATACCAGGGCAGTATCAAAGCAAATGGTCACCCTTGTAGAGCATGCAAGGGAATTTGAACTTTCATGGAATTTGAGACAGTTCTGCAATGGATGGTTTCTTAAGTGCAGTAGTTGCAGTTTTAGTCTCTCATTTATCTGACTTCTTCTTCTTCTTCTTAGACACTAAGTTAGTGGAATCCAAAATTTCACCAGGCGAAGTAGAAGAGGAGGATGAGGAAATAGGCAAATAAGGGGAGAGGTCCACCTTAGAAGTAACATGATGTTGTTCAAGCGGAGGAGATGGTTGTAGGGTGGACATAACACTCGGGACCACCGAGGTCGAAAATAACCGTACAAGCAATCCAACAGTTAAACCAGGTAGGGACAACATTTCCATATAAGGAGCACCAACATTCCCAAAAGCAGGAAAAGAACCAAGATTCCCTTCAGAAGGGGTTCCTGGGTTAGTGAACTCCGAAAACGTTGCCATCAGAAACAACTCAAAACAACACCCTAAGGAAACTAACTTTAACCAGGAATATTTCGTAGGTAGTTAATTTTTTAAAACATTGAAACAAAACTCTGTTGTTTCATATTTTAAGAGTTGAGAAACAGGAAAAAGGTGCTCTATCTCTTTTAGTTTTAAGCGAGGGCGAAAGGACAAGTTCTCGATGATCTTTTCAAAATTTATGGAGTCAGTAAAGATCGAAAATGATTGCTCAGGTAGTCTAGGTAAAAGGGTGTACCAGGTTTCCGTGAGCTGCCATATACACCTTGGTTATAAAATGAAAGAGAAATCAACCAAGGAATTGACGTACCTGTCGGTAGTCTCCCTGAATGTTGTGTTCAGTGTATCACAGTTACAAGGCGGCAGACTCAGATTCCTACGAATAAAAGGATTGCAACCTAGAGGGGTCTCCCTTTATATACTCGATGGTATAGGGAGCACAATTCCATACTAGCGTTGTCTGAAGCCAAATGGCGAAAGACATCTGCTAGGTTTAAAGATGCTAGAACACGTCTCTAACTTAGACCACTAAATATTTCATTAAGTTTCAATGTTGCCTTAGGTTAATTCAGTAAATTTTAAAGTTGATATTCAATTTATGTTTCAATTCCAAGGTCCTACCAATGTTGAATCTCACAAATCCTTGAATGCAAGCTACATGCCATAAGACACCATTTCATTCAATGAAGAGCTATCTACGAGAGAGCTAGAGATTTCAAGCGATAGCTACGATAAATAATGCAAAGACATCCACCACAATGCCTGATGTGAGCTAATGAAACTGAAAAAACTCTTCCCTAGAATTATATAATGCTATAAATGCGAAAGATTTTCTAATTTTCACTATGCTAATCAAGAATGCAAAAGATTTTTTTGTGTTTTTCAATATATCAGAGCAAGCACACTAAATGATATGAAAAATAAATCAACACACTGATTTTGAGAATGGTGAAGCAAGAGCTGAAACAAAACAATTTCTATCAACTCAAAACAAGCAAATCAAGACTCAAACCAATGACAAAATCCTTCAAATCAAAGGAAGATCTCAAAAGAGACCCAAACAAGCCATGTAATCTAGGCTTGGAGTGACAAGAGAAAAACTGAATGAAAGAGAGGAAAATCACTCAATTAATGCAATCACTCAAATGGATCCAAGAAGCTGAATGCAAAAAAGCAGAAATGAAGTTGACTGGGAAACCAAGGACCCAAAACTCCCACGAGAGGCTCAGCAGGCTAAAGGACCTAGAAAACCTAGGGATAAAAAGAAAAACTAATAGAGAAGGGCAAACAACCAAAGGAAAAGGGTTGATCATAGTAAAAAATGACTCTAAAGCACTCAAAAAGTCAGAAAAAACAACCCAGGGTCAATGCATAGGCTCAAAAAATCTAAAACCAAGGAAACCACAAACCCTACGAGGATTGGCATGCCTGTCTAGCTGTAATCTGTGCCAAACAAGGAATGGCACGGGTAATGAACTGAAAACTCACACCCATTGGCGCGACTGTCAGGAGGGAAAATGCGCCAAGAAGGTTTACACAGATAAAAAGGAAAAATAAACAAACAGAGAGAGGTTTGATCTCTAGGGGGCTGAACAGGGGTTTCAAACCAAGCAAGATGAACCAGGAAGGCAAACTAGAAAAATAAGAAGCTAAAAAAAATCCCAATGGGAGAGGGACTAACTCACACTATTCCCTAGCGGAGTCGCCAATTTTTTGGAGAGGTAAATCCCCTCTATGGAAAGAGGTGATCCCACTAGCCCTAGAGTGGGTCTAGCAACAAAGAAAACATGCTACGATATCAATTCCTAGTTACAAAAGAAAAAGCTATGTTAGATAGCCTACCTCAAGTCCTACACTGTTGTTTTCGAAGAAGAAGCACTACTTCCCATTCCTAGCTTGACATATCACAATCCTTACGCTCACCGCGTCCGGACACCTGTACACATGCAGAGAAGAAACAACGGCATACAACGTAATAATTCAAACATGTAAGTATCAATTGGTTGGAAAAGATTGAATCAAATTTCATTACAAAGATAAGAAATACAATAGTGGAACTAATAACATAGTCAAGAATATATTAAAATGTGAAAGAAATATTACAAATGAGTTCTGACGTTGCGTTCTTCCTTTGGTAGGGCTTCGAGTGGAGCGTGTCTCACAAAGCTTGTCGGGAATTTAGACAAGGCTCTTTCTCTTATGGGGTTCTCCTTAGCTTTGCTTTTAATAGTCGCTCAGCTATATTTTTCTTCCCAAATGTTTAGCTTGGTTGAAAATAAAGAGGGAAGGCTTTTATAGAGGGAGAAGGAGAGGTTAGGCTCCCTATAATCATGGGGGAGAGTCCTATCTCTTAGGAAGGTTCCATGAGAGGTGGAAAACCTCTTCCTAAACAAGGAGATCCGGAGCCAAACAACCCAACCTCTTTTTGATGATTCATTCCCGAGGTGGTTAAAGGAAACTTCTGCCTCAATTTGTTAAAAAACATTCCAAAACAGGTTGGCACGGGTACAACACAGGGACAGAGCGCCAGCTGGCACACCCACTAGTGTAAATTTTCCCCATTGGTGCGAGGGATGAAATGGCTACTCGTGCCAATGCCAAAACCATGTTTTTGGGGCTTTTCTAAGGAAATGTTATCAAGGAGAATTCTTTCCCTTATGCAGAAGGATGCCATCAAGGTGTTTTCAGGACATTTTACTATTCACAGGTCATGGGAATAGTCCTCAAATGTACGGGAAGAGGGATTGCAGGGACAGTGAAAAAATGTTGTGTAACAAAGGGTAAGGGTTTGGTCAAGGTTAGGGTTAGTTTATAGTTAAGGTTAGGTTAAGGTTAAGGTTAAGGTTACGTTAAGGTTAGGGTTAGTTTAAGGTTAAGGTTAAGGGTAAAGATAAGGTTATGGTTAAGGTTATATTTAGGGTTAGGTTATAGTTAAAGCTAAGATTAAGGTTAAGGTTAGGTTAAGGGTAAAGTTAAGGTTAAGGTTAAGGTTTGGTAAGGTTAAGGTTAAAGTGAAGGTTAAGAGTAAGTTTAAGGGTAAGGTTAAGGATAATCTTACATTTAGGTTAAGGTTAGGTTAAGGTTAAGGGTTTGGGATGGTTAAGGTTAAGGTTAAGGGTTTGATCAAGGTTAGGGTTAGGTTATAGTTAAGGTTATGGTTAAGGTAAGGTTAAGATAAAGTTAAGGGTACGGGTTTACTAAGGCTAAAGTTCATTTTAAGGTCAAGGTCAAGGTAAGGTTAAGGGTAAAGTTTAGCTTAACCTTAACCTTAAATTTAACCTTGAGCTTAACCTTGACCTTAACCTTACCTTGACCTTAACCTTAACCTAACCTTTAACTTAACCCTAACCTTGACCTTGACCTTAACATAACCATTAACCTTAACGTTAACCTTTACTTAACGTTAACCTTAACCTTAACCATAATCTTAACCTTAACCTTATCCTTAACCTTAACCTTGACTTTACCCTTAACGTAACCTTAACCTTGACCTTAACCTTAACCTTAACTTGACTAAACCTATATCCTTAACCTTACCATTAACTATAATCTAACCCTAACCTTGACCAAACCCTTAACGTTAACCTTAACTTTAACCTTAACCTTCCCCTAACCTTAACCCTAACCTTAACCTTAACTTTACCCTTAACCTAATCTTAACCTTAACCTAACCTTAAACTTACCCTTAACCTTGATGTTATCCTTGACCTTAACCTTAACTTAACCTAACCTTAAATATAAGCTAACCCTAACCTTGACCAAACCCTTAACCTTAAACTTATCTTAACCCTAACCTAACCTTAACTTTAACCTTAACCTAACTATAACCTTACCCTTACCCTTAACTTTAACCTTATCCTTAACTATAACCTAACCCTAACCTTTACCAAACTCTTAAAACTGACCTTAACCTAACCCTAACCTTGACCAAACCCTTAACATTAACCTTAACCTTAACCTTAACCTAACCGTAACCTTAACCTAACCTTAACCTTACCCATAACCTAACCCTAAACTTGACCAAACCATAACCTTAACCTTAACCTTAACCTTCCCATAACCTTAACCTTGACCTTAACTATAACCTAACCTTAACCTTGACCAAACCCTTACCAAGAACCTTAACCTAAACCTAACCTTAACCTTAACGTTATCCTTATCTTAACCTTAGCCTAACCTTAACCTTAACCTTAACCCTAACCTTAAGGTTAAATTTATGGGAAAGGTAAGGGTTAAGGTTAGGGTTAGGCTATAGTTAAGGTCAAGGATAAGGTTAGGTAAAAGTTAAGGTTACGGGTTTAGTGAGGTTAAGGTTAATATTAGGTTATGGGTAAATTCAAGGTTAAGGTTATGGTTATGGGAAGGTTAAGGTTAAGGTTATAGTTAAGGTTAAGATAAGGTTAAGGTTAAGGTTAAGGTTACGGTTACGTTAAGGGTAAAGTCAAGGTTAAGGATAGGTTAAGGTTAAGATAAGGTTAAGGTTAAGGTTAAGGTTAGGTTAAGGGTAAAGTTATGGTTAAGATTAGGGTTAAGGTTAAGGTTAGGTTAAGGTTAACGTTATGGGTAAGGTTATAGTTAGGTTAAAGTTAAGGTTAAGGTTAAGATTAGGCTAAGCTCCTTAACTTTATCCTTAACCTTAACTTTAACCTAACCTTAACCTTGACCTTGACCTTGAACTTAACTTTAACCTTACCTTGGCCTAACTTTAACCTTAACCTTTCCATAACCTTAACCTTTACCTAACCTTCCCATAACCATAACCTTGATCTTAACCTTAACTTTACCTTAGCCTAAACTAACCTTAAAATTAACCTTAACCTTAACCTTACCCTTAACCGTCACCTTAACCTTAACCTTGACTTTAACCTTAACCTAACCTTAACCTTAACTATAACCTAACCCTAACCCTAACCTTAACTAAACCTTACTTTACCTTACTTTAACCTTAAGGTTAAGGTAAGGGTAAAGTTAAAGTTAAGGTTAAGATTTGGTTAACCTTAACCTTAACCTGACTAAACCCAAACCTTAACCTTAACCTTAACTTTACCCTTAAGGTTAAGGTAAGGGTAAATTTAAATCTAAGGTTAAGGTTAAGGTTAAGGTTATGGGATTAGTTAGATTAAGGTTAAGGTTAAGGTCAAGGGTTTGGGAAGGTTAAGGTTAAGGGTAAGTTAAGGTTAAGGTTAAGGTTAAGGTTATGTTAAGGTCAAGGTCAAGGTTAAGGTTAAGGTCAAGGTTAAGGTTGGGTTAGGGTTAGGTTATAGTTAAGGTTAGTTTAAGGTTAGTTTAAGGTTCAAGTTACCGGTTTAGTCAGGTTAAGGTTATGTTAAGGTAAAGGTTAAGGTTAAGGTTACGTTAAGGTAAAGGTTATGGTTATGGTTAGGGTTAAGGCTAAATTCAAGGTTAAGGTTAGGTTAAGGTTTTGGTCCAGGTTAGTGTTATGTTATAGTTAAGGTCAAGGTTAAGGTTAGGTTAAGGTTAAGGATAAGGTTAAGTTAGGTTAACATTAAGGGTTTGGTTAACGTTAAGGTTATAGTTAAGGTCAAGGTTAAGGTTAAGTTATAGTTAAGGTCAAGGTTAAGGTTAATGTTATGGTTAAGGTTAAGGTTAAGGGTAGGTAAAGGTTAATGTTAAGGGTAGGTAATAGTGAAGGTTAATGTGAAGACCCGTAACCTTAAACCTTAAACTTAACCTAACCTTAAACTTAACCTTATTAACCTTAACCTTAACCTAACCTAACCTTAACCTTAAATTTACCCTTATCCTTACCTTAACCATAACCCTAACCCAACCTTAACCATAACCCTACCCTTAACCTTATCTTAACCTTACCTTAACCATAACCTTAAATATAACCGAACCCTAACCTTGACCAAACACTTAACATTAAACTTAACCTTAACGTAAACTTAACATTAACTAAACCCTTAACCTTAACCTTAAAATTAACATTAACCTTAACCATAACCTTACCCTAACCATAACCTTAACCTTACCCTTAACCTTGACCTTGACCTTACCCTCAACTTTGACCTTGACCTTAACCTCACCTTAACCTTAAACTTAACCTTATCTTACCCTTAACCTAACCCTAACCTTGACCTTGACTTTACCCTTAGCCTAACCTTAACGTTAACCTTCACCTTAACCTGACTAAAACCATAACCTTAACCTTAACCTAACCTTAACCTTGACCTTAACTATAATTTAACCTTAACCTTGACCAAACATTAACCTTAACCTTAACTTAACATTAACCTTAACCTTAACCTTCCCATAACCTTAACCTTAACCTTCCCATAACCTTAACCTTAACCTTAAACATAACCTAACCTTAACATTGACCTTGACTATAACATAACCCTAACCTTGAAAAAACCCTTAACCTTAACCTTAATCTTAACCTTAACCTAACCTTTACCTAACCTTCACCTTAACCTAACCCTAACCTTAACCCTAACCATAACCTTAACTTTAGACTTAACCTAACCTTAACCTTAACCTAACATCAACCATAAACTTAACCTAACCTTAATGATAACCTTACCCTTAACCTTATATTAACCTTACCTTAACTATAACCTTAACTATAACTTAACCCTAAGCTTGAACAAAACCTTAACCTTAACTTTACCCTTAACCTAAACATAACCTTAACCTTACCCTTAACCTTAACCAAACCCTTAACCTTAACCTTAACATGCACCTTAACCATAATCTTACCCTTAACCTAACCTTAACCTTGACTTTACCCTTAACCTTAACCATAATATTGACCTTAACTATAACCTAACCCTAACCTTAACATTGACTTTACCCTTAACTTAACCTTAACCTTTAATTTACCTAACCAAAGTTAAGGTTAAGGTTAAGGTAAAGGTAAAGGTTAAGATAAGGTTAAGGTTAGGTTAAGGTTAAGGTTATCGGTTTAGTCAGGTTAAGGTTAAGTTCAAGGTTAAGGTTAATGGTTTGGGAAGGTTAAGGTTAAAGGTAAGATAAGGTTAAAGTTAAGGTTAGGTTAAGGTCAAGGTCGAGGTTAAGGTTAAGGTTGAGGTTAAGGGTAAAGTCAAGGTTAAGGTTAAGGTGAAGGTTAAGGGTAAGGTTAGGTTATAGTTAAGGTTAAGGTTAGGTTAAAGGTAAAGTCAAGGTTAAGGTTAGGGTGAAGGTTAAGGGTAAGGTTAAGGTTAAGGTTTACACCTTGAATTTACCCTTAACTTAACCTTAACCTTCACTATAACCTAACCCTAACCTTGACCAAACCCTTAACCTATCATTAACCTTAAACTTAACCTTCCCATAACCATAACCTTAACCTTAACCTTAACCTAACCTTAACCTTAACCTTAACCTTTACCTAACCTTAACCTTAACCTTAACCTTGACCTTAAGGGTAAGGTTTGGTCGAGGTTAGGGTTAGGTTATAGTTCAGGTTAAGGTTAAGGTTAGGTTAAGGTTAAGGTTAAGTTAAGGTTAATGTTAAGGGTTTGGTTAATGCTAAGGTTAAGGTTAAGGTTTAAGGTTAAGGGTAAAGTTAAGGTTAAGGTTAAGGGGTTAAGGTAAGGTTAAGGTAAATTCAAGGTTAAGGTTAAGGTTAAGGATAAGGTTAAGGGGGTGCTAGCCAGCTATAAAATTTGTTATATCAAATGCTGGATAAATCATTTTTGAAGCCTTCAAGAAACAAGTTTTATTGCTAAAAATTGTTATCTCTTGAAGACTCTTGGAAGCCTCATGCCCTTGTCTAAAAAATTTCACTGTTGTTTCCATTTCACACTCTGAAATTCTGCTGATTTCATGAGAAGAGATTGCTGCAAAACCCCTTTTTTCCCCTTCCCCACTCGAAAACTAACCTTCATTTTGCTCCCCTTTTTCCTGTATAAAATTCCTCGATTTTCATGATTCCCTTTCTTCCATTCATGGAAATCATTTTCCATAGTTTAAAACTCATTTTTAAACTATACCGAAACCCTCAAAATCCTTTCAAAACCAGAAAAAATCATAAAAAATATATATTTTTCGTATAAAGGCTTAAGCCCCCTTGGGCTAAAGTCTTAACCACTTCCCCTCCATACGCCTTGGTGCTAGAACCAAGCGCTGAAACATTCAAGCGCTTAATCGCATCGCAAAGTTTGAATGGTTATATTGAAAGACCAAGACCGAAGTCCCGATTGTGATTAGCCCTTTTTGTATATGCCCTGGGCATGTTATATTACATAGAGACCACGGGCCCCGTAGTCAAGCGCCAGACCATATCATGAATATATATCCCACCCCCGAAGCATTAAAACTTTCTATTATATTGAAATTTTTGGTTTTCATATATCATAAAGGGTTTCCTCCAGTGCAAAGTTTAAAATGATATCGACCACTGATCTACAGCTGATCAAACGACCTGCGCTACTTCGCATCACAATTTTTGTTGGGTGAATTCATTTCATTCCACCTCCGATCTGTGGTCCCCGATCCATCGTCCACCATTGATATGATCTGCGGATCAACGGCCCCAAAATCATCGTATCGAAATTTTTCTATTGACGTGTTTAAAATTTTTTATTCAAAAACCGCCGATTGCAATCTCCCGATGCATCTCCCACCGTCGATCTGATCTGCAGATCGACGGTCTAATTTTAATCGCATTGGACCTTTTCATCGGGTGTGTTTTTAACATTTGTTTTTCCCTGACCGATTGCGATCCTCTGATTGAATCTAGACCATCCACGTGTGCATATTAGAAGGTCCTAGATCTTTCCCTCATGGTTTCATTTCCCTCCGCCTCCCACCAAGAGGATTTTAACGCGTATTCCCAACCATTGATCTATGCGCGATCAACGGTTCTGACATATTTTCTCCCTCTGCTCTCCTTTTGACCTCCTCAAACGAATCCCCACCATTGGATGATGCCATCCAATGGATATGCTCTCTCCCCATGCCCTCTGAAGCAGTTTACCAAAAAACGTAGGATTTTATAATATAGTTTTGTATTGTGCAGGTGTTTAAATGTTTTTTCGTCGTATTAAAGAGAAGGCCAAAGGCTGAGAGTGACGATTCTCATGCCTTCGATTCATTAAAGGGAAACCATCCATGGGTTCAATTTCCACGTCTCGTCAATGCTTCATGAGGCATTGATGCCATGCGAGCCCTGTGTGGCCTGCACATCAACAAGACACAGTGTTATTAAATCACAATTAAAAGAGTATCAGTGTTGAAGACTAAACATAGTAGAACAGAAGAATGAAGACAATTTTTGGATTACGACTAAGATTGGTTATCAAAAGCGTAATCCCCCAAATTAAAAATGAAATTAAAGAAAATAAAGATCTATAGGCAGAAAAGCCTCCACCGCCACATCAGAGGAAAATTGATTCCTTCCAACTACCACTAAGCCACCTGTGCCTCAAATCATTCAAACAGAGGCTGAAGTGATTGATCAAGATCATATATTTTCCTCAAACGCAAGCGAAGATTTAATTCTGCTAAAAGAAACTTAATGACAAAATATCAGCAGAGTTATTACATCTTGAACAAGCCTAAAAGTCAATAAAAGCTCCCACCGAGCTTTAATCTTAATTGTAAAAAATTTAATACAGAGGACACCTATGTACGCTTCTCCATCGAGCCCCTCAAAGGCTGAGAAGCCATTAAATCTGTATTAATTGACCCAGGAGATCTTTTATCAAGTCTCACCTCCTCATTCTTCTATAAATACTTCTGTAGAGGATGAGAAATTGTTGGTTGCTGAACTTTGAAATATACTTGAGTGTGAGAATCCTACTTTTAAACAGTGATTCATTGGCTCTTGGAGCTCTACTTGTGATAGATAAGTTAGTTTGGAAGGTGTAGATGATTGCTAAACTAAAGCATTGGACTTAAAGTTGTAACTGGTTTGGAGCATCAATACAAGCTGATTTATGGGATCCTGGTTTATGTCAACGATGATGTTTTTCTCATTGTAACTCGTTATTTTGTTTTTGTTTTCACTTTTTCCATCTTCTCTTATAAATAAAAACATGCATAGAGTTAGGATTTACTGTATATCAATACCCTTCTCTGACTAAAAATATTTATCTGAATGTTTTCTTCCAAATTTGTATTATTTAGGAATGGTTTAATTCAGTTCTAAGCATAGGAATGTTGGCGTTCCCTCGTCCTATTTCCTTAGCTAATTGTTGTTCCTGAATTTTATTTTTAGTTCATGTTAAGTAGAGATGAACTAAGGAAGATATGGTGTGCCTTGGTCCTAGTTTTATGCCCAAAGACTGTCTGAAAGTTTCCCTTGGAATGTGTTGAAAGCTGGCTAGTTTCGAAGTACTTACCAAATCTTAGACCATTCTTTGTTATATTTGTGTTTATCCTGAAAGTTACCAAGTAAAGAAGAGTTAGGAGAGGATTTGTGGTGAGCCCGGCCCACTAGTTTCTTCTCCAACAATTGCCTTCAAGTTTCCCTTTGTTTTAAAATGTTTTCTATTGGAATTGTATCAAAGGCAAGCTAGTTTAGAAGTAATTACCTGATCTTATATTAATTTTATGTCTTTCTTAAGTGTGTGTCAAAAGCTAGCTAGTTTAAAAGTACTTACAGAATCTTGGGCTGCTCTTTGTTCTTCATTTTTTTAATTCCCCTTCTTTTTGTATCATTTCATTCCATAAATACAACTTTAAAGAGATCCTTAGAAATAAATGACTTGCCCCATGGACCACTCTTGAACCTGATTGTTTCAATTAAACCCTATTATGACTCCATAGCCCAATGGATTAAAACCTGCAATTATTTATCTTTTTGGCCGAAGCTTGTTCTATTTGCTTGCAACTTCTCACCTTTGAAACTCTTTGCATTTAGAACTTTCCACTCAAATCATAATCATGCTCAACCATCCAAATAAAAAACACAACCCTCGGCCTTCATAACTAGCCTAATATCATTACCCAAAATTTCAAAGACAAATCAATATTTGCACTTATTGGAGAGATCCCTCTCCGGATTCAGGAGGGCTAGATCCTAGAATCCCAAAGTGGTTGAAATAATGTTGCTTTTGCAGTTTTAGTCTCACCAATATGCTAAAATTACGTATTCCTAACATTTTTGGCGACTCCGCTGGGGACTTTTGAGTGTTTTTTCGGCCTAAGTATCTTTAAGACCTCAAGAGACCTTTAATTCACAAACATTGTTTAGTGAGTAAAAAGTAGCCTTTTCAAGCACTTCCAAGGAATGGTAATCATGATGAAACTTGTTTGAATCAGTGACAAACTAGGAAAAACCTAGGATTCTCATAAGAGTTTGTCTAACCTTGAAATATCAGCTGGCTTAGACATAAGAGTAGACTGTTTTTTGTCTCATAACCATAGCTAAGTTGTGAAATAGATTTAGGACACTATTAGAAACCACACAACTGAAAAATAACTTAGAAAACCTAAAAATATTTCAAATTGGTATCCAATAAACATGGTAGTGAACCATAAAAGCTTTTACCTCTAAAAAAGAGCTAAAAACTTCCACTTGGTGACTCCACAATCCTGAACAGACCTTAAGACTCGACTGGGAAGAACCCTTATCATTTTAATATCATTCAAACTCAATTAGAGGACTGTAGGATTTGAATTTGTACAAAGTAGATTAGTTAACCCCTTAAAGACTGTCATATCTGGTTTAATTGTTCTTGTTTATTTGGGTCTGAAAAACACAGCATAGTGGCTCCTAGAAAGATTCATACTAGAGCCCATCCTGACCCTAAACCACCTGAGATAGTTTATAGCCTAGAAAGTATCCTTAGGAAGTCTCTTAAGATCGAATTTTCAATTTTTTTCAGATCGCCCTTGAGGGCTAATTCAGTTCTTGAAAATATTTTAGCTCTACAACAATGACAAGTTGACTTAGTAAATCCATTTAAAACTAGGTCATTTGATGATATAATTCAGCTAGACTCTGAGTCTTCACTTTCATCCCTGGAAGCAAGTGAACATCCTGGTAGTAGAGAAACAACACCACCTAATTTACACTTCCTTCACAATTTAGGTGTCTCTCATCCAAGATCAGCTTAGCAATCTACTGCTGGTCCATCCTCATCTTCTCATCCTACATTCACTGTCCAAACCACTCCACTTCAACCCACTCTCCCTTTTGTTAATCCACCTCTTATAAATCCACCTCCACCACATATCATGGCAGCATGGTATGCTCCCTTAGTCCTTCCTATTCCACTAGTCAATCTTCCACAGGACTATAAGTCCAAAATTCCATTATACAATGCCAACAATACTACAATTTCATCACAACATGTGGATAAGATGAATGACTACTTTGACATAAATGAAATTGATGATGATTCTATCAAAATTATACTTTTTTCTCAAAGTATGGGGGGAGAAGTAAGAAAATGGTTTAAAGGCTTAACCCCCCATAGTATCAATGATCTCCAAACCTTCCATCATACATTCTAAAATAAATGAGAAGTGAATAAAAATCCTCTCCAAGTCCTTTTTTATTACAAGAATCTCCATAGAAACATCGAGGAAAGTGTGCAAGCTTACTGCACCAGATTTAACAGTGTGTACAATGCACTTTCCCCAGATCTAAAGCCTCCACAAGGCTCAGCATTAAAAAAAATTCCTGAAGGGTTTGACCCTGAGATGGCCTATCAGCTGAGAGAGAGAGATCCTGCAACTCTTGAAGAGATGCAAAAAGGTGCTCTTGCTGTGGAAGTCAATTTGATGGAGAAAAGAGCAAGAATGAAAAATGAGAAGAGAGTATCTTTTATTGAGGAATCTACTCCTTCTACTTCCAACTCAAAGATGGAGAGAATGATGGAGGAGATGATCAAGAAAATGAGCATCCTTGAGAGAGCACAAGCAAGCCAAAACCAAAATGCTCCTCAAAATAGAAATTAGAACCAAAATCAGAATTTTAAAGGAAACCAACCTAAAAATAGACCAAGGTAAGATGATCAACAGATCACTCCTCCCTTTCATCAAAATTATGTGAGTGAGGTTGAGTAAACAAATGAAATAAAAAAGGAAGATGATATCAACATGCTGGGGGTAGATAATGATGACTTTGAGATTCATTACGATAGAAAACAGGGTCTATACACACCTTATGATGACAAAGGAGATGATGATGAAAATTATTATGAAGACATGGAAAATGTCATCATAGAATCTCAAAGAGAATATGACCTTAGAAGTAAAACCAGTCAACAAACTCCCAACATCAAAACCTCTGAAAAATCTTCACAAAACGGCACTGTAAGTAAGCCCAAAATTTCGAAACCAAAAGACAAAACAGTGGCGGTCAATTCTGATAAAGGTAGAGAGAAAGGCACTCAAAAAAATGAAAAACAAAGTGCAGACCTCAGCAGTACTAACACTTCAGCTAGTACTCCTGGTAAAACCTTTTTGTTAAATGTAAATAGAACAAATCAGCAATCTGATGTTACTACTAAGGTAGTAGTTGGTAAGGCTGAAACAAGTTCTTCAAAGAATAAAATTCCTTTCAGCCTGGAGCAGGAAATTTCTAAAATCAAAATCTTTGTTCCCTTGACTGAGTTAACTTCCCAAGATGTATATAAGACCCAAATTTTGAAGGCTTTAAAAATTGAAGAGAATAATGACACAGTCAATCTTAATGAAGACCAAACAGAGTTGATTTTTGGTCCTAAGATTGAAGGTAGATATCAAGAGGGACCTGTTCCTCCCTTTTATGTAAGTTTAAACGTTCATGACAAGATCTTGCACAATGCTATGCATGACTCAGGGGCCTCTCATAATTTAATGCCAAAATCTGTGATGGAGAGCCTGCGTCTAGAAATCACCAGACCTTATAAAGATCTTTACTCCTTTGACTCAAGCAGAGTAAAATGTTTAGGATTAATCAAGGACCTCTGTGTTAACTCAGCATAGATTCCAGCTAAATGCTTAGTCATGGATATTGTTGTGGCTGATGTACCCCCAAATTATGGAATGTTGTTATCTAGGTCTTGGGGGGCTAAGTTACAAGGGACTATGAAGATGGACATGACCTATGCGACCATCCCTATTTTCAATCAGACTAGAAGACTTTACAGGGAGTCCCATATGCAATACACAGTTACAAGTCAAGACTGACCACAAAAATCTCCTCTATATTCTGTAAACACAAGCCTTGATTCTTTTATTTTGTTTAACGATGAATCGTTTAGTAAACAAGTCACTCTAACAGAATTAATGACCAATAGAGAGGAAGAGGTGAATATCACAGAAGAGTCAAAACAGTTTGTTGTATTTGAAAACATTAGCAAACCAAACACAGGTCTTAAGCTACAAGTCATGCATCCTTTACCTTTAAACCTTGACAGTCAAGAAAACAACCCTCAACACAGTGAAAAATCTGAGGTGTTGAAATGAATTCAAGTAAGTGTTGACATTCGAGGAACATTAGAAAGCACTTTAGTTGAAGAGGAAAACCACCAAATAGATGAAACTAAAAATAGTCCTATCTGGAGTATGTATTTTGACGGGTCATGCACTAGAACTAACGTTGGTGCATGTGTCTGGATCTGCAACACTGAAAACAACCATACAAAAATTATTTCCTGTAAATTAAACTTTCAGTGTTCAAATAACATAGCGGAATATGAATCCCTTCTCTTAGGCTTACGTTTGTTGAAAAAGTTAGGAGCCAAGAGAATCAATGTGTATGGGGATTCATAGTTAGTCATTAGGCAAGTCAATGGGGAGTATAACGCAAATCATCCCTGACTTAGGGCCTACCGAAATGATGTCATGGACCTTTTAAGAATGTTTGAGGAGTCCAAACTGATTTTTGTCCCAAGAAAAAGAAATATTGTTGCCCACAATTTAGCCTTTGCAGCTAGAACATGCTTAAGGCCATATGAAACCAAAGACTGCACAACTCAAATCAAATTCAGAATAGTCGTGCCTGATAATGAAAATTATTGGCAGGTATTTGACGGAGACAAACAAATACAAGACTTCATGCAATTCAGAAATGAATTCGAACTAAACAATTAGGACTCAGATTATGATACAGACTGCAGTGAAGAAAATTTTCTTGGTGAAGAAGAACTGTCTCTTGAACTTGCCAATATAAATATACTATCTAGCAAACTTGAAAACAAAACAGAGCTGACTGCAGAGTTAAAAACGGAGGAGTCAGAAACCCTGCAGTCCAAATATCAGAGTTTTCTTGAGGTTCTAGCCCCTTTGGAAGAGTTGTTCGATTTTAACGATGTGGCCAAGAAACCAAAACTGGAACCTGTAGAGACTAAAGTAGAAGAGTAATATAGGTAGTGAGAAAAACTCGAAAATGATTAAACTGTCTAAAACTTTACCAGCTCACATTAAACTCAAATACATAGAGCTATTTAAAGAATTTTCTGATGTTTTTGCATGGAGTTACAAAGATCTTAAATCCTATGACACTAAAATAATATAGCACAAAATCCCTCTCAAGGAAAACCAAAAGCCATTCAAACAAAAACTGCGCAGAATTAACCCGGTTCAGTTGCCTTTGGTTGAGAAGGAAATCAAGAAAATATATGAAGCTCGTATTATTGTCCCTATTAGATATTCTGAGTGGGTGTCTAATCTGGTGTCAATTAGGAAGAAAACTGGAGAGATTAGGCTTTTTATAGACTTTAGAGACTTAAACAAAGCTTCATTGAAAGACAACTACCCTTTACCTAAGATGGATCATATTTTACAAAGGGTGGTAGGGTCTAGAAGAATTTCTTTGCTTGATGGCTATTCAGGGTACAATCAAATCTTAGTCCACCCCCATGATCAACTAAAGACAACATTTACTACACCTTAGGGCACTTTCATGTATGTTAAAATGCCTTTTGGTCTAATGAACACTGGAGCAACTTTTCAGAGAGCCATGGACATATCATTCTCAGAAGAACTGGGCTTCTTCATCATTATATACCTCGATGATGTCACTTTGTTTTCAAAAACATATGAAGAACACTTAGAACATTTAAGAAAGGTTTTCGAGAAATGCAGAAAGTTTGGGATATCTTTAAACCCTAAGAAAACACTATCCGGTCTCCGAGAAGGTAAAATTCTTGGGCACATTATTTCAGAAGATGGTATTAAGATAGATCCAAAGAGGATTGAGGCCATATTGCAAATCTCTCATCCTCGAAACATCAAAGAGTTGCAATATTTCATTGGAAAGATTAACTTTTTGAGAAGGTTCATCCCCAACTTGGCGAGCTCCTTAGGAATATAACAAACATGTTCAAAAAGGAGCAAGGGGTAAAATGGACCTTGGAAGCAAAGAAGTCCTTTGAGCTGGTGAAACAAGCATTAACTAAAACACCGGTTCTAATAAGTCCTGATTTTTCAAAAGATTTTTATATTTTTTCATTTGCATCAGAACATACAATAGCTGTTGTATTTTTGCAGAAAAATCCACAGGGATAAGAGAAGCCTATTGCATTCTTTAGCAAGGCATTGAGGGATGCCCCTCTGAAGTATAACATTATGGTGAAACAAGCTTTTGCTTTGGTTAAAGCTTTGTGTTGGGCCTCAAAATAGTCCCTATTTTCACTCCATTATTCATCAATATCTTCACATTTTACCTTCATGTCACCTCCATTCCACCTCCATATCATTACATTCACTTCATTATTGGGTCATAACTATGTTTTTCCAAAAGTTTATTAATTCTTAACATTTTAAAGTGAATTTATGGCTAAAACTTAGAAAATAATATGCTTATACTTATGCCTAACAATTAGCATGAGTTTGTTGACATGTGTAGGCTCAAAGGAAGCTTCCAAGACACCTTTATGTGGCCTTGGATGATCGAATTCGAAGTTAAGAAGATAAACCTCATGGAAAAGATCATGGAGGAAATCATGGAGGATAGGGTTATGTGTCTAGATGGTTAGAGATATTAGTGGATGATCATTATGAGTTTGTTACTCTTCTCATTGTATAAATAGGAGTACCTCCTCCATTCCAAGGGGAGGACTCTTAGAGCATTGTATCCAATTGATGATGGAATAGAATAAAGCTTCATTTTTCATATATTTCCATTATGTAGTTTTAGATGTAAATTGTGTTAATGTAGAATATGAATTTATGAATTTATGTAGTTTTAGATATAAGTTTCCTTAATGTAGTATATGGAATAATTTGTCTTGTTCTTAAGAGAATTGAGCTCACTCTAAAAGGATGAGAGAAACATTTTATTTCATATTAGATTTTGTTTCATTTCATTGCTTAGATGTTTAAGGATTTGTTTGTGATTGATGAATGAGTTTTAAATTAGAATCTTATCAACATGTGAGAGGACAACCAAGGGTCTAAGTTAGGCTCTCTCTCTATTTGATTTCTATGATAATTGAAATTCATTCTTTTGCTTTTATGTTTCAAGTCATTTCATTTCTTATGCTTATGAATGGATCTTAGTTTAGTTTGGA
The DNA here is from genome assembly GCA_034641835.2 of Pinus albicaulis. Lineage (NCBI taxonomy): Eukaryota > Viridiplantae > Streptophyta > Pinopsida > Pinales > Pinaceae > Pinus > Pinus albicaulis. The sequence continues at coordinate 105,578 of JAXQQM020068100.1, forward strand.
TTAGTACATGAGAGAACAATCAAAAGACTAAGTTAGTCTTTCTCTCTCTTTGAATCTGAACAACAATTAAAGTTCATTCTCTTGGTTTTAATCTCTGATTCATTAAGTGGTAATTGAGGTGAAAGTGGATTTCTTGAGTCAAGAACCATTTCAATATTATTCCTCTTTTTAAACTAATTGAGTTAGAGTTATAGAATATATTACTTTCAGCTTTTGAATAGCCTTATCTTTATTTCAAGTTTCTGGTTTTATGAATGATTTCTCTATGATATTGTAGGGAAGGACAACGAGGACCTCCTAAGTTAGGAGCCTCTTCCCTTGCATATTATATTGAATCATAAATAATTTAGTTAGACATAGAGTTAGTTGCCTACTCCTGCATATATATTGCTGGCACCATCACAAGCTCACGAGTTTCCCTGGTCGATAATTTAATGCAGCAATTTGTTCAAATAAATTGCCCAACACTTTGAAATACTTCAGAGTATACATCCTTCACTCACACATCATTGCCTTTGTCCCAAACTCATTTGTGAAATACATTCTAACACAGGACCCAGATGGTAAGAGAGGTAAGTGGATTGTTTTTATTCTTGAATATGATTTAGAGATAATACCCACTATACTTATCAAAGGCCAAGGTCTAGCTAGGTTGACGGCTGAAACCAATTTTGAAGTTCTTGATATTAATATGATTAATGCTTTAGATGAACAAGAGGAAATCTCAATTCCCATTGTTGAAGAACATTTTATGAATTCCTCTTGGTATACTGATATTCTGTATGTTTTTCTTAATTTGAATACACCTCCTGGTTTGACAAAAACAAAGCCAAGGTTTCTAAAGTTAAAAGCTGTAAAATATTGCATTGTAGATAAATGTCTTTATTGGAAAAATGCAAGTGGTATATTGCTTAAATTTTTACCTAAGTATGATGCAGAGAAGGTTAAGCATGAGTTCCATCAAGGGGAGTGTGGAGGTAATTTATACTGGAAGACAACAACCAACAAAATTTTGAGGGCTGGTTTCTATTGGCCTACTCTGTTTCCTGATATACACAAGATGATCATTGTCTGTCATAAATGTCAAATTTTTGAAGGCAAAAGAAAACTGCTACCCCTACCTCTGCATCCAATCACTGTTGAAGCTCCTTTTCAATAGTGGGGACTTGACTTCATAGGAGAAATCCATCCACCATTTTCTGCTCAGCATAGATGGATTCTCACTGCCACAGACTATTTCACTATGTGGATAGAATCCATACCTTGTAGGCAAGCTAATGATTATTTTATTATTAAATTTATGGAGACTAATATTATCTCTAGATTTGGCTGTCCTACCAAGATCATCACTGATAATGCAAAAACATTTGGATCAAAAATGATGGTTGAATTCTGTCACAGATATCAGATAACATTGGAGCATTCCACGACCTATTACCCTCAAGGTAATGGACTTGCATAATCCTCAAATAATATTTTAGTGAACATAATCAAAAAACTGTTGGAGGACAACAAGACGGCTTGGCACACAAAGCTTGTGCATGCACTTTGGGCTGACAGATTGACATTGAAGAAATATATTGGTATGTCACCCTTCCAGCTTGTGTATGGTACTAATGCAATTTTTCCAACCAGCCTTGGTGTACCAGTTATGAAGTTGATTCAAGAGTTGCAAACTGAAGATAATGACATGATCAGAAGGATCAATCAAACGATTCATCTTCAGCAAACCAGAAAGGAAGTTTATAACAAAGCATTACAAAAGCAGAACAACATCAAAAAGCTTTTTGACAGAAGAACAAAGGCCAAGAATTTCAAAATTGGGAACAAAGTTCTAAAGTGGGACTCAAGGAGAGAAGACAAGGGCAAGCATGGAAAATTTGACAACTTATGGCTTGGCCCTTATCTCATTCATTCAACTGCTGGTAACAATGTATTTTTCTTACAAGAGTTGAATGGAGCTGAACTGTTTGGGGATCCTGTCAATGGCAGGATGCTCAAGCATTACTTCTCTTGATCCATGTCATGTTTTGAAGCCTTTTTGTCTTTTTCGATTATAAATATTTCATCCACCATTGCATTCAAAGTTAGAAAAACAAAAAATACAAAAACAATGAAAGAAAGAAAAGAGGGCAGAGTGTAAAAACAATAAAGGTACATCCCCATACCAACAAAAAGAGAAACAAATCTGAAAGTGTGCAAGCTTAAATGCCACTCCTGAAAGACACACTTCTTGTTAGTCAAACAACCTAATCTTGACTAATTAGTATTAAATTTACTGCTGATAGGATTAGTGAATTCGGTTTGCCAAACTGTTTAATCTTGGCTTATCAGTAGGTATATTAGGATAGAAATCAAAGGTTCAAACATGCTCAAAATCTGAACCTAAGTTTCCCAAGAGAGATGACTCAAAACTGTTTTATTTTTTGAGTCAAAACAGATGTAAAACTAGTTCTAATCAGCTCAAAATCTGAACCAGATTATGAAGAAAATAACTCACACAGTAGTAAAAACAGAGCTGTAAAAAGGTGAAGGAAGTGCTTTGAAATTTCTAATCTTAAGCCTTCCATTTTGATTTAATTTTCTGCAAAATAATATCTATGTGCAGCTTGTTTTTTATGCCATAGATTAGCATCAAGTTAGACTGTTCAATCCTGACTTGTATGCTTTTGAATTTTTGTTTTAGAAATTAGTGAATAAAATTTGTTGGACAATTTAATCCCAACATATGGTTAATTAGGTAGAGAATCATATGGACTCAAATGTTTAATCTGAGTCCATGGAGAAATAAGGAGTAGAATTAGATTAGTTTTATGCTTTCAAAAGAATAAAATTTTGTGAAAAGAGTTTGCCAATCCAAGTGCACTCTGATGAAGAAATTTTTTTAGATCAGTAGGATTGGGTAGGTAGAAAGCTTGTTGATGAAAGATCCATTGTTTTCCCTAGTTTCTAACCTGATTTCAGAACAAAAGAAGATCATCCAAGTAAAGAAAGGCAGCCCAATGGATGAGGCACAGATCAGCCTCCCAGAGAATGTAAGTCTGATGTTCTTGATGCCTTCAAGAAGGCACCATCCCCAAGTGGAGCCACTGTTAACCAGCTATAAAATTTGTTATATCAAATGCTAGCTAAATCATTTTTGGAGCCTTCAAGAAACAAGTTTTATTGCTAAAAAATGTTATCTCTTGAAGACTCTTGGAGGCCTCATGCCCTTGTCTAAAAATCTTCACTGTTGTTTCCATTTCACACTCTGAAATTCTGCTGATTTCATGAGAAAAGACTGCTGCAAAACCCCTTTTTTCCCCTCCCCCACTCGAAAACTAACCTTCATTTTTCTCCCCTTTTTCCTCCATAAAATTCCTCTATTTTCATTATTCCCCTTCTTCCATTCATGAAAATCATTTTCCATAGTTTAAAACTCATTTTTAAACTGTACCGAAACCCTCAAAATCCTTTGAAAACCAGAAAAAAATCATAAAAAATATATATTTTTCGTATAAAGGCTTAAGCCCCCTTGGGCTAAAGTCTTAACCACTTCCCCTCCATACGCCTTGGTGCTGGAACCAAGCACTTAATCGCATCGCAAATTTTGAATGGTTAGATTGAAAGACCAAGACCGAAGTCTCGATTGCGATTAGCCCTTTTTGTATATGCCCCGGGCATGTTATATTACATAGAGACCACGGGCCCTGTAGTCAGGCGCCAGACCATATCATGAATATATATCCCGCCCCCAAAGCATTAAAAATTTGTATTATATTGAAATTTTGGGTTTTCATATATCATAAAGGGTTTTCACCAGTGCAAAGTTTAAAACGATATCGACCGCTGATCTACAGTCGATCAAACGGCTTGCGCTACTTTGCATCCGACTTTTTGTTGGGTGCATTCGTTTCATTCCACCTCCGATCTGTGATCCCCAATCCATCCTCCACCGTCGATCTGATTTGCAGATCGATGGCCCAAAAATCATCGCATCAGAATTTTTCTATTGACGTGTTTAAAATTTTTTATTCAAAAACCACCGATTGTGATCTCCCAATGCATCTCCCACCATCGATCTGATCTGCAGATCGACGGTCTAATTTTAATCGCATCGGACCTTTTCATCGAGTGCATTTTTAACATTTTTTTTTCCCCGGCTGATTGTGATCCTCCGATTGAATCTAGACCATCCATGTGTCCATATCGGACGGTCCCAGATCTTTACTTCATGGTTTCATCGCCCTTTGCCTTCCACCAAGAGGATTTTAATGCATATTCCCAATCGTCGATCTCTGCGCGATCAATGGTTCTGACATATTTTCTCCCTCTGCTCTCCTTTTGACCTCCTCAAACTAATCCCCACCATTGGATGATGCCATCCAACGGCTCTGCTCTCTTCCCACACCCTCTGAAGTAGTTTACCAAAAAACACAGGATTTTATAATATAGTTTTGTATTGTGTAGATGTTTGAATGTTTTTTCATCATATTAAAGAGAAGGCCAAAGGCTGAGAGTGAATATTCTCACGCCTTTGATTCATTAAAGGGAAAATTTCCACAGGTTCAATTTCCACGTCTCATCAATGCTTCATGAGGCATTGATGCCATTCGAGCCCTGCGCGGCCTGCACATCAACAAGACACAGTGTTATTAAATCATAATTAAAAGAGTATCAGTGTTGAAGACAGAACATAGCAGAACAAAAGATTGAAGAAAATTTAGGGATTACGGCTAAGATTGGTTATCAAAAGCCTAATCCTCCAAATTAAAAATGGAATTAAAGAAAATAAAGATCTACTGGCAGAAAAGCCTCCACCGCCACATCAGAGGCAAATTGATTCCTCCCAGCTACCACTAAGCCACCTATGCCTCAAAGCATTCAAACAGAGGCCGAAGTGATTGATCAAGATCAGATATTTGCCTCAAACGCAGGCGCAGATTTAATTATGCTAAAAGAAACTTAATGACAAAATATCAGCAGAGTTATTACATCCTGAACAGAGCCTAAAAGTCAATAAAAGCTCCCACCGAGCTTTAATCTTAATTGTAAAACATTTAATATAGAGGACACCTATGTACACGTCTCCATCGAGCCCCTCAAAGGCCGAGAAGCCATTAAATTTGTATTAATTGACCTAGGAGATCTTTTATCAGGTCTCACCTCCTCATTCTTCTATAAATACTTTTGTAGAAGATGAGAAATTGTTGGTTGTTGAACTTTGAAATATACTTGACCGTGAGACTCCTACTTGTAAATAGTGATTCACTAGCTGTTGGAGCTCTACTTGTGATAGATAAGTTAGTCTGGAAGGTGTAGATGATTGCTAAACTAAAGCATTGGACTTAAAGCTGTAATTGGTTTGGAGCATGAATACAAGCTGATTTATGGGATCCTGGTCTATGTCAACGGTGATGTTTTTCTCATTTTAACTCGTTATTTTGTTTATGTTTTCACTTTTTCCATCTTCTCTTATAAAGAACAACATGCATAGAGTTAGGATTTACTATATATCAGTACCCTTCTCTAACTGAAAATCTTTATCTGAATGTTTTCTTCCAAATTTGTATTATTTAGGAATGGTTTAATTCAGTTCTAAGCATAGGAATTTTGGTGTTCCCTCATCCTATTTCCTTAGCTAATTGTTGTTCCTGAATGTTATTTTCAATTCATGTTAAGTAGAGATGAACTAAGGAAGATATGGTGTGCCCTGGTCCTAGTTTTATCCCCAAAGACTGTCTAAAAGTTTCCCTTGGAATGTGTTGAAAGCTGGCTAGTTTCGAAGTACTTACCAGATATTAGAACATTTTTTGTTATCTTTGTGTTTATCTTGAAAGTTACCAAGTAAATCAGAGCTACGAGAGGATTTGTGGTGAGCCCGGCCCGCTAGTTTCTTCTCCAACTGTTGCCTTCAAGTTTCCCTTTGTTTTAAAATGTTTTCTATTGGAAGTGTATCAAAATCAGGGTAGTTTAGAAGTACTTACCTGATCTTAGATTACCTTTATGTCTTTCTTAATTGTGTGTCAAAAGCTGGCTAGTTTAAAAGTAATTACCAAATCTTGGGCTGCTCTTTGTTCTTCATTTGTTTAATTCCCCTTCTTTTTGTATCATTTCATTCCATAAATCCAACTTTAAAGAGATCCTTAGACATAGATGACTTGACCCATGGTCCACTCTTGAACCTGATTGTTTCAATTAAACCCTATTATGACTCCATAGCCCAATGGTCTAAAACCTGCAATTATCTATCTTTTTGGCCGAAGCTTGTTCTATTTTCTTGCAACTTCTCACCTTTGAAACTCTTTGCATTTAGAACTTTCCACTCAAATAATAATCATGCTCAACCATCCAAAAACAAAACAAAACCCTCAGCCTTCATAACTAGCCTAACATCATTACCCAAAACCTCAAAGACAAATCCATCTTTGCACTTATTGGAGAGATCCCTCTTCGGATTCAGGAGGGCTAGATCCTAGAATCCCAAAGTGGTTGAAATAATGTTGCTTCTACAATTTTAGTCTCACCAATTTGCTAAAATTACGGATTCCTAATAGGTGGTAAGGTTAAGGTTAAGGTTAAGGTTAAGTTAAGGTTAAGGTTAGGTTAAGGTTAAGTTAAGGGTAAAATCAAGGTTAAGGTTAAGGTTAAGGTGAAAGTTAAGGTTATAGTTAATTTAAGGTTAAGGTTAAGGTTAAGGTTAAGGGTAAGGATATTTGTAAGGATAAGGTTATGGTTAAGGTTATTTTAAGGGTAAATTCAAGGTTAAGGTTAGGATAAGCTTAAGCTTAAGTTTATGGTTAAGATAATGTTAAGATAAGGTTAAGGGTAACGTTAAGGTTAAGGTTAGTTTAAGGTTATGGTTAAGGTATGGTTAAGTGTAAAGTTAAGTTTAAGGTCAGGTTAAGGTTAAGATAATTTTAAGGGTAAGGTTAAGGTCAAGGTCAAGGTTAAGGTTAAGGTTATGGTTATGGGAAGGTTAAGCTTAAGCTTAAGCTTAAGATTAAGGTAAGCGTTAAGGTTAGTGGAAGGTTAAGGTTAAGGTTAAGGTTAAGGTTTGGTCAAGGTTAGGGTTAGGTTATGGTTAATGTTAAGTTTAGTTTCAAGGTAAAGTTAAGGTTATGGTTAGGGTAAGGTTAAGGTTAAGGGTAAAGATAAGGTTAAAGGTCAAGGTTAAGGTTAGGTTAGTTTAAGGTAAGGTTAAGTTTACGGTTAGGTTAAGGTTAAGTTAAGGTTAAAGTTAAGGTTAAGGTTAGGCTGAGGGTAAAGTTAAGGTTAAGGTTATAGTTAAGGTTAGGGTTAAGGTTAGGGGAAGGTTAAGGTTAAGGTTAAGGTTACGGTTAAGGTTACGTTAAGGTGAAAGTTAAGGGTAAGGTTAAGGTTAAGGTCAAGGTAAATGTTAAGGTTAAGTTAGGTCAAGGTTAAGGTTAAATTTATGGCTATGGGAAGGTTAAGGTTAAGGTTAAGGTTAAGGTAAGTTTAAGGGTAAGGGTTTGGTCAAGGTTAGGGTTAGGTTATGGTTAAGGTCAGGTTAAAATTAAGGTTAAGGTTAGGTTAAGGTTAAGGTTAAGGGTAAAGATAAGTTTATGGTTAAGGTTATATTTAGGGTTAGGTTATAGTTGAGGTTAAGGTTAGGTTAAGGGTAAAGTTAAGGTTAAGGGTAAGGTTAATGGTAAGGTTAAGAGTAAGGTTACGTTAAGGTTAAGGTTAGGTTAAGGTTAAGGTTAAGGTGAAGGGTTTATTCAAGGTTAGGGTTAGGTTATAGTGAAGGTCAATGTTATGGTTAAGGTAAGGTTAAGATAAAGTTAAGGGTATGGGTTTAGTAAGGTTAAAGTTCATGTTAAGGTCAACGTCAAGGTAAGGTTAAGGGTAAATTTTAGGTTAACCTTGACCTTGACATTAAATATAACCTATCCCTAACCTTGACCAAACCCTTAACCTTAACCTTAAATTTAACCTTAACCTTCCCCTAACCTTAACCCTAAAATTAACCTTAACTTTACCCTTAACCTAACCTTAACCTTAACTTTACCCTTAACCTAATATTAACCTTAACCTAACCTTAACCTTACCATTAACCTTGACCTTAGCCTTAACTTAACCTTATATTAACCTAACTATAACCTTACCCTTAACCTTAACCTTGACCTTAACTATAACCTAAACCTTTGTTTGAATAAACCCTTAACATTAACCATAAAATAACCCTAACCTTGAACAAACCCTTAACATTAACCTTAACCTTAACCTTAACCTAATCTTAACCTTAACCTAACCATAAACTTAACCTAAACTTAACCTTACCCATAACCTAACCCTAAACTTGACCAAAGCTTAACCTTAACCTTAACCTTAACCTTCCCATAACCTTAACCTTGACCTTAACTATAAGCTAACCTTAACCTTGACCAAACCCTTACCGATAACCTTAACTTGAACCTAACCTTAACCTTAGCCCTTTCCTTATCTTAACCTTAGCCTAACCTTAACCTTAACCTTAGCCTTAACCTTAACCCTAACCTTAAGGTTAAAGTTATGGGTAAGGTAAGGGTTAAGGTTAGGGTTAGGTTATAATTAAGGTCAAGATTACGGTTAGCTTAAGGTTGACGTTACGGGTTTAGTGAGGTTAAGGTTAAAGTTAGGTTATGGGTAAAGTCAAGGTTAAGGTTCTGGTTATGGGAAGGTTAAGGTTAAGGTTATAGTTAAGGTTAAGGTTAGGTTAAGGTTAAGATAAGGTTAAGGTTACGTTAAGGGTAAAGTCAAGGTTAAGGTTAGGTTGATGTTAAGATAAGGTTAAGGTTAAGGTTAAGGTTAGGTTAAGGGTAAAGTTATGGGTAAGATTAGGGTTAAGGCTAAGGTTAATATTAGGTAAAGTTTCTTAACTTTACCCTTAACCTTAACCTTAACCTTAACCTAACTTTAACCTTGACCTTGAGCTTAACCTTAACCTTAACCTTACCTTAACCTAACTTTAACCTTAACCTTCTCATAACCTTAACCTTACCTTAACCTAAACTAACCTCAACCTTAATTTTAACCTGACTAAACCAAAACCTTAACCTTAAGATAAGTTTAAGGTTAAGGTTAAGGTTAAGGTCAAGGGTTTGGGAAGGTTAAGGTTAAGGTTAAGGGTAAGATAAGGTTTAGGTTAGGTTAAGATAACTTTAAGGTTAGGTTAAGGTTAAGGTTAAGGTTAAGGTAAGTTTAAGGTTAGGTTAAGGTTAAGGTTAAAGTTAAGGTTAAGGTTAAGGTCAAGGGTTTGGGAAGGTTAAGGTTAAGGTTAAGGGTAAGATAAGGTTAAGGTTAGGTTAAAGTCAAGGTCAAGGTTAAGGTCAAGGTTAAGATTAGGTTAAGGTTAAGTTATAGTTAAGGTTAAGATAACGATAAGGTTAGGTTAAGTTTAAGGTTAAGGTTATGGTTAAGGTTAAGGTTAAGGTTATGGTTAGTGACCTAACCCTAACCTTGACCAAAACCTTAACCTTAACCTTTACCCTAATCTTATTACCCTAACCTTAACCTTATCCTAACCTTAAAGTTAACTTTACCTTAACCTTGACTTTACCTTTAACCTAACCTTAACCTTAACCTTAAACTTATCTTAACCTTAACTTAACCTTAACGTAATTTTAACCTTTCCCTTAACATTAAACTTGACCTTAACATTAACCTAACCTTAACCTTAACCTTAACCATGACCTTATCTTTACCCTTAACCTTAACCTTAACCTTAACCTTAACCTATCACTAAACTTAAATTTACCCTTAACCTAACCTTAACCTTAACCTTAACCTAACCCTAGAATTCACCACACCCTTAACCATAAACTTAACCTAACCCTTAACCTTAAGATTAACTTTAACCTTTACTTAACCTTAACCTTAAACTTAACCCTTAGCCTTCCCATAACCTTAACTATAAGCTAACCCTAACCTTGACCAAACCCTTAACCTTAACCTTAACCTGAACTTAACCTTAACTGTAACTGTAACCTTAACCTAACCTTAACCTTAACCTTAGCCTTATCTTAACCTTAACCTAACCTTAACCTTGACTTTACCCTTAACATAACCTTAACCTTAACCTTAACCTTACCCTTAACCTTATCTTAACCTTAACCTAGCCTAATCTTAACCTTAACCTTAACCCTAACCTTAACTTTAACATTAAACTTAACCTTAACCAAACCCTTAACATTAACCTTAACTTAACCTTAACCTTAACCTTAACCGAACCTTAATCTTGACCTTAACTATAACCTAACTGTAACCTTAACCTAACCTTACCTGTAACTTTAATCTTAAGGTTAGGGCTAAGGTGAGGGTTAAGGTTAAGCTTAGGTTAAGGTTAAGATAAAGATAGTGTTAAAGTTAAGGTTAGGTTTAGGTTAAGGGTAAGAGTAAGGTTACAGTTATGGTTAGGGTAAGGTTAATATTAGGTTAAGGGTAAGGTTAAGGGTGAGGTTAAGGTTAAGGGTAAAGTCAAGGTTAGGGTTACGTTAAGGGTAAGGTTAAGGTTATGGTTTGGTTAAGGTTAGGGTTAGGTTATAGTTAAGGTCAAGGATAAGTTTAAGGTTAAGGGTAAGCTTAAGGATAAGGTTAAGGTTACGGGTTTAGTCAGGTTAAGGTTAAGGTTATTGTTAAGGGTAACATTAAGCTCAGGGTTAAGGTTACGTTATCGGTAAAGGCAAGGTTAAGGTTACGTTAAGGGTTTGGTCAAGGTTAAGGCTAGGTTATGGTTATGGTTAGGTTATAGTTAAGTTCAAGGTTAAGTTTAAGGTTAAGGGTAAGGTTAAGGTTAAGGATAAGGTCAATGTTAAGGTTAATGTTAAGGGTTTTGTCAAGGTGAGGGTAAGGTTGTAGTTAAGGTCAAGGTTAAGGTTAGGTTATAGCTAAGGTTAAGGTTAAGGTTATGGGAAGGTTAATGTTAAGGTTAAGGTTAAGGTTACGAGTTTAGTCAGGTTAAGGTGTAGGTTAAGGTTAAGGTTAGGTTAAAGGTAAAGTCAAGGTTAAGGTTAAGGTTAAGGATAAAGTCAAGATTAAGGGTAAAGTTAAGGTTAAGGTGAAGGTTAAGGGTAAAGTTAATATAAGGTTAAGGTTAAGGTTAGGTTAAGAGTAAAGTTAAGGTTAGCTGTAAACTTAAGGTTAAGGTTATGTGTAAGGTTAAGGTTAAGGTCAAGGTCAAGTTTAAGGTTAAGTTAGGTTAAGGTAAGGTTAAGGTTATGGTTATGGTTAGGGTAAGGTTAGGGTTAGGTTGTAATTAAGGTTAAGGTTAAGGTTAAGGTTAGGTTAAGGTTAAGGTTACGCGTCTTAACCTTAACCTTACCCTTAAGCTTCACCCTTAACCTTAACCTTAACCTTAACCTTCACAATAATCTAACCTTAACCGTGACATTAAGTATAACCTCAACTTGACCTTAACCTTGACTTGACTTTTACCTTAACCGTAACCTAACCTTCCCATAACCTTTACCTTGACCTAGCTTTAACTTTAACTTTCCCCTAACCTTAACCTTAACCTTAACCTAACCTTAAGCCTAACCTTTACCTTAACTTTACCCATAACCTTAACCTTACCCTTAACCTAACATTAACCTTGACCTTAACCAAACCCTTAACCTAACCTTAACCTTAGTCTAACCTAACCTTAACCTTAACCTTAACCTTATCTTAACCTTAACCTTCCCATAATCTTAACCTTAACCATAACCTAACCTTAACCTTGACTTTACCCTTAAATTAACCTTAACCTTAAACTTAACTTTAACCTTCCCATTACCATAACCTTAACCTTAACCTTAACTTTACCCTTAACCTAACCTTAACCTTAACCTTATCTTAACCTTAACGTAACCTTAACCTTTACGTTACCCTTAACGTAACCTTAACCTTAACGGTAAAGTCAAGTTAACCTTACCCTTAATATTATCTTAACATTAACCTAACCTAATCTTAAACTTAACCCCCAACCTAACCTTACCTTAACCATAACCCTAACCTAACCTTAACCTTAACCTTACCCTTAACCTTATCTTAACATTACCCTTAACCTTACCCATAACCTAACCTTAACCTTTACTTTACCCTTAACGTAACCTTAACCTTAAACTTAACATTAACCTTAAACTTAACCTTAACCTTAACCTTAACTTTAACCTTACTAAACACGTACCCTTAACCTTATCTTAATCTGAACGTTTATCTAACCTTAAGGGTTAGGTTAAGGTTAAGGTTATGGGAAGGTTAAGATTAACCTTGACTTTACCCTTAACCTAACCTTAAACATAACTATAACCTAACCCTAACCTTTACCTTAACTTTACCCTTAACCTTGACCTTAACAGTAACCTTAACCTTGACCTTGACCTTAACCTTAACCTTAGCCTAAACTTAACCTAACCTTAACCATAACCATAATCTTAACCTAACCTTCAAATTAACTTTACAATTAACCTAACCCTAACCTTGACCAAACCCTTAACTTTAACCTTACCCTTAACCTAACCTGACTAAACCTGTAAACTTAACCTTACCCTAATCTTAACCTTAACATAATCTTAACCTTGACTTTACCCTTAACCTAACCTTAAGCTTAATCTTAACCTAATCTTAACCTTAACTTAACGTAACCTTAACCTTCACCTTGACCTTGACCTTAACCGTAGCAATAACATAACCCTAACCTTACCCTAACCATAACCTAACCCTAACCTTAACCTTACCCTTAACCTTAACCCTACCCTTAACTTAACCTTCAACCTTAACCTTAACCTTAACCTTAACCATAACCCTAAACTTGACCAAGCCCTTAACCTTAACATTAACCTGACTAAACCCATAACCTTAACCTTAATCTTAACATGACTAAACCTGTAATCTTAAACTTAACCTTAACCTAACTTTAACCTTAACCTTAACCTAACTATAACCTTACCCTTAACCTAACTTAACCTTAACCTTGACCTTGACCTTAACCTTAACCTTAACCTTACTCTTAACCTTCACCTTAAATTTAACATGAACCTGAACCTGACGAAACTTGTAACTCTAAACCTTTACCTTACCCTTAACCTTCACCTTAACCGTAACCTTGACTTTACCCTTAACCTAACCTTAAACTTAACTATAACCTAACCCTAACCTTGACCTTAACTTTACCATTAAACTTTACCTTAACCTTAACATTAACCATTACCTTGAACTTAACCTAACCTTAACCTTAACCTTAACCTTAACCTTAACCTTCACCTTATCTTACCCTTAATCTAACCTTAACCTTAACCTTAACCTAACCTTAAGTTTAACCATAACAAAACCTTAACCTTAACTTTACCTTAACCTTGAATTCACCCTTAACCTAACCTTAACCTTAACCTTAACCTTAACCTGACTAAACCCTTAAGGTTAGGGTAAAGTTAAAGTTAAGGTTAAGGTCAACGTCAAGGTTAAGGTTAAGTTAGGTTAAGGTAAGGTTATGGTTAGGTTAAGGTTAATGTTAGGTTAATGTTAAGATAGGGTTAAGTTTAAGGTTAGGTTAAGGGTAAAGTCAAGGTTAAGGTAAAGGTTAAGGTTAAGGTAAGGGTAAGGTTAAGGTTACGTTAAGGTAAATGTTATGGTTAAGGGTTACGGTTAGGTCAAGGTTAAGGGTTTATTTAGGTTAAGGTTAAGGTTAAGGGTGTTAGAGTCGGTATCTTCATCCATCCGTCAGAGATCAAATTTCTCTTGTTGCATTTCATTTTAGGTGTCTCATTCAGTTCAGTCAGATGCATTCCATTAGGAGCATGGATCATCTGACGGAAGGGTCTTGTCACTCATATCACTCATGTCATGTACTTGCTGGCCTAGGTCTGTTCATCAAAATTAGTATGTTCATCAAAATCATTTACAGTCATTTAAAGTCATGTTTGGTCTCCTGGTTATCAAAGAGTCATCTTAGGGTCTTTAGTCTCATTAGCTCTAGGGTTTTGTTAATTTAGTCTTAAAAATGACTAATAATGTTAGCAGGCACATGAGGGAGGTTTGAAATAGGTTTTCATTGCAAAACATTTCATCATCATAATGCTTGATAATGATTTTTCTTCAAAAATATATTTTGAAGAAAAATCATCTATTACATATTTTGTAATAAATGCAATGTAATTTTTAAGTTCTTCATTTGTAATAATGCTCCATCGCGCAGCCCCGGTCGCCTTTTCCAAAACTCTATGCCATCCATCCCCGCAAAATAGACAAGAAATTCATTATTCAGTCCAAAAATAAAAAAGCAAGCAAAACAAAGTTTATTTGAAAAGTGCCAAAGTTTTTAGACTTCACAAAGTGGGCTTTTTCAAATCAAAAATCAAAATCCTTTGTATATATAGGATCTTTCCAAATCCAACACTCCATTTGCATGCCAAGAGATAGCATCGAGCCAGAGACAAATCGTGGAGGAGCAAAGCGAGTGTTTGGAGGGACGACTGTGTGTAATTTTTCGAGTCACGATGCACTAGGGCAGTGGTCGCGGCACATTGGATGAGCACGGTGACATAGGGCAACTCACCTCTATGTATTTTTGAGTCTGCCACAGTGCATAGAAAGGGCTGCGACACACTCGCGCGTGGTCGTGGCGCACAGGAAGACAACTAAATTTTTTCCATTGCTTCCACAAACTCCAAATTGAATCGGTTCTTTTTGTCCAAGTAAGTTCATGTGAAACTATAATTGCCATTTACAAGTGTTTGAGAATGGATTATGAGAATTTGAATGTCAAAACTCAAACCCTATCATCTTGTTGAAAGTGCCTCCTTAGGGTTTTGAAATTGGAGTTTTAAAATTGATTTTGGTGCCAAATACTTCATTCCTCACTTGTTTATTCCTCCCTCTCACATCGTTATATTATCATTATAGTCCATCCCCTATTCCCTTAAATCCCCAAATTCACTCATTTATAAGCTCTATTTTTCCTATCCCTAAGTCATTTCATTTCCTATCATTTTCACTTTCCCATCTCACTTGTAGAAATTCCCAAACCCCAACTTTCCCAAATAGTCAATTGGTTGTCCCTACACTTTAGTTATCACTTGATTGAGGTCCATTTTTTCCTACTTCCCTATTTCTCCACATCCCTCTTTTACCACCATATATTTGGAAATTAAAACAAGGCACCAAATTCTCATTTTCATCTCATACAAGCCAACATACAACTTGCATGGACACCATGGAGATAGACATCGATACATCATATGACAAAGATAGTGATTCTACCACGAAGCTACATGCACCTAGAAGGCCTCGTAAAGGTGGAAGACATGTGAGAGAGGAGCCCACCTCATTGACTGAACTATAGGCTTGCTCACTTGCCATGGCATGTTTTCGAGAGCAGACATGTTATCGTATTTTGAAATGATTGCTAGGATCCATCATCATCGGGAGTTGGCTCGTTTGTTTGTATTGCATTTACATGATGGTCAAGTAACTCTTGCTGGTGTAAATTTCACTTTGACACCGGAAACCATCTCTCAAGCAAACCGGAATACTGAATGTGGGTGAACAGATGGAACAAAATACAGCAGGTGGAAAGAGTGCATTATGAACCATATATCAGGCCTAGCTTTGTGAGACAACTCGAGCGAGAGTATTCCCATTCCAGTCCCTAAAGGTCCTATGCGCCTTTGATGAAACTTATTATCAGATATTTCAATCGTGAGGGGATGGTTATCACGCCTCTATTCCCTATCATATCAAAGGTTATTGATGCATTTCAGAAGGGTGAGGAAGATGAAAATTCCTTACTTCATGTGCCAAAATATCGAGAGAATGACCACTCTTGTGTAGAAGAAAACTCCCAAGCAACGGTACAACAATATTTATCATTATGCACTCATCAAGATCGTGGTTGTACATCAGCTTGGATTGCGTGGTATTTCATAGGAGAATTTCATTTCTCGTGATTTCTTCATAGCTCCTTAGGTTCCTCCGGAGGTTGTCCATGATGCAGGTGAACCTTCACATCAGTATGGAGGTCGGAGGCAGTAGACTATTAGTGTGTCGACATATGTCACTTATGAGAGAGGCACTAGAGGATTATTTGCGACGTGCTTCGATGAGTATTATCTCCACCTAGGGTGGAAGGGGTCTCATTTCCATCATCAACAATAGATGTATAGGTACAGAGCGCAGGTAAGAGGCCTATGCGAGGATGAGACCCTTCGAGAAGCCAAGACACGAGGTTTCATACCGATTGATGAGGATTTGAGCTCTCCAAGCTCAAAGTTGAGAGAGACTATTCGAGAGAGTGAAGGATGAGATAGAAACATTAACCGTCAAATTAAAGAGAGCCCAATGGATCATAAACTACCTAGAGAAACGAAAAAATAGTTGGAATATTAGCAAACAATCATGGAGTTGCAAAACATCCGGAGAACCGACAGAAGCCGCCCAAAGAAGCCAAACCGAGATGACGTCCATTGAGTGGGAGATTGAGGTTGATAGAGAGACTTAGATTGAGAGGGTCAATATTAATCTTGAGAAGCTATTGGAGAATTCCAACAAGGAAAATAGCATTCTCGGGCACATGAAGAACCATTATTGGGAGCGAAATCATGTTTGCAAAGCGAGGATTAATATCTTGAAGGCAAAACTAAAGAAGGCACTAAAGCGTCGTAAAAGGCATGATAGACTCCAAATTTTGGCCGAAGCTTGTTTGGCTGCAGAATAGCACTTGATGGTGGACATTCAGCCCAAATTTAAAGAAATTTTGGAAACTTTTTGTCAATTTTGAAATTTTTTTGCCTTAAAACAAATTTTTCTGCTCCGACACGTAGCGCCACTTCGCGTGCGCTTATAATTGGCAGCTCCTTTTGAGGAAAAATTTGTATTTCTAGATTTTTAATGAAATTTTTTGAAAATTTATGCATGCCTACCCATTACCTAAGGATTTTGACAAGTTTTGAGTTGATTCGAAGGGTCAAAAACACCTCAAAATGGCCTTTCTCACACTTTTTGGACACACGATGAGAAATGTTGGGAGATTTGATTTTTGGAGAGGAAAATGGAAACCAAATTCATAAATTCCACTTGGGTTGGAAATTAGACAGGTATATCTTTCCAACTAGCTATCTTTCACTCAATTTGGACTTCGATAAGGCCCTCAAAATTAGCCTCAAAGTGGCATGACGCATAGAGTTTTTCAGGGCGCGATGCATTGGGAATTTTGGCCTAGTTTTCACTCGACAGCTCGTATTTTCGCCTAGTTTTGGCTAGTTTGAATTTTTCATTTAAATATTGAGGTAAATTGATGTAATTTTTTCACATTTTCACTCATCCTAGTAGATTCATTCACCAAAAAGTGAAATGTAAGTGAATGAATAAGTTTCCTATCATATAGAGGCAAGTTGTTTCATTGCCTATTTTCCACTTCTTAGTTTAGATATGGTTGAAATAGCTCATAGAATGGTGAGATAAACCCATAGAGGGATGGGGTATGAGTTATTCTTGTCTATATCTTGTATTTTCTTGGTCATTTTGAGGGTTGGACACTTGGGATTGCTTGGCACTTCATTGTACATTTCATCTCGGTAATTTTGGCAAAGGAATAGACCGGGGTTTGCGACACTCTTTGGGATCCATGTGGCTCTATGTTTTTGATGGTTTGTTTCTCTCAGTGATTTTAATTTTATTTATTTTAAATTTGTACCATTTCCCATTCCTATTTTCTTCTTAAATTAAACAAATGAGTGATAAAGGTGGAATTCATTAGATTGCTTTGCTCTCGCCTTGAGTTTTTCATTAATTTTCCATGTTTTCATCTGTTTAAAGAGGATTCTTGAAATCCTCTTTTCCCTCTTCAGATCCTCACCCAGTATAAAATATCCATTCATTCAATCCAAAGAATCAAAAAAAATTTCCTTCCTTGCCCCATTCATAACTTCTGCAAAAACTAGGCCTCATCCCCGGACCCAAAAGCTGCCTTTCCTTTGATTCCAACAAAACCCCCAAAATCAAAATCAAAATATTTCACTTATATACCTAGCCTAAAATTAGCCTTTATTTCAAGTCATCTCAAGCCTCACTAAATATTTTTTCTTCGAGATTGACCCGAAGAAAGCCCTCTCCCGATCCGTAGGGCTAGCTACCGGATTAAGCATGGTTTCATGTTACCCTAGACTCGACTTCCTTTGGCTTTGAGGTAGATTTAGGAAATAACATAGTGGAAACCATACTTATTGAATGAAAAGTTTTTTGTTTGCTTTATAAACTACGGACGAGCTCGAAGTTAGCCGGGTAGCCTTCGAAACGCTCTTTCTTTGCATTAGCAAAAGTAGATGAATGCTACTTGAAATCAATCTCTAGTCTAGTTTGTAAAAGTAACATATGAATTGTAAATTTCCCCCACTACATGTATCAAGCTAGATCCGATAGTTCATGGTGGACAACGATCGAGACATAGGAAGAGTCTGAAATCATTCACCCCGGCGACTCCAATGTCGAAGATTCCTAAGGTTCATAATTTTTATGGCGACTCTACTCTTCAATAATCAGTAGCTTTCGAGGAATTTCTTAGTGAGTTCATTGTTATCAAAATGGTTTCACTAGATCGAAGGTATGCTCCAATGAGCCGAGATCACATTCTAGGTTTTCCAAATAAAATTCCTAAGGTAGATTGGCAAAGGAATTTTTCCCTACGTTTAAAGATGATGATAAGAAGGATGTCGCTTTACATCCGGTTAGATTTCACATACATATTCACAAGTTGAAAGTTTTTTTTCTCGAAGACTCGCTGATGAAGATATTCGGAGCCACTCCGGAAGGTGAAGCCCGATCTTGGTATGAAAGTTTTCCGTCCGCTTTGTATTTACTCGTTTAAAGGATTTTCATGCCATGTTCTTTGAAAAGGTATAAATAATCTTATCCATCCTTAACTTTAGTTCACAACTGTTGTAGCCATGTTCATAGTTTTATTGAAAATCTTGAAAATTTTTATGAAGATGATGACTTCAATGACGATGAGATCATGGAGGCTCGTACGAAAATCAATTTCGGTAGCATAAAGAGAACTTAGAGGATACCCATAAAGATGCTTAGGAAACATTGCAGCAAGATCAAGATCTTGGTACAATGGAAAATGATGAAAAGAGAAGGTTTTATTTCGGATCCGTCCATAGAAGAAGACAATATATAGGAAAGTCAAGTTTCAATTTCGAATGTGATAAAGTCAAGACAACTATTTCAGATCTTGATTCAGATCATGATGATCAAGAATACCTTGTGCTGAATCCCATGAAGGAGAGCTTTGCTCGTTGAGATCATCCGGAATGAAGAAGACAAAGTTATTGATCCAAATGTTCTCATTTCATTAGAACAAAGCCTTCATGAGGAGGTATTCTAGTCGGTTCATGAAAAAACAAGATGAGATATTTGTTCAAGTAAGTGAAAAATATTCTTTCAATAAGTCGATGATAAATGATAATTTGATTGCCATGTCATATGAAGATGATCAACAATGTTTTCAAATTTCAGAAGATCAAGGAATTAAGGACTCGTCATTCGAGGTTTTTCATGTTTTAAAATGTTATTTCATGAAGACAATAATTGCTTGAGCAAAAGAAAACAAAAAGCATTATCTCCTTTGTCCGAAGATGAGATAGATCAACTCATAAAAGGTCATGTTACACCCCAAGCTAAAGCAAATTTGCGGTGTGCACATGGTCAAGAAAATCTTGGTGAAAAATTCTTCCTCTTTTGAAAATGATGACGTTCTTGTAATTAGTTTTATAGATCAACAAACAGATAATATTTTCTTTCATGAAGATGATAAGGTTGTCATGTTTGATAATATTGAAGATTTTTTTCTGTTTAAGAATGACCTAGACCATGAAGTTGAGGAATATGAGCTTGAGAGATACAATATGCCAGAATTTCTCATGGTCAAGGAACTTATAGTTGACACTCGGGATGATAGAAGTTTATACCTCTTTGTGCCTTCTCGTCACTTGGCAATCAATTGTTCTTTCGGATCAGAATGAAGCAAGTAGTTGTATTTTTTCTTTGCTAGATCTCAAGACAAGCTAGTGCTTGAGGATTTTCAAGATCCTTTCGGCATTATTTTGCAAGCATCGAGAAAAAGATAAATTTTTCCTGGTTCGTTATCATAAGCCTTGGTTTCGGGTGGTTATTGTGAGTTGCCTATATGTACATAGTTCTACCGAGCTTGAGAAAAGTGAGAGCCAAATTTTTAGTATGTAGCCATCTCTTTGGATTGGTTACATTGGAAGGCTCACTACACATGATTGTACATATTCCATCAGCGAGTGAGTTGGTTTTTCATCATGATTTCAAATCTCGATGGACTGTTGCCATTAAAAAGCTTTGTAAGTACAAATGTTAGTTAAGTAGGTATTGAGTCATTTTTGTCGGTTTCAATATAGTTTCAGAGCAAGTGTGTGTTGTCATCATTATTTCAGTTTGGGGGCCCGAGGTGAAGGCTATAACTCCGAAGATTGATTTCAGCTTTGTTTTGAGTTTGTCGAGTCGGGTCTTTCGGTCATTTTGGTTTCAAAATTGAGTTAGTTTGAGTCAAATTTTCGAGTCAATAAAATTGAGTCAAGAGTCTTGTATTGATTGGTTGAAGTTATGGAATCCATAGCCCAATAGACAAAGGCACTACCTACTCTCCCCGAGAAATCTATAGTTCTTGACACCTCCAAGGAGCTACCATTCCCATTGGAGCCAATGTTAGATTCGGTATCGTCATCCCTCCAGTCGGAGATCAAATTTATTTTATTGCATTTCATTTTTAGGTGTCTCATTCAGTTCGATCAGTTGCATTCCATTAGGAGCATGGATCATCTGATGGAAGGGTCTTGTCACTACTATCCCTCATGTCATGTACACTGCTTGGCCTAGGTGCTATTTCATCAAAATTAGTCTACGTTCATCAAAATCGATTCTGAGTCATTTACAATCATGTTTGGTCTCTTGGTTAGCAAAGAGACATTTTAGGGTTTTTATTCTCATTAGGTCTAGATTTTCATTAATTTAGTCTTAAAAATGACTAATAATGTTAGCAAGCACATGAGGGAGGTTCTAAATAGGTTTTCATTGCAAAAAATTTCATCAGCATAATGCTTGATAATGATTTTTTCTTCAAAACTTTGTTTTGAAGAAAAATCATCTATTTCATCTTTTGTAATAAATGCAATGTAATTTTTTAAGTTCTTCGGTTGTAATAATGCTCCATCGGCGACCACAGTCGCCTTTTCCAAAACTCTATGCCATCCATCCCAAAAAAAATAGACAAAGAAATTCATTATTCGGTCCAAAAATGAAAAAAGCAAGGAAAACAGAGTTTATTTGAAAAAGTGCCAAAGTTTTCGGACTTTACAAAGTGGGTTTTTCAAATCAAAAATCAAAATCCTTTGTATATATAAGATATTTCCAAATCCAACACTCCATTTGCATGCCAAGAGATAACATCGAGCCAAGACAAATCATGGAGGAGTAAAGCGGTGTTTGGAGGGGAAGACTATGTGTAATTTTTTCGAGCGCGACGCACTGTGGGCAATGGTCGCGGCGCATTGGATGAGCACCGCACATAGGGGACGCTCACCTCTATGTATTTTTGAGTTGTCGTGGCGCATAGAAAGGGTGTGACGCATCTGGGCGATGAGTCGCAGTGCATAGGGAAGACTATCGAATTTTTTTCCATTGCTTCTGCAGACTCCAAATCGACTCGGTTCTTTTTGTCCAAGTAAGTTCATGTGAAACGTAATTTCCATTTACAAGTGTTTGAAAATGGATTATGAGAATTTGAATGTCAAAAACTCAAACCCTATCATCTTGCTGAAGTGACTCCTTAGGGTTTTGAAATTGGAGTTTTAAAATTGATTTTGGTGCCAAATACTCCATTCCTCACTTGTTTATTCCTCCCTCTCATTGTTATACCATCATTACAGTCCCATCCCGTATTCCCTTACATCCGCAAAGTCACTCATTCCTAAGCCTATTTTCCTATCCCTAAGTCATTTCATTTCCTATAATTTTTCACTTTTCCCCATCTCACTTGTAGAAATTCCCAAACCCCAACTTTCCCAAACAGATCAATTGGTTGTCCCTACACTTCAATTATCACTTGATTGAGGTCCATTTCTCCCTACTTGCCCTATTTCTCCACAGTCCATCTCTTACCACCATATATTTGGCAATTGAAACAAAGCACCAAATTTTCATTTTCATCTCATACAAGCCAACATACACCTTGCATGGACACCATGGAGACAGAGACAACGATACATCATATGACGGAGATAGTGATTCTACCACTGATCTACATGCACCTAGAAGGCCTCGTAAAGGTGGCGGACATGTGAGAGATGAGCCCACCTCATTGACTGAACTACGGGCTTGCCCACTTGCCATGGCATGTTTTCGAGAGCGGTCATGTTATCGAGTATTGTGAAATTATTGCTAGGATCCATCATCATCGGGATTTGGCTCGTTTGTTTGTATTGCATTTACATGATAGTCTAGTAACTCTTCGTTGGTGTAAATTTCACTTTCACACCAAAAGCCATCTCTCAGAAACTGGAATATCGAATGTGGGTGAACAGTGGAACAAAAGACAATAGGTGGACAGAGTTCATTATGAACCATATATCGAGGCCTAGATTTGTGAGACAACTCAGTAGATTATTCCCATTCCAGTTCCTAAAGGTCTATGCGCCTTTGATGAAACTTATTATTAGATATTTCGAGTTGTGAGGGTCGGTTCTCACGCCTCTATGCCTATCATATCGGGTTATTGATGCATTTCACAAGGGTGAGGATGATGAACATTCCTTATTTCATGTGCTTTGGAATATCGAAAGAATGACCACTCTTGTGCGAAGAAAACTCTGACGACGAGTACAACAGTATTTATCACTATGCACTCATCAAGATCGTGGTTGTACATCGACTTGGATTGCGGGGTATTTCATGGGAGGATTTTATTTCCCGTAATTTATTCACGACTCCTTAGGTTCCTCCGGAGGTTGTCCATGATGCGGGTGAACCTTCACATCGGTAAGGAGGTCGGGGAGGCGGAGACTATTAGTGTGCCGACATATGTCACTTATCGGAGAGGCACTAGAGGATTATTTGCAACGGCCCAGCAACGAGTACTATCTCCACCGGGGGTGGAAGGGGTCTCATTGCCATCATCGACGATGCGAGTGCAGTAGCAGAGACAGAGGTGAGAGGCCTATGCGAGGATGAGGGCCATTCGGGGAGGCCAAGACACGGGTTTCATACTGATTGATGAGAATTTGAGCTCTCCAAGCTCAAAGTTGAGAGAGACTATTCAGGGAGAAGAAGGCTAAGATAGACACATTTACCATCAAATTATAGAGATCCCAATGGATCATAAACTACCTAGAGTAGTGAAACAAAGCAGTTGGAATATCAGCAAACAATCATGGATTTGCAAAAACATCCTAGAGAACCGACAAGTCGCCCAAAGAAGCCCAAACATAGATGAAATCCTTTGGAGCGGGAGATTGAGGTGATGAAACGGACTTGGCTTGTGAGGGTCAATATTCATCTTGAGAATTTGTTGGAGAAGGCCAAAAAGGAAAATAACATGCTCGAGCACATGAAAAACCATTATTGGGCACGAAATCATGTTTTCAAAGCGAGGATTAAGATCTGAAGGAAAAACTAAAGAAGGCACTAAAGTGTCGTAAAAGGCATGATAGAATCCAAATTTTGGGTGAAGATTCTTTAGCCCGAGCATAGCACTTGATGTGGACATGCAGCCCAAATTTCAAGAAATTTTGGGAAACTTTTTGTCAATTTTGAAATTTTTGGCCTTAAAACATATTTTCCTACTCGAAACACGTAGCGCCACTTGGCGTACGCTTATAATTGGCGACTCCTTTTGAGGAAAAAATTTGTATTTTTTTGATTTTTCATCAACATTTATGCATGACTACCCATTACCTAAGGATTTTGACAATTTGTGGGTTGCCTGAAGGGTCAAAAACACCTCAAAATGGCCTTTCTGCCACTTTTTGGACACATAGAAGCGAGTGTTGGGAGATTTGAATTTTTGGAGGGGAAAATGGCAACCAAATTCAAAAATTCCACTTGGCTTGGAAAGTAGACAGGTGGATATTTCCAACAAGCTATCCTATTCTCAATTTGAATTTTAGGAAGGCCCTCAAAATCAGCCTTAAATTGTACGATGCATATAGTTTTTCAGTGTGCGGCGCATTGGGAATTTTGGCCTAGTTTTCATGTAACTCTTGATGTAACATGATGTAATTTCATGACTTTGATGTAATTTTGGCACATTTTTACTCATGTAACTCTTGATGTAACATGATGTAATTTCATGACTTTGATGTAATTTTGGCACATTTTTACTCATCCTATTAGATTCATTCACCAAAAAGTGAAATGTAAGTGAATGAATCAGTTTCCTATCATATAGAGGCAAGTTGTTTCATTGCCTATTTTCCAGTTCTTAGTTTAGATATGGTTGAAATAGCTCCTAGAATGGTGAGCTTGACCCCTAGAGGCATGGGGATGAGTTATTATTGTCTATATCTTGTATTTTCTCAATCATTTTTCGGGGTTGGACACTTGGGATTGCTTGGCACTTCATTGTACATTTCATCTCTGCAATTTTGGCAAAGGAATAAACCGGGGGTTTGCAGACACTCTTTGGGATCCATGTGGATCTATGTTTTGATGGTGTGTTTCTCTCAATTATTGTAATTTTACTAATGTTCAATGTGTACCATTTCCCTTCCTATTTTATTCTTAAATTAAACAAATGAGTGATAAAGGTGGAATTCAATAGATTGCTTTGCTCTGCCTTGAGTTTTGTTTAATTTTCTATGTTTTCATATGTTTGAAGAGGATTATTGAAATCCTCTTGCCCTCTTCAACTCCTCACCAGTCTAAACTATCCATTCATTCAATCCAAAGCATCAAAACAATTTCCTTCCTTTCCCCATTCAGAACTTTGCAAAAAACTAGGACTCGTCCTCCCACCCAAAGTCGCCTTTCCCTTTGATTACAAAAAAAACCCCCAAAATAAAAATCAAAATCTTTTACTTATATACCTAGCCTAAAATTATCCTTTATTTCAAGTCATTTCAATCATCACTAATTATTTTTCCTGAGATTGACCTGGAGAGAGCCCTCTCTTGATCCGGTAGTGCTAGGTACCAGATTAAGCGTGTTTTGATGTTACCCTAGACTCTGCCTTCCTTTATCTGAGGTAGATTTAGGCAATAACAAAGGGCTTGGTCAAGGTTAAGGGTAAAGTTAAGGTAAAGGTTATGGTTAGGTTATAGTTAAGGTTAAGGTTAGGATAAGGGTAAAGTCAAGGTAAAGGTTAAGGTTAGGTTAAGGGGTAAGGTTAAGGTTATGTTAAGGTTATGTTAATGGTAAAGTTAAGGTTAAGGTTAGGTTAAGTTTAAGGTTAAGGTTACGGGTTTATTCAAGTTAAGGTTAAGGATTTGGTTAATGTTAAGGTTAAGGTTAAGGTTAAATTTAAGGGTAAATTCAAGGTTAAGGTGAAGGTTAGGTTAAGTTTAAGGTCAAGGTTAAAGGTTAAGTTAAGGTTAAGGTTAAGGTTTAGTCAAGGTTAAGGTTAGGATAAGGTTAAGATTAAGGTTATTGTTGAGGTAAGGTTAAGGGAAAGGTTAAGGTTAAGGTTAAGGTTAGGTTAAGGTTAAGATAATTTTAAGGGTAAGGTTAAGGGTAAGGTTAAGGTTACGTTAAGGGTAAAGTCAAGGTTAAGTTTAGGTTAAGGTTAAGATAATGTTAAGGATAAGGTTGAGGTTAAGGTTAAGTTAAGGGTATAGTTAAGGTTAAGGTTAAGGGTAAGATTAGGGTAAGTTTAGGGTTAGGTTATAGTTAAGGTTAAGCTTAAGGTTGGTTAAGGTTAAGCTTAAGGTTAAGGTTAGGTTAATGTTAAGATAAGGTTAAGGTTAAGGTTAAGGTTCGGGTTAAGGTTAACATTAAGGACCTTACCCTTAACCTTATCTTAACCTTAACCTTAACCTTGACCTCGACCTTACCACTTACCTCTTACCCCTTACCCTTAACCTTACCCCCTTAACCTTAACCATAACCTTAACCTTAACCTTAACTCGACTAAACTCGTAACCTTAACGTTAACCTTAACGACTAAACTCGTAACCCTTAACCTTATATTAACCTTACCTTAACCTAATATTAACCTTAACCTTAACCTAAAATTAACCTTAACCTTAAACTTAACCTTAACTTTACCCTTAACCTAACCTTAACCTTAACTTTAACTATAGCCTAACCTAACCTTAACCTTACCTTAACCTAACTTAACCTTCACGTGACGATAACTTCAACCTTACCTTAACCTAACCTAGTTGTAGCCTTAACCTTAACCATAACCTTAACCTTAACCTTGACCTGAAACTAAACCTTACCCTTAACCTTCACCCTTAACCTTAACCTAAACCTAACCTTAACCTAACCTTAACCTTAACCTTATCTTACCCTTAACCTTCACCTCGACCTTAACCTTAACCTTAACCTTGACCAAACCCTTAACCTTAACTATAACCTAACCTTAAACTTAACCTTCCCATAACCATAACCTTAACATTGACCTTAACTTTACCCTTAACCTAGCCTTAACCTTGACCTTACCCTAACCTTAATGATGCGGGAGCATTAGCTCAGAAAAAAACACCTTGTATTTTATTTAAGCTAGGGGGTTTCATGTTTTGAAGAAATATTAAATTTCATGTAAATATTAATATTATTTTGAGTGATTAATTATATTTTAATTAATTATTTGTGATAATTTTTAAATGTTTCCAAACAACTGGAAACATGAGAGAAATTAGTTTCAAGATAATTTAGAATTAATTATGGAGCCTAAGTTGGAATTAGTTTCAAAGTTTTAGGGATAAAAATCTATCTTTTAGGGATGTTGAGAGATTTAGGGATTTGTTGAGATTTTAAAGGGATAGAACTCAATTTAGTGCATTTTTAATTTATATAAATTAGAAGGCCTCAAAGGCAAATAGGAGAGGTAGAATTGAATAGTTGTAGAGAGTGTGAGATTGGGAGTAGAGAAGCGGGGGTTTTTGCTTGGGAGCCTTCGAGCAATTTGTAAAGGGCCTAAATATTGAATATCCGGCCAGGGAAGAAAAGTTTGTAAGTATTTTGTTTATTAATATGATAAGTGTGAGTTTTAGAGCTTTATTGGTGAATTTTATAAATTGGGTATTTAATTTACGTAAATGGGGTTGAATCTGGGTGCAAATTGATATTTTAATACTAGCTTTGAAGAATTCAATTTCGCTATTGCGAAATTGGGTAATTCGATCACAAATTTGGATTGATTCTAATTGTGCTAGTAGTAATAACTATTGAAAAATGCGCAATTCATGTTTTCAACTACGGAAATATATATGAAAATCGTTGCATAAAGGGTTAGTGAATTTCGATTTGAAGAAATCAATCTTTCGAATCTGGTTTTTATATGAAATATTGATGTCTCGGGGAATGCGATAAGCTAGTCTACGAACTTTGAAGATGTGTTTGAAGTCGATTTCACGAGGAAGGTATGTTTGGAAAATTCGAGTTTGAATTCAGAAATGAGCTGGTTCATTCAAGAAGCAAAAAATAATTAAATATACTGTTTACAGGCGTTAATCTATTAACTTGCATTCGATAGTTTCAAGTGGCATAGCGAAACATATATAAGACCTACGTAGATTGAATCAAAAGGAATTACGGTTATTCCTTTGTGAAAAAGTGTTTTAATTTAAGACAGGGTGTGTAATTATACGCATTTGAATTACGGAACATCGGTATTAGGATCGAACTAGTAAGGTAATGTAAAAGAAGATGAGTTTTGAACAGTGACATTAGAACATTGTTGCTTTGGAATAATGCTGGTTGAGTTTGTGCGATGTAAAGAGCGAGCAATGGTGAATTAACATTGTTGCTTTGGAATAATCCGGTTGATTTTGTGCGGTGTAAAGGCGAAAGCAATGGTGAATTGTATAAATCAAGGGTGTCGGCATTAACTCAAGCCGATTTTGAGTCGATACATAAAATCGGTATGCAATTGTATAGAAATCGATTTGGGAAATTTTAAAATTGTATAAATCGTTGGTTAAAATTTATAAATGCGGATTCATGAATCGATCCCCATGTTTGTATTTTAATTGATCGTTCGAGAGGAACAAATACGACGTACAATTTGGATTTAATACCCACGACAATTTCCGAAGTTTACTTGGAAATTTGAAGCATCGATTATGAGTTGTGAAGGTTTCAAAGTCGATTTACGTAGAGAAAGAATACCCATATGAGAGAAGAACGTGTAAGTCAGATTCGGGAAATCAAATTCCAAGCAACGGTTCGAAGATCTGAATTAGCGCTGGAATCGATCCAGACTACGGTTTTAATAGCGTAGAAACCTCGTAAAAGGAAATGCATAATATGATGGGAGCGATGATGTAGTGTTTCGATAGCTATTTCATATATATATTGTAAAACGTTTGGCATTAATTTGGGAGCGCTAGATTCTCATCGGCATTAAACAAGTAAGCTCGAATCTAAATTGAATGCAAGAAATTGATGTGCGTAGTATGAGTTTTCCATGTTGAGTTTAAAGCATAGGGCGCACATTTTTTATCGGGAATTGGGATTTTAAAATTCCATAAATAAAAAGCCATATGAGAATGAGGTATTGAAAAGTAATTTCATTTTTGAACAACCTTGAACATATTAATGTTATTGGAATGAGATTTAACAATAGATTAAAGTATAAAAGAGGAAGCTTTCGCATGAAGTTTCTAATTTTGGATCGAAATGAAGTTTTGGGGTTGAGTGTATGAAAATTGATTTTTGAAGCATGGATTTTTCTAAACCATAAAAGTTTGTGAACAAGATATTTGAGAGCTTCCATGCAAATTAAGTTGTTGTAATTGCCCGGACATTGAGGGTTTGATTTGTCAAAATGCGAGATGCATGCAATGAATAAAGATTACAGGGTTTTGGAGCCTAGCCCCGCATCAATTTTTGGTATCGGAAGGCTGGAATAGCTACGTATGAAAATTTCTTGAAGGAATTCGAAAAGCGAGAGATGTGCATGTAGGCAAGGGAGATCAGATTATAATCGACGAGTCAAGCAACCGAAAGTGCGGTCGAATGAATGAAGAATCGTGCGGGTATTGTGTTGTTTAATTTTGAATTGAGTTTCACCGACAAAAAAATAGATTGAGGATTGACGGTTTGACGTAATGAATTATCTCGACGAAAAGGAGATCAAGGGATAGTAATGAAAGAAGCTGTTAATTATTTTTGAGTGGAAGAAACTCAGCAAAGAAGGAATTATTGCTGACAGTTGAAGTTTGCGAGATAAATCCAGAAGATTGGAAGAGAGGATCAGATTTTAAAATCTGATTGACAGTAGTTGAATATCGAGAAATTGTGCAGAGGAAGCATAAAGATTTGCTGAAACAGATTTTCAGGAATGATGAGATTCTGAAGGTAATTGAAGTGCAGGTGAATGGAAGGACAAGATCAGATGAGATCTTGGAGGTAAGATGATATGGTTTTATTTGGATTTGAAGAATAGAATATTGTAGTCTTTGCATTAAAGTATTATTGCAACTCCCAAAAGGCAATGTGGTTAGAATTGCTAACAGATAAAGGAAGCTGGTGAAAGTTTCTAAGTGAAAACATAGATGTGGCAGAACCTTGAGGAATTCCAATAGAGATTGGATAAGGATGACAGTTGCGTTCTTTGAAGATACAGATGAGTTGAAGCCAGAAAGAGCAAAGAGAAGTGCTCAAAGGAGGTTCCAGAGATAGAGAACCAATTGCTTGCCAAAATACTGAGTGAGGAGAGCTTGGTGAGGTAAGTGGCGGCAGGACAGGACTTGCTGCTGAAGAGGCTTTAGTGCAACTCATAGTAAAGTGAGTGAGGAGCTCATAGAAATGGAAAGGATGATGACTAGTGACAGTCGTAACAGAGGTTCTGAAATAAACCACAGCAGAGGACAAAAGGAGAAGGATTCCAAGGCAATTGGCATACAGAGACAGTTAAGCAAAGAAGAATATGAGAGGGAGAAGGATGAGATAGTAGTTCAGCTTGAGGTGTTAATGGAGATGTTGCAAAGAAATGAGGTAGACCAGAAGCATGGTTATGTCATGAGAAAGAAGATGAAGTGGCAGAGGCTACAAGAGAAGAGGAATCATCAGGTGAATATGTAGTTGATAAAGGAACTAAGGGAACTTGAACAGGTTATTGATGCCAAACAGAGGATAGAGAAGCTCGAAAGAATTGAGCTACAGCAAAAGGAAGATGCTGAAGAAGATGTTGAAGTTTCGATATGTGAACCAGAAAGTGGACCATTACTTTTTGAAAGTGATGAAGAGCTAGAGGAGTTGAATCATATGAATGATTCGAAGCAGCTGGAAGACTTAATGACTGAAGCATTAAATAAGACCGTAGGGTCTTGTGATTTTAAAACTAATGATTTGTGTATGATTGCAGGTTTGGAAGAAGATAGACAATTTTTTAAAGCTGTCAAAGATGTGAAAGAGTACCTTCCAGAAGATGAAAGTTTTGAAGCAGAATATGATAAAGAGGCTGGGAAAGAATCAGTTCACTACAATGGAAAAATGCTGGAAGACATCATTGAAATAGATGGTGAGAAGGGGAGACTAGCTGACAGTCTCAAGAGTTCTTTGAGTTTGGATCAGCATACTGATATGCTGACAGAAGAAGAGAAATCGACGCAACATACTGAAGTGTTGCTAAAGGGAAAAGAGGTACAGAGGCCTTATATTTTTTATTATAATGATTGTCTTATAATTGAAGATGTTTTTGTAGACGTTGGAACATATTTGGCACAGGTGGGTAGCCAAATGGAAGAAGGAGAGGAAGAACATCTACTAAAGGATGTTAAGGAGAGACTGCTGAAGAAGGATGACAAAATAGTTGTCATAAATAATAATCAAGAAGAAGTTGACAGATGCATAAAACAGAGGCAAGAAATTGTTCTAAAAGACAATGTAGCAGCAGCAGAAAAGGTGCAAAACAACAGTAAGGGTGAAAAGGAAGCGATCAAAACAAGTGAAGAACAAGCAAGAATGAGAGTTCAGCAATCAAGAGATGGAAACAATCAACAGACAGAGGATATACTGGACAGAGAAATTGAGTTGATAAAGAGGTTAATGATGAAAATGTCTCAGAGAAAGACAGTAGCAAGAAAGAAAAGGAGTGACAACAAGAGAAAGACAGCGAAATATTGCGAGAGTACAGCAAGTGGAGCAAGATAGCATAAGATATGGAGACCTGGAGAAAAGCAGCAGATAGCAGATATAGATGATGACTTGCAGAACAAAGTATGGGATCCGGGTGGACAAGGACTTAAACGCATGATCTGGAGATCATGATCATTTTCTACTTTGGGAGTCTGATGCAGGAGCATTAGCTCCGAAAAACACCTTGTATTTTATTTAAGCTAGGGGGTTTCATGTTTTGAAGAAATATTAAATTTCATGTAAATATTATTTTGAGTGATTAATTATATTTTAATTAATTATTTGTGAGAATTTGTAAATGTTTCCAAACAACTGGAAACATGAGAGAAATTAGTTTCAAGATAATTTAGAATTAATGATGGAGCCTAAGTTGGAATTAGTTTCAAAGTTTTAGTGATAAAAATCTATCTTTTAGGGATGTTGAGAGATTTAGGGATTTGTTGAGATTTTAAAGGGATAGAACTCAATTTAGTGCATTTTTAATAAAAACACCTTGTATTTTATTTAAGCTAGGGGGTTTCATGTTTTGAAGAAACATTAAATTTCATGTAAATATTAATATTATTTTGAGTGATTAATTATATTTTAATTAATTATTTGTGAGAATTTGTAAATGTTTCCAAACAACTGGAAACATGAGAGAAATTAGTTTCAAGATAGTTTAGAATTAATGATGGATCCTAAGTTGGAATTAGTTTTAAAGTTTTAGGATAAAAATCTATCTTTAGGGATGTTGAGAGATTAGGATTTGTTGATATTTTAAAGGGATAGAACTCAATTTAGTGCATTTTTAATTTGTATAAATTAGAAGGCCTCAAAGGCAAATAAGACAGGTAGAATAGAATAGAGAGGGGAAGGTGAGGCTTGGATAGCCAAGCTTGTAAGCCTCCGGGAAATTGTGAGGCCGTTAATGTTGAATATCTGGCAAAGACCAGAGTTGTAAGTATTTCATTTGTTATATGAAGGCATTTGTTTGAATTAAGCGCCTTAATGGACTAGTTTATGTATGGTTAAATTCTGCATAAGTGAGCTTTGAATTCCCATAAGTAATGTATGTGAACCGTATGATAAATGGTGTGTGTTGATTCAATGTTTATAAGTTCCAATATCGAAATTCCACGAAGGATTAATCCTGTGGAAAAAATATTGTGCAAAGGGCGTTGGTCCTTATTGAGATCGGTAATTAATTCATACTAAATTCTGTGGAATTTTAAAGGAAATCGAGAATTTAGATTTCTATTGGGATCGACTTATACTCATGAGAAAAAATTTTGATTGAACTACATTCAACCAGCACGCAGCCAATATATTTGTGGTTGAAATAATGTAAATGAAATCGACCTATTTTTAAGTTCAGATTGTTGGAGAAATTGCAATAATAAGACTTGAATTGCAGCGTTATCTTGTAGAGTGATGGATCGATTTCAGGTATAGAAGTTGCAAGAAATGAAGCCGCATTGAATTGAGGGCGCAGGAACAGTCTTTGTAAAGTGGTCATGCAGCATAACAAAGGCGTTGTACAATGGAAACATCTGTTGGAATTGTGGATTGCATAAGACAGAGAACCCAAATCAAAACGAAGTGGAGAGCGTACAGTTTGAGCTAATTCAGAAGCAATGAATCAAGGTTAAATTCAAATGGGTATTTCATATCGATTTAAATCGATTTCACCGATTGCTTAATGCGTTAGTTAAATGGCAGATTATAATATATTGAATATACACCACGATGAAGAATTGTATCCTCAAAGTGAAGCCGAACCTGTGTGCTCAACAACGCACAAGGAATTTGGCTGTCAAGAATTGTTGAATGCAGGTTCTGAACAATGCATGTGATGAAGTTTTTTCATAAGAGGCGCAGAATTCATTTTATACTCTGTTTATTTCGAATGGAACAGTGAATTGAACAATGGTAGAGGCGTCTTGATGAAATTTAAAGTCGATCTGTGAGTAATTGAAATGCATGTGTCAGTACGTTGAAACGGCTTGGAACGTTGAATGGTAAAAGGCGCGTGGAGGTAAATGCGAATTGGTAATTATACATGTCTGTCACTTTAAAGTCAACGAAGGTAAGTAATTCTTGAGTTTGCATTGTGAATCTGAAATACAATTCATTAAAACCCGCATTGTATAGTTGGATGCGTTGAATGCCAAAGTCCACGTGCAGCGTAGAGGTGGAATGGTAAGTGCGTGGGTAAATTGTTGTTAGCATTCGGTTTTAAATATAATCTAAATTGGGAAATTGTCATCATGAAAGTCGATGTGTGAAGGCGAGTTAGGAATTTGCAGAGGCATAATTAAGGTGATGTATTGGTAAGTCGTGGTTTAATGTCCTTCGGCTTTTGAATCTGCATTTTCTGAAATTGCATAGCAAAGAAATTGAGCGTAGAGTGAAGCATAGAGGCCCAGATTTGAATTGGTTAAATTCAATAAAAGACATGCAGTTTGTACAGAAATGAGGGGGTCGATAATAAAATTTGTTTGCAGAGATCGCCAAGGGCATAAATGGCAATTCGAAAACCAAAAATCGTAAGCTGATGTAACCCATTTGGAAATGCATAATATGACAGAGCGATGATGCAGTGTTTCAGTTGTACAAGTAGTTGTTTCATATATATGTTATTGTAAAATGTTTGGCATGAATTTGGAGCGTTGGCGTTCTCACTGACATTAAACAAGTAAGCTCGAATCTTATTGAATGAAAGAAATTGATGTGCGTAGTATGAGTTTTCCATGTTGAGTTTAAAGCATAGGGCGCACATTTTTTATTCATAATTGGGATTTTAAAATTCCAGAAATAAAAGCCATATGAGAAATGATGTATTGAAAATTAATTTCATTTGTGAACAACCTTGAACATGTGAATGTTATTGGAATGAGATTTAACAATAGATTAAAGTATAAAAAGAGGAAGCTTCAGCATGAAGTTTCTAATTTTTGGATTGAAATGAAGTGTTGGGGTTGAGTGTATGAAAATTGATTTTGAAGCATGGATTTTTCTAAACCATAGAAGTTTATGAACAAGATATTTGAGAGCTTCCGCAAATTAAGTTGTTGGAATTTCCAGACATTGAGGATTTGATTTGTCAAAATGCTGAGATGCATGCAATGAATGAAGATTCTGGGTTTTGCAGCCTAGCCCTGCATCACTTAACCCTAATCTTACCCTAACCATAACCTTAACTTTACCCTTAACCTAATATTAACCTAAACCTTAACCTTAACCTTAACCTAATATTAACCTTAATCTTACCCTAACCCTAACCTTAAGGTCAA
Organism: Pinus albicaulis; assembly: GCA_034641835.2. Classification (NCBI taxonomy): domain Eukaryota; kingdom Viridiplantae; phylum Streptophyta; class Pinopsida; order Pinales; family Pinaceae; genus Pinus; species Pinus albicaulis. The sequence goes on from JAXQQM020068100.1 coordinate 140,134, forward strand.
GGTTAAGGTTACGTTATGGGTAAAGTTAAGGTTATGGTTAGGGTAAGGTTAAGGTTAAGGTTATGGTTAAGGTAAGGTTAAGGTTAAGGTTATGGTTAAGCTTAAGGTTAGGGTTAGGGTTAGGGTAAGATAACATTAAGGTTAAGGTTAAGCTTAAGTTTAGGTCAAGGTCAAGGTTAAGGTTAAGGGTAAAGTCAAGGTTAAGGTTAAGGTTAAGGTTAGGGTAAAGGTTGAGGTTAAGGTTAAGGTTAAGGTTAACATTAAGGGTTTCATCAAGGTGAGGGTTAGGTTATACCATAATGTTAGGGTAAAGTTAAAATTAAGGTTAAGGTTAGGTTAAGGTTATTGTTAAGGTTAAGTTAAGGGTAATTTCAAGGTTAAGGTTATGGTTATGGGAAGGTTAAGGTTAAGGTTAAGGTTAAGGGTTTCGTCAAGGTTAGGTTCAGGTTATAGTTAAGGTTAAGGTTAGTGTTAGTTTATAGTTAAGGTCAAGGTTAAGGTTAGTTTAAGGTTAATATTGGGTTAAGGTTATGGTTAAGGTAAGGTTAAGTTTAAGGGTAAAGATAAGGTTATGGTTAAGGTTAAAGGTCAAGGTTAAGGTTGAGTTTGGTTAAGGTAAAGTTAAGGTTATTTCTAGGTTAAGGTTAAGGTTAAGTTAAGTTAAGGTTAAATTTAAGGTTAAGGTTAGGTTAAGGGTAATTTTAAGCTTAAGGTTAGGGTTAAGGTTAGGGGAAGGTTAAGGTTAAGGTTAACATTAAGGTTACGGTTAAGGTTGGGTTAAGGTGAAGGTTAAGGGTAAGGTTAAGGTTAAGGTCAAGGTCAAGGATAAGGTTAAGTTAGGTTAAGGTTAGGGTTAAGGTTATGGTTATGGGAAGGCTAAGGTTAAGGTTAAGGTCAAGTTAAGTTTAAGGGAAAGGGTTTGCTCAAGGTTAGGTTTAGGTTATAGTTAAGGTCGAGATAAGGTTAAGGTTAACGTTAAGTTTAGGTTAAGGTTAGTTTAAGGTTAAGGTTAAGGGTAAAGGTAAGGTTATGGTTAAGGTTAAGGTTAGCATTAGGTTATAGTTAAGGTTAAGATTAAGGTTAACGTTAGGTTAAGGGTAAAGTTAAGGTTAAGTTTAAGGTTAAGGTTTGGTCAGGTTAAGGTTAAGGTGAAGGTTAAGGTTAATGTTAATGTTAAGGTTAAGGTTATGTTAAGGTTAAGGTTAAGGGTTTGGGATGGTTAAGGTTAAGGTTAAGGGATTGGTCAAGGTTGTGGTTAGGTTATAGTTAGGGTCAAGGTTAAGGTTATGGTTAAGATAAGGTTAAGATAAGGGTAAGGGTACTGGTTTAGTAAGGTGAAAGTTCATGCTAAGGTCAAGGTCAAGGTAAGGTCAAGGGTAACGTTAAGGTTAACCTTTACCTTTACCTTAACCTTAACCTTAACCTTAACCTTGACCATAACCTTAACCTTAACCTTAACCTTGACCTTAACCTTAACCTTAACCATAACCCTAACCTTGACCAAACCCTTAACCTTAACAGTAACCTTAACCTTTACCCTAACCTTAACCTTAAGGTTAACCTTCACTTTACCCTTAACATAACCTTAACCTTGACCTTAACTATAACCTAACTCTAAAATTGACCAAACCCTTAACCTTAACCTTAACCTAACCTTAACGTTGACCTAACCTTAACCTTTACCTTTTTTTTAACCTTATCTTACCCTTAACCTAACCTTAACCTTAACCTTAAGCTTAACGATAACCTAACCCTAACCTTGACGAAACCATTAACATTAACCTTAACCTAACATTATCATTGACCTTAACTATAAACTAATCCTAACCTTGACCAACCTTAACCTTAACCTTAAATTTACTCTTAACCTAATATTAACCTTAACCTAACCTTAACCTTGACTTTACCTTAACATAACCTAAAGCCCCTAGCCTTAACCTTAACCTTCCCATAACCATAACATTAACCTTGACTTTACCCTTAACCTAACCTTAACCTTAACCTTAACGTGACTAAACCCATAACCTTAACCTTAACCTAACCTTAACCTTGACCTTAACTATAACCTAACCCTAACCTTGACCAAACCTTAACCTTAACCTTAGCTTAACCTTAACCTTAACCTTAACCTTCCCATAACCTTAACCTTAACCTTAACCTTAACTCTACCCTTAACCTTAACATTAACCTTAACTACAACCTAACCCTAACCTTATCCTAACCCTAACCTTGAACAAACCCTTAACCTAACTTAACCTTAACCTTAACCTTAACCTTCACTATAAGCTAACCTTAACCTTGACCTCAACTATAACCTAACCTTGACCTTCACCTTAACCTTACACTTAACCTTAACAAAACCCTTAACCTTAACCTTAAACTTACCATTCCAAAACCCTTAACCCTAACCTTAACCTAACCTTAACCTTACCCTTAACCTAACCTTAACCTTGAATTTACCCTTAACGTAACCTTAACCTTAACTTTAACCCTACCTTCACCTTAACATAACCTTAACCTTAAACTTAACTTTAACCCTACCTTAACTTTAACCTTAACCTTTGTTAAGTCCTGATATTAATAGTGTAGTTCCTTATTATGTTAGTGTAGTCCCCTTTATTGTTATTATTGTACCCATGTAACCCCCATATTGTTATTATTGTGCCCTTACATTATTATTGTTAGGTCAGATAGGATCACATTATGGCCCCACTAGGATTACATTGTGGCCCCATGGACTCCAATATATAGAAAGGAGTTTTTTTCATTTGTATCATCCAAGAATTTTTCATTCATATGTATTGGAGGTTTCCCCCTCTAAGTGGCTTATTTATAAAGTGTTTATATCTCTTTTCTTCTATTTTTGGAGCTGTTTTGATAACATTTGGTACAAGAGAATTGGATTCTAGGGTTTCACTACTCCAAACAGGTTATCGTGGCATTTTCGCTATAAATTTTTGTATACGAAGGTTCAGAAGCTGAAATTTTTAGAGTGCTAAGAAAAAATCCTGAGGAACATCGTCACAAAATTTTAGAGCTTGTTTTGAAATATTTTCGGAGATATGATCTGTGCAAATTAGGTCTTTTTGTAGGCTCCTAAATTTCACTTAAAAAGGTAATTGCGAAATTTTCGCTATAACATTTTTTATACGAAGGTTCAGAAGCTGAAATTTTTAGAGCTTGGTTCAGTAACATTGTCACAAAATGTTAGAGCTTGGTTCACAATAGTTTTGGAGATATTATTTTTGGAAGTTAGGTCTTTTTCAGGCTCTTGAATTTCATCTCAAAGAGGTGATTATGGGAAAAACTTCATAACTCTCTCTCTGGGCATCGGATTGGAATTCTGTAAAAAGTGACTAGAATTACACGGACTACAGTTTCTTTGCTAACAATTTTAGATCTAAAATATGAAACAGTGGCATGTGGCAAGTCATACAAATTTGATCTACTCAAATAGTCAATAATTTGATCATTGTGGGAGATTGGACAAACTATTATCTTGAAGAATCCAAATCAGCTCAGACATGTGGCATTCAAAAGAGGATTTAGAAGGCTACCTCAGTGGAAAATTTCAGATATTGAAGAGCTGAAACCACATAGATAATCCAATTTAAATATCGAGCTCTTCAAAAGCAAGAAAAGCGTGTGTAATGTTTTCCGAATTGCATAAGTCTTGTTTGAAGAATCATTTTGAAGTGATTCCAAGGGAATATTTTAGAATTTCTATTAGTATTGGGTTCTATAATGCCTCCAAAAAATAATTCCATGCCCATTAAGCCCTCAAAAATATATATTATGTTGCATGAAGATGAAGAATTGCAGTATCAGATATCAAAATTACGGTACCAAGTGCAACAAATTTTGATCTTACGAAGAGAAACTAAAGATTATATAGATGGTTTAAAAGAATAAATGGATGCTCAGTTGGATGGTTTGAAGGATCAAATAATAGCTAATATGGATGGTAAATTAGTGGAAGATCATGTCGAGCATCAACAAAAGGTTCTCCAACTATCAAATGATAACCTAACTTTGGTGCAGAATCTAATGCAACAACAGGAAGATCAACATCACATCAAAAGAAGTTCTGAAGTAGTCACAGAAACAAGAAATTGACAAGTATTATCAATTTCAGATTATCTCAATGAGTGGAAGAACTTTCCTGTAGAAGATTCCACATGGGAGGATGATAATTTTATACAGAAGCATCAAGAAATAATCAAGCATTCAGGACAACACTTGTTTGAAGGAGAGGGGAATGTTAAGTCCCTATATTAATAGTGTAGTCCTTTATTATGTTAGTCTATCCCCCCTTATTGTTATTATTGTATCCATGTAACCCCCATATTGTTATTATTGTGCCGTTACACTATTATTTTTAGGTCAATTTGGATTACATTGTGGCCCCATGGACTCCTATACATAGAAAGGAGTTTTTGTCATTTCTATCATCCAAGAATTGTTCAATCATGTAATGTATTGGAGGTTTCCCCCTCGAAGTGGCTTATTTCTAAGGCATTGATATCTCTTTTCTTCTATTTTTGGAGCTGGTTTCACAACAAACTTCACCTTAACCTTGACTTTACCCTTAACCTTAACCTTAAACTTGACCTTAACCTTAACTAAACCCTTAAACTTAACCTTAACCGTAACCTAACCTCAACCTTAACCTTAACCACACCCTTCACGTTAACCTTAACCTTAACCATAACCTTAACCTTAACCTTAACCTTAACCTTACCCTAACCTTGACCAAACCTTAACCTAACCTTAACCTAACCTTAGCCTTAACGCTAATCTTAACCTTGACCTTAACCTAACCTTAACCTTAAATTTAATCGTAACCTTACCCTTACGCCTACCCTTACCCTTACCCTTAACCTAACCTTTACCTTAACCTTAACCTTAACCTTAACATTAACCTTCCCCTAACCTTAACCTTAACCTTAACATTAACCTTCCCCTAACCTTAACCTTAACCTTAACCTTAACCTAACCTTAACTTTAACCTAACCTTAACCCCACCTTAAGCTTAAATGTAACCTTAACCTTAACCTAAACTTACCCTCACCTTAACCTAACCTTAACCTTAACCTTAGCCTAACCTTAACCTTGACCTTAACTATAACCTAACCCTAACCTTAACCTTGACTTTACCCTTAATGTAACCATAACCTTGAATTTAGCGTTAACCTTAACCTAACTTTAACCTTAACCTTCCCATAACCTTAACCTTTACCTAACCTTAACCTTAACCTGATTAAAACCATAAACTTAACCTTAACCTGACTAAACCCATAACCTTAACCATAACCTTAACCTTAACCTTAACTTTAACCTTAACATAATCTAACTATAACCTAACGTTAACCTTAACCGTAACCTTAACGTTAACCTAAACTTAACCCTAACGCTAACCTTAATCTTAACTTTACCCTTAACCTAACCTTAACCTTAAATTCAACCTTAACTTAACCTAACCTTAACCTAACCATAACCTTAACTATAACCTAACCCTAGCATTACCCTAACCAAACCCTTAATGTAACCTTAACCTTAACCTTAACTATAACCTAACCCTAACCTTGACCAAACCCTTAACCTTAACCTTAACCTTCCCCTATCCTTAACCCTAACCTTAACCTTAACCTAACTAAACCTGTAACCTTAACATTAACCAAACCTTAACCTTAACCTTAACCTAACTAAACCTGTAACCTTAACATTAACCAAACCTTAACCTTAACCTTAAATTTACCCTTAACCTTCAATATAACCTAACCTTACCTTTACCTTAACCTTAACCTTTACCTTAACCTTAAACTTAACCAAACCATTAACATTAACCTTAACCTTAACCTTAACCTTGACCTAAACCTAACCTTAACCTTAACTTTACCTTAACCTAACCTTAACTTTAACTTGCACCCTTAACCTTAACCTTCACTATAACCTATCCTTAACCTTAACATTAACCTTAACCTTAACCTTAACTATAACCTAACCCTAACCTTACACTAACAATAATTGTAACCTTAACCTTAACCTTAACTTGAACCTTTACCCTAACCTTAACTGTAGCCTTAACCTTAACCTTATTATAACCTTAACTTAACCTTGCCCTTAACCTAACCTTAACATTGACTTTACCCTTAACGTAACCTTAACCTTAACTTTAACCCCACCTTCACCTTAACTTAACCTTAACCTTAACCTTAAATTTAACCCTACCTTAACTTTAACCTTAACCTTTGTTAAGTCACTATGTTAATAGTGTAGCCCCCCTTATTGTTATTATTTTACCCATGTAACCCCCATATTGTTATTATTGTGCCCTTACATTATTATTGTTAGGTCAGCTAGGATTACATTATGGCCCCATTAGGATTACAATGTGGCCCCATGGACTCCTATATATATAAAGGAGTTTTTGTCATTTGTATCATCCAAGAATTGTTCATTCATGTAATGTATTGGAGGTTTCCCCCTCGAAGTGGCTTATTTCTAAGGTGTTGATATCTCTTTTCTTCTATTTTTGGAGTTCGTTTCACAACATTTGGTATCAGAGCTTTGGATTCTAGGGTTTTGCTGCTCCAAACAGGTCATCGTGGAATTTTCGCTATAACTTTTTTCATACGAAGTTTCAGAAGCTAAAATATTTAGAGTATGAAGCCAAAATCTTGAAGAACATTTTTGCAAAATTTTATAGCTTGGTTCGCAATATTTTCAGAGATATGATCTCTGCAAGTTAGGTCTTTTTGTAGGCTTCAGAATTTCACTTAAAAAAATTCATCACAGAAGTTTCGCTATAACATTTTTTCTATGAAGTTTCAAAAGCTAAAATTTTTAGAGCGCGAAGTTGAAATACTGAGGAACATTATCGCAAAATTTCAGATATTGGTTCACAATATTTTTGGAGATATGATCTGAGTTAGGTCTTTTTCAAGCTTCTAAATTTCATCTCAAAGAGGTGATTGTGGAAAAGCTTCATAACTCTCTCTCTCAGCATCAGATTGGAATTCTATAAAAAATGACTGGAATCACATGGACTATAGTTTCTTTTCCATCAATTGCAGAGCTAAAAGATGAAACAGTGACAAGTGGAAAGTCGTACAAGTTAGATCTACTGAAACAATCCATAATTAGGTCATTGTGGGAGATTGGACATAACGTTATCTTGAAGAATCCAAATCAGCTCAAACCTATGTCATTCAAAAGAGGATTCAGAAGGCTACCTCAATGCCAAATTTCATATATTGAAGAGTTGTAACCACAGAGATAATCCAATTTAAATATTGAGCTCTTCAAACGTAAGAAAAAGGTGTGTAATATTTTCCGAATTACATAAGTCTTGTTTGAAGAATTAGTTTGAAGTGATTCCAAGGGCATATTTTAGAATTTTTATCAGTATTGGGTTCTATAATGCCTCCAAAAAATAATTCCATGCCCATTAAGCCCTCAAAAATCTATATTGTGATGCATGAAGAGGAAGAATTGCAGTATGAAATATCAAAATTACGGTACCAAGCGCAACAAATTTCGATCTTATGAAGAGCAACAAAAGATGATATAGATGGTTTAAAATTAGAAATGGAGGCTAAGTTGGGTGGTTTGAAGGATCAAATAATAGCTAATATGGATGATAAATTAGTGGAAGATCACATCGAGCATCAACAACAAGTTCTCCAACTCTCAAAGGATAACCTAAATTTGATGCAGAATCTAATGAAACAACAGGAAGATCAAAATCACATCGAAATAAGTTCTGAAGCAGTCACAGAAACAATAACTTAACAAGTACGATCAATTTCAGAGTATCTCAGCAAGTGGAAGAAGATTCCTGTAGAATATTCCACATGGGAGGATGATAATTTTATACAGAAGCATCAAGAGACAATCAAGTGTTGAGGACAACACTTATTTGAAGGAGAGGGGCATGCTAAGTCCCTATATTAATAGTGTAGTCCCTTATTATGTTAGTGTAGCCCCCCTTATTTTTATTATTGTACCCATGTAACCCCCATATTGTTATTATTGTGCCCTTACATTATTATTGTTAGGTCGGCTAGGATTACATTATGGCCCCACCAGGATTACATTGTGGCCCCATGGACTCCTATATATAGAAAGGGGTTTTTTTCATTTGTATCATCCAAGAACTGTTCATTCATTTAATTTATTAGAGGTTTCCTCCTCGAAGTGGCTTATTTCTAAGGTGTTGATATCTCTTTTATTCTATTTTTGGATCTGGTTGACAACAACCTTGACATTAACCTTGACTTTACCCTTAAAATTAACCTTAACCTTAACCTTAGCCTTGACCTAAACCTTAACTAAACCCTTAAACTTAACCTTAACCTCACTAAACCCGTAACCTTACCCTAACCGTAACCTAACCTTAACCTTAACCTTGACCAAACCCTTAACATTAACCTTAACCTTAACCTTAACCTAAACTTAACCTTAGCCTTATCCTTACCCTAACCTTGAGCAAACCTTAACCTAACCTTAACCTCACCTTAAACTTAACCCTAACCTTAAACTAACCTTAACGTTAACCTAACCTTAACTTTAACCTTAACCTTACCCTTACCCCTTAACCTTACCCTTACCCTTAAACTAACCTTTACCTTAACCTTAACCTTAACCTTAACCTTAACCTAACTTTAACCTTAACCTTCCCCTAACCTTAACCTTAACCTTAACCTAACCTTACCCTCACCTTAACCTTAAATTTAACCTTAACCTTAACCTTGACTTAACCTTACCCTCACCTTAACCTAGCCTTAACCTTAACCTTAACCTTAACCTAACCTTAACCTTGACCATAGCTATAACCTAACGCTAACTTTAACCTTGACTTTACCCTTAACGTAACCTTAACCTTGACTTTACCCTTAACCTTAACCTTCCCATAAACTTAACCTTAACCTTTAACCTTGCCCTAACCTTAACCATATCCTTAACCTTAACCTTAACTTTACCCTTAACATAATCTAACTATAACCTAACCTTAACCTTAACTGTAACCTTAACGTTAACCTAAACTTAACCTTAACACTAACCTTAATCTTAACTTTACCCTCAACCTAACCTTAACCTTAAATTTAACCTTAATTTAACCTAACCTTAACCTTAACCTAACTGTAACCATACCCTTGCCTTAACATAACTTAACATTAACCTTCCCTTAACCTTAACCTTCACCTAAACCTTAACACTAACCTTAACCTTAACCTAACCTTAACCTTGACTTTACCCTTAACCTTAACCTTAAAGTGACTAAATCCATAACCTTAATTATAACCTAACCCTCACGTTACCCTAACCAAACCCTTAAGGTAAGATTAACCTTAACCTTAACTATAACCTAACCCTAACCTTGACCAAACCCTTAACCTTAACCTTAACCTTAACCTTCCCCTAACCTTAACCCTAACCTTAACCTTAACCTTAAACCTTAACCTTAACCTGACTAAACCCGTAACCTTAACATTAACCAAACCTTAACCTTAGGCTTAACTTTACCCTTAACCTTCACTATAACCTAACCTTACCTTTACCTTAACCTTAACCTTAACCTTACCCTTAACCCTAACCAAACCCTTAACCTTAACCTTAACCTAAACCTTAACCTTACCCTTAACCTTGACCTAAACCTAACCTTAACCTTAACTTTACCTTAACCTTAACCTTCACCCTTAACCTTAACCTTAACCTTCACTATAACCTATCCTTAACCTTAACATTAACGTTAATCTTAATCTTAACCCTAACCTAACCCTAATCTAACCCTAACCTTAACCTTAACCTTAATCTTAACTATAACCTAAGCTTAACCAAACCCTTAACCTTAAGCTTACCTTAACTATAACCTTACCTTAACCTTTACCTAGCCTTAACTTTAACCTTAACCTTGACCTTAACTATAACCTAACCCTGACCTTGACCAAACCCTTAACCTTAACTTATCCTTAATATTAAGCTTAGCCATAATCTTAACCTCAGGTTAACGTTAAGGTTAAGGGTAAGGTTAGGTTTAAGGGTGAAGGTTAAGGTTTAGGTTACAGGTTTAGTCAGGTTAAGGTTAAGGTTAAGGGTTTGGTCACGATTAGGGCTAGGTTATAGTTAAAGTCAAGGTTAAGGTTAAGTTTAAGGTTAAGGTTAAGGTTAAGGTAATGGTTAAGGTTTGGTTAAGGTTAAGGTCAAGGTTAAAGTTAATTTTAGGTTAAGGTTAAGGGTGAAGGTTAAGGTGAAGGTTATGGTTAAGGTTATGGTTAAGGTTAGGTTAAATTTTATGTTAAGTTTAAGGTTAAGGTTAGGTTATAGTGGAGGTTAAGGTTAAGACCCATAAACTTAACCTTGAACTTAACCTTAACCTAACCTTAACCTTGAATTTACCCTTAGCTTAACCTTAGCCTTCACTATAACCTAATCCTAACCTTGACCAAACCCTTAACCTTAACCTTAGTCTTATCCTTAACCTTAACCTTAACCTTACTAAACCCATAACCTTAACCTTAACCTCAACCTTAACTATAACTTAACACTAACCTTGAAAAAGCCCTAACCTTAACCCTAAACTTAACCTTAAATTTACCCTTAACCTAACCTTAACCTTAACTATACCCTTAAACTAATATTAACCTTAATCTAACCTTAACCTTACTCTTAACCTTGACCTTAACCTTAATTTAACCTAACCTTAACCTTAATTTAACCTAACCTTAACATTAACCTTAACTATAACCTAACACTAGCCTTGACCAAACCCTTAACCTTAATCTTGTCTAAATCTTATCCTAACCTTAACCTTAACCTAACTATAATATTACCCGTAATCTTAGCCTTGACCTTAAGTTAACCTAACCCTAACCTTGACCAAACCCTTAACCTTAACCTTAACTTTACTAATCCCATAACCTTAGCCTTAACCTTAACCTAATATTAATCTTAACTAAAACCTAACCCTAACCTTAGCCAAACCCTTAACCTTAACCTTAACCTTAACCTTAACCCTAACCCTAACCTTAACCTAACCTTAACCTTAACCTAACCTTAACCTTAACCTTAACCTAGCTATAACCTTTCCCATAACTTTAAACTTGACATTAACAATAACCTAACCATAACCTTGACCAAACCCTTAACCTTAACCTTAACCTGACTAAACCCATAACCTTACCCTTAATGTTAGATTAAGGTTAAGGTTAGGTTAAGCTTAAGATTAAGCTTAAGGGTTTAATTAAGGTTAATGTTAGGTTAAGGTTAAGTATAATGTTAATGGTTTGGTCAAGGGTAGGGTTAAGGTTAAGGATAATATAATGTTAAGGGTAATATACAGTTAAGGTTAAGGTTAAGATTAAGGTTAGGTTAAGGGTAAAGTCAAGGTTAAGGTTAGGTTAAGGTTCAAGTTAAGGTTAAGGTTAAGGTTAAGGGTAAAGTCAACGTTAAGGTTAAGTTTAAGGTTAGGTTAAAGGTAAAATTAAGGTTAAGATAAGGTTAAGGTAAGGTCAAGGTTAAGGTTAAGGTTAAGGTTAAGATTTCGTCAATGTTAGGGTTATGTTATATTTAACGTTAAGGTTAAGGTCAACGTTAAGGATAAGGTTAAGGTTAGGTTAAGGTTAATATTAGGTTAACGATAAAGTTAAGGTTATGGTTAAAGTAAGGTTAGGGTTAAGGTTAGAGGAAGATTATGGTTAAGGTTAGGTTAAGGGTAAAGTAAAGGTTAAGGTTAGGTTAAGGGTAAGGGTTTGGTCAAGGTTAGGGTTAGGTTATAGTTAAGATCTAGTTAACGTTAAGGTTAAGGGTTTGGTCAAGGCTAGGGTTAGGTTATAGTTAAGGATAAGGTTATATTAAGGTTAAGGTTGAGGTTACCGGTTTATTCAGGTTAAGGTTAAGGTTAGGTTAGGTTAAGGTTAATGTTATGTTTAAGGTTAAGATTAGGTTAAGTTTAAGGTTAAGCTTAGGTTAAGCTTAGGTTAAGGTTAAGGGTGAAGGTTAAGGGTACGGTTAAGGTTAAGGTTAAGTTAAGGTCAAGTTTAAGGTTAAGTTAGCTTAAGGTTAGGTTGAGGCTAACCTTAACCTTAACCTCCACTATAACCTAACCTTAAATATAACCTAACCCTAACCTTAAAAAAACCTTAACCTTAACCTTAAATTAATCATAACCTTAACCTTAACCTTACCTTTAACCTTAACCTTAACCTAACCTTATCCTTGACCTTAACTATAACCTAACCCTAACCTTGACCAAACCTTAACCTTAACCTTAACTTAACCTTAACTTTAACCTTAACCTTCCCATAACCATAACCTTAATCTTAACTTTACCCTTGACCTTAACCTTAACCTTACCCTTACCCTTACCTAACTATAACCTTACCCTTAACCTTATCCTTGACCTTAACTATAAGGTAACCCTAACCTTAACCTTAACCCAAAAATTAACCTTAACGTTACTCTTAACCTAATATTAACCTTACCCTAACCTTAACCCTAGTCATACCCTTAACCATAACCTTAACCCGAGGTTAAGATTATGGTTAAGGTTAAGGGTAAGGTTAAGGTTAAGTTTAAGGTTAAGGTTAAGGTTAAGTTTAAGGTTAAGGTTATGGTTAAGGTTAAGGTTAAGGGTTTGGTCAAGGTTAGGGTTAGGTTATAGTTAAGGTCAAGGTTAAGATTAGGTTATAGTTATGGGTAAATTCAAGGTTATCTTTAGTTTAAGGTTAAGATTAGGTTAAGGGTAAAGTTAAGGTTAAGGTTAGGTTAAAGTTAAGGTTATAGTTAACGTCAAGGTAAAATAAGGTTAAGGGTAAGTTTAAGGTTACAGGTTTAGTTAGGTAAAGGTTAAGGTTAAGGTTAAGGTTAAGATTAGTTTAAGGGTAAGGATAAGGTTAGGTTAAGGTTAAGGTTAATGTTAAGGGTAAGGTTAGGGTTAGGTTATAGTTAAGGTCAAGGTTAAGGTTTAGGTTAAGAAAACCCTTAACCTTAACCTTTACACTAACCTTAACCTAACCTTACCCTTTGCTGGTGAGGTAAATCCCCTCTGTGGACAGAGGCAATCCCACTAGCCCTAGAGTGTGTCTAGCCACAAACAAAACATGCTATATTATTGATTCCTAGTTAACGAATTGACAAAGATTTGATAGATGACTTACTTGAGATCCTATGTTGCTGTTGTCATCGAAAAGAGTGGCTCACTCCTCGCTCTTGGTTTGATAGATCATGATCCGCTCACTTTCATGCTTGGACACCTGCACACACAAAATAAACAACGATGATATATGACATACTAGTTGAAATTTGTAACTATCAGTCAGTCGATGAGCACTAAATCAATTGCATTACATAAACAACATATCACAATGATGGAACCAACACCATAGTCGAGTATATTGATAAATTGAAGGAAGAGTACAACCAAGCTTCGACATTACGATCACCTCCAGTAGCGTTCAAGCGGAGACCATCTCATAAAGGCTCATCGGGAATTCAGACGGAACTCTCTCTATGGAATCCTCCTTGGTTCTACCTTTTCAATAGAAATTACTCAGCTATAGTATTCTTATTCCAAGTTCATCTCCTTGGATATCTTTTCAGCTATATTTCATAAAGGGAGAAGGATTTCTTATATAGATGGAGAGGGAGAAGTTAAGATCCCTATAATCATGGAAGGGAGTCCTATATTCAAGGAGTGTTCCATGGGAGGTAAAAAAACACTACCTAAAGAGAGAGATCTATGGCTCATCAACTTAACCACTTCTAATGAGTCATCCCTTAGGTAGTTAGAAGGAAACTTCTGCCTCTATTTGTTAAAAAAAATTCCTAAAAAGGCTGGCACAGGAAATACACTGAGACAAAGCTCCAGGTGGCACAGGCTCTAGTGAAAATCTTTCACATCGGTGCAAGGGATGAACTAGCTATCTGCACCAAGGCCAAAACATAGGTTTTGTGTGCTTTTTGAGGAAATTCGCAATAGGAGAAATGATGTCCTTATGTAGAAGGATGCAAAGAAGGTGTTTTAAGAGCATGACACTATTCACAGGTCATGGGAATGATCCTCCAATATGCAGGATGAGGGATTGGAGGGACGGTGACAAAATGTTGTGTAACAGATGCCCCCTAAAGCATGAGGTACAAGAGAGAGGGAGCGGTTAAATGCTTTATGATAATGTGTTCGACCCAAACACTACTGTCAGAAAACCTGCAAGTACAAATACAAGTGATCTCTTTAATACATGACATGTGGTATGGGAAAAGCCATCCATAATAGAGTACATGAAAGTGAGATCCAAGGTATGGACGCAACCATTCAGTGATAAGGACCATCAAATAGGCTCAGGTATGGTCGCACCCATCCAATCAAAAGATTCATGTAATAAGTCATAGTAATCCACAAAGAACCCGTAGCCTAGATTTCATCAGACAAAACCCAGGGTCTTGTGCTCCATCATGACCCGAACAAAGTACAAGTTCAAGCATGCAAATAGATGATTTGAATTTTAACATGCAGGAACATCATTTGATTACCAGCCAATAAAGAGAGTTGTTAACAGATGCAAGAGAAACCACCAATAATGACAATGGCTCTCAAGGTACAAAAGGTACAGTCTCTGGAATGTGAAAAATAATCTGGCGTCGAACACCCATAGAATCATCCAATTGAAGGCCAATGACATAAACCTTGTGACAGATGCAAAAAACCTGCCATTAAGGAATGCAAGCTCCAGGTTACCTGAAGGGAGTCTTTGGATCAGCTTCCTGGAAAATGAGATAAAGTTGATAGGAAGCAACCTGGTCGAAGGAGGGCCATGATTTTTCCCACATCAATGACACGAGATAGAGGAATATGATAATTTTTGAATTAAGACTAAGAGAGAATCAGAGGGAGGTTGAAAACTACAGAGGAAAAACTTCTCTTGAACATATCAGCGGCAAGACACTGGATTTTGCATTATTTGACATCAAGGGATCTGAGGTCTTGACAATGAGACAAAGAGTATATTAGAAGTCAAAAGAGATTACCCAAACCCGTGGAGGCAAAAAAATGACGAAGTGAGATGTTCTCAACCCGACACGAATGCAGACAAGTGCCATGTTCAAGAGTGACATCTTGTGAACACAACTATAATCTGGTTCCATTTTCCCCCACCATTTCTGGTGAGTACCCCAATTATTTTTTAAAACAAGCTTGAAGGGGATAGCATATGCTCGTGATGTAAGTTTTTCCTTCGGACAAATCCAACCTAGTACATTTTACGAGCTTGAGGAAGGAGCAACTCGAGTAACGTCATAACGACGGAGTTTGATGTCATTAGTATTAATGAGTCTGACAAAGGGAGAAATCGATGCCTTTTCATGTTTAGAGAGTTTGAAAATAAAGCAGAAAATAAAACTCCAGCAAGGCCCTTTTCATAAATAGTCTCTCAGATCTGAAAAGGTAGGAAACAATATTCGAGAGAACCTCTTAGTTGCGATAGTCTAAGGTTTTCCTTTGTCATTTCATAGGCATTTAACGAGTTAAAAACGACAAGTGTCTCAGAAATATTTTCAGTTTTAGAGAGTCAGAAAAGAGTTGAAAGATGACTCCAGTAGTGATTTTTTCATGTTTTTACCAAGTCTGAAAAAAGTATAAAATACAACTCGTTTCTTCATCATAACGATGTGAAAACCTATCGCTGCACATAAAGACACATGTAAAACGTATTCCTCAACAAAAATATGATAAAATAATTGAAAAATATGTTTTAAAACCTAATTTAAGATTTTGAAAAGTTATAAAATGCCATAAGTGGTAAAAAATTATTTAATTTTCACTTTTACCTCTTTGTGGAGCAACAGTGACCGATTTACCTTGCGATCTTGTGGCGACAATTACGAGCGATCCAGTAAACCAATATTGATCCTGTCAGTCTTAGGTAACAGCCGACACCATTTTCCATATTTTAAGCTATATTTTATTACCTGTATTTGTCATTTTGAGTCATGTAGGGGAGGATTTGTAAAAACTAGGGCATTGAAGTTGGCGCGGGTTTTGGGCACAGACCCGTGCCAATCACCCTTTTTTTACACAGAGGGTGTGCCCATTGCCACGAATTTTAGTGAAACAATCGTGCCAACCATGAAACCAAAAAAAATGCTTGAATTTGAGAAAAATGAAGTCAATTTCTTGCAAATTTTGATGCCTAAGTAGACTAATAATGTTCATATGACCAATGTGCAGGTATCAAGCAGAGAAAATGGTGATTGAGTGGAAAGAGAGAGAACACAGTGAGGAGGATGAAATCTCCATGGAGAATGAGCAATGCATGAATTCCCTCAGATATTGTGGATTAAAGAAATTATTCTTCACACCGTGCCTCCTTGCTCAGCCGGAATTGCTTCAATATTTGATAAGCATTTGGGACGAGGATCAAGAAAAGTTTGTTCTCCGAGATTAGGAACTTGAACTTGAAGTTTCTGATGTCTATTTTATCACTAGATTGTCGTGAATAGGTGTAGTCCCTATGCTGACTGGTACCCATCCCTATGGTGAGAGTATGGGGATGGTAATCAACAGAGTGTGCCGAGGGGCACGCAAAGGAACATGGAGTGGGAAGGTTGATATCCAAACCATCCCGCATCTGGCACTAAAAGTTTTGTTTCACACTATCACATGGGCTATAGGATTGCAAGCACCACATGAGGCAACAAAGACACAACTACTTCTCGTCGTAGACTACCTAACCCCGAATGTATACAACTGGGCAGAGGCTGTGACCATTAATATCAAACGGTAGCTCACCAAGTGCAAGAAGACCAAACTGAAGCAGTTTTGGTATGGATCCATTTTGGTATCGTTATTCTTGGAACTAATACTGTTATTATAGCTTCAGGAGGTCATTGTCCCTATGCCACCACCCAGAGAACTACGAATGGCCCGATGGGCTGAGTTGATGCCTAGAGCAGGGGGTGGCCAACAGATGTCCTGGAGGCTAGAGTTTTTTTATTAGCTCCAATGACAATTGATTGTCATGGAGGACTGGCCCTATGCTAGTACAGACTTCACCAGTGATCCAAACCTCCCGCTCCCGGAGGGAGAGGATTGGGACGAAGAACTAGGTGAGATTCATTTTTTGTTTTTATGAGTTTATGATTTTTTGGTATATATGCATGTTCTAACAGTTAATATTATATGTATGTAGATGTTGGCCCAGAGAGGCCTGTTGATATGTCACTGATAGCAAGGAGAAATCCTCGTGATTTCGATCCTCATGGCGAGGGTAACGAGGAGGAGATAGTACAAAATCTGAGGGGGATCGCTCGTGGGATCCCAGACTATGGTCGCTTGGATGATGTGCCTCGGGCCTATCAGAGGCATACTATAGGAGTGCTGAGTCGTATCCATCGCTTGTTGAGGCAATTGGTACGGGTGGTGACGTGCTATCATGAGCACCACGCTGATTAGGCACCTAGGATTTTTATTTACACATATTTTTAGAGACACGTTGTCTCGAGATGTAACTAAAACATACATATATATTTTTTTTGGTTTTATGATGCACACACTGCAAAAAATCGATATATATATATATATATATATATATATATATATATATATATATATATATATATATATATACATCTTATTTTCTACATGAGTCTATTTACATATGATGATGTTTTATAAGTTTCACAAATGTCTATCTAATACAATGTTAGCAACTACATCAGTTAATGTATTCATTCATCTTGGTATATGTTGATACGTGATGAAATCAAAATTTATTTAAAGCAAATGAATATGTAAATAAAATATCAAAATGGATGGGTTTCAACCTGAATAATGACCATTAAGTTGAAGAAAAACAAGCTGCGAATCTAGATTTACAAGTAATGTGCGTATGCCGAGGTTAACCGCCTCGGTTAATAGTTCCATAAAAACATTATATTCAGTGACATTGTTTGTTGTTTGATGTAGAAAAATACCTTTTAGGTTAATCAACTCACCAGCAGGATTATAAATTACCCAAGCTGCCGAAGACAAGCTCCTAGTATTGCGGGAAGCACCATCTGCGAACCAACATAAGGGGTAATAGACATCTGCAGAACCAGCAAGACCCAATAAGTATAAAAAAGCTCACAAAGCACATGAAACCTAAATATGCAAAAAAATGAAAATAAATCACCTATGTACACATATCATCCACGATCGACTCAAGCATAATATATTTTCAGATACAACCCATTTCTGGGTTGTGCTAACGGATAACCTTCATAATAAATAAGCTCATAAGCACCATTCTGTAACACACATTTAATGATGTAGGGCCCATGCCACATGGTTTGGAATTTTCCTGCCCCCAGCTTGTCATGAGCTTGGTCATACAGGAGAACAAGGTCACCCTCGATCAAAGAACGAGGGGAAACTGTTTGGTCAAAGTGAGCTTTGACTTGCTTCTTTTGTGCTTCAATAACCAAAGTAGCTAAGCGACGAGTTTCATCCAATATCTCTAAATAGAGGAGACACTCTTCCTCGGGTGAAGTATTAGGTAGCAATTCCACAACTAATTTGAGTGAAGGAATTTCACACTCAATTAGAAGAGTAGCTTCTAGACCGTACACTAACTGAAATGGGGTGAACCTGGTTGCACTCTTAATCGACGTTTGGTAAGCCCATAGAGCTAGAAACAACATGAGATTCCAATTTGATTTACGGATCCCAATTGTTCGTTGAAGCATTGTAATGAGAACATTTTTTACGGCTTCAACCTGACTGTTAGCTTGAGGGTAATAAGACGTTGAGCTGTCTTGACGCAGACCCAACTTAGACATCATCTCCACCATCATATAGTCCCGAAATTGTGAACCATGATCAGTAACGATGTCTTGAGGGACACCAAACCAAAAAATAATGTGATTGAATATGAATTGTGTTGTTGTCTTACCGTCCACAACTAGTGTAGGCATTTCTTCGGCCCATTTCGTAAAATAATTGATGGCGACGATGATATAGGCATGCCCCCCGGCCGAGTGAGGGTTACACATCATAAAATTGATGGCTCATTTGGAAAAAGAACCAACGGTAATGGCAGGGTGTAAAGGAATAGGTGGTGCATGCAACTTGCATTGATATATCTGGCACGCATGGAGTTTGCGTACTGCGATGATGTAGTCTTTAAAAATG
This sequence comes from Pinus albicaulis, assembly GCA_034641835.2. Classification (NCBI taxonomy): domain Eukaryota; kingdom Viridiplantae; phylum Streptophyta; class Pinopsida; order Pinales; family Pinaceae; genus Pinus; species Pinus albicaulis. Next base: position 159,302 of record JAXQQM020068100.1, read on the forward strand.
GACAATTAGATATAGCCAACACAAAGGATTTTCTGTGCGGTGACATAACCAGACATGTGACCACCATGGGCGCCACTGTGGCAGTCATTTAAAACTTTCTTAGCTTCCTTGAGGGTTAGACATCGGCAGAGCATGGAATCGACTCCAACGCGATAAAGGGTATCTCTGATAATACGATAGGGTTGCAACTGATGCTAAATGCAGCGTCGGGCATATTTTGTCAACTCAAAACTAAAATTAGAAGTTTGGAGGTACATGATGATATCACCGTACCATGGATCAAGGGTGCTAATCAAGAAAAAAGTTTCGTCCGGAATATGATCCTTGGACCTAATGGGTTCAGCACTGGGCCTTTCAATCTCAAGAGGATCAGAGGTAAGGGGGGAGAAGGACCATAAACGATCTCTTTCCTGGCTTCCTGATGTGATCCAACAATAATCTTTCGACCGAGTAGTGATGGAAATGGGTGCAGAACCATTCATCATGAACACCTGAGAGACAAATGGTGTAGATGGCGCAGGTTGATCGACCATATGTGTTTGCTGATATGAAAAAGGTTCTTTGAGGACAGCCGAAGTTCCCTTAGTGACTTTGAGAAATTTACTAACTTCGGCACATCTAGGAAAATCCTTAGTGTAGTGTTCCTCATCACAAATTAAACAAGGATACTTTGGCTTGCATGGCGAACCATCATCAACACGAGGTTTACATAACTATGGTTTTGGGGCATCGAGTTTGGCCTTACCTTTGCCCTTATTTTTCCCTTTAGATGTCTTGTCTGTAGGATTTTCCTGAACAGCATTGACCTCTGAGGTTTTGCCAGAATCCGGGGTGGGCTGAGAAGTAGAATCATTGGAAGAATTGGATTTTTACTTCCTAGTGTTGGAAGACTTACGTGAAGTATGAGACACAGAACCAATAATTCCTTCAATGGATGGAGTGGCTAACGCTTTAGAAGTCCTAGGTCACGGGGCATCAGTCAAGATATCATATAAGATGCCCAATTGAGAGTACACTAAATCAAGGTACTGGGCATGAGAAATACCCTGTTCCTCGGTAACACATGCCCCCATGGAAATATATTTTGCAATCTAATTGAAAAAATAAGTGGTGAACTAATGGGTAAGAAGCTGATTAGGAATTTCAATTTTGATCCGACGATGATGACGTCTCCATTCATGAATGTGATTCGAGATATGGGTAGCCCATTCTTGTTTCAAGGATGTTAGGAGATGCATCTCGGCTTCATAAAGAACTAGTAACTGGAAATGAGTAAGGAATGCCATAGCAAGAGAGTTTAAATCTTGAAATATGTTGCGAGACAGCTCGATGTACTACTTAGTAGCAGCTCCAATGAGAGTTCCCTGGAAAAAACAGAGTCGAATCAAGTCATCCACCAAAGAATTCGAAGAACACCATAAATGGTATGTCATGCCATGTGCTTGGGGGTATTCTCCAGCCTTGCCCCCAAACTTGGGGAAATCACCAGGAACCTTGGTTGCAACCGAAGGCCAATATGGATTACGAAGGATTCGATCATTTGTTAATTTGGACACATCTGGTAATTCCAATGTGGCGAGAAAGGGTAATTGAGGGTTGAAAGGCATAGCAGGTCCTCGATAAGGACTGGTACCCACATTCCATCCTGGTTGTAACTCTACCCCATTGGTTTTGTCCTGAAGGATTCAGACCATAAGGGGTAAAACCTCAATAGTTCGGTTGATACGGCGGCTGAGGACCAAGATATGGAGGTTGAGGAATAGAATACTGATTCTAAGTATACGTAAGTCATGATTGAGCATCATAAATATTTTGTTGTGGAATGTAATTATATCCTGGTGGTTGAGGGTAATGATCATAACCTTGAGGCACATTGTAAACCGGTCGATATTGACCTCGATGGTAATAAGTGCCTTGGGGTTGAATGAGCTACTGATAAGTAGGGCCCTGCTGAGCTGAATAAGTTAGGTGCACTAGTTGACCTGACTGTGGTGTAGAGTAGAGTGGTGGCTGAGCAGGGTGAATTGTCTGTGTAGGTTGTCCTTGCTGAGCAGGCTGACCTGCTTGATGGGGGCCAGTAGGTTTTCCCTGCGAAGCAGGTTGGCTTGATGGCTGTGATGGGTCAAGTTGTCCCTGATGACTAGTTTGACCTAGAGCAAGGCCATAAGATGGCCCTGGCTACCAGCATTTGGACCAATTGAAAGATATGGTTGTTGCAGTTGCATGAAAGGTTGCCCTTGAGATGAATAAATCTACCCCCCAGGACCGTATGAAGGCCCAGGTTGATATATCGGTTGCCCAACAGGTCCTTGAGGTTTCCCAGGTTGGATCATAGGCTGACCATTCAAAGGTTGACCTTGAGGACTGTAACGTTATCCTTGCGGATGATAAAATAATCCTTGCTGGACTAAAGGTTGTCCTTGAAAGGCTTGCCCTTGTGGGTCGTACGCAATCCCTTGCTGCACCGAAGGTTGTCCATGAAAGGGTTGTGCTTGTGGTTCATAAGCATACCCTTATTGAATAGAAGGTACGTCTAAAACTAGAAAGGAACTGATAAGCTTATGAAGCAAGAAAATAGATAGGGTTTTCATACTCATCATAATGAAATGAAAGTGTATAAATGGGGTTACCAACTGCATCATAATGACAAAGATAAGGCTTACCAAAATCCTGAGGGGATTGCTAAGTCTAGGAGATTTGTTGTTGAGTAGCCAACTGAGGCTCCTCAAAAGACGGGCCGTCAGGGGTTTCCATGGCAATTGAAGTCTCTACTGAAGGCAAAGCCCCTGATGGTTGAGTGGTGATAACCAGTGCTGACGAAGCCACACAAATAGTAGGTCTAGTTGGGACAGATGTAATAAAAAGTGTTGACGAGACAGGTGTCGTTAGTGACATCCCTAATGATGGAAGGACAAGACCGCATGACGGATTTGACGCTGCCATGGAGGCAATACCGGCCATAATCTGACCCAAAGACCTATATCCAGCTGGAAGTGATACCAATGGTGAAGATTGAGCAAACTCTTGAGGGATGGTTTCTCGAAAAAGTTTGTATTCTTCATAAGAAATAGGAATCCCTTCACTCCCAATACTACTAGATGAGTCCATTTCTGAATCCACCGTAAGGTCTTGTAAAATACTACGGGAACTAGGAGGTTTGATAGCAGCTAAAAATGGTGAACCCAATGTAAGAGGGGGAAAATGATCCTCGACCCCAAATCCAAACCAAGCATTTGAAAGAGGCCAATTGAATTCAAATAATTCTTCAAACGAGTACTCTGACAAGAGAATAGGTTGTTGAAGCTCAACAAACCTAGAGGTTTGAGAAGTTTTAGATTAATTGACCAAGAAAGGACTACCACTAGATGAAACTGATTGTTCCTCCATTGTGACTATAGCACACTAGAAAAGATATAAAAAATGAAGACTCTTGGGTAAAAACCCAAGAAAACAAAGATAGGCCAAGCAATCAAACTTTAATGGGCATGTAATCGTAGGTACTTTATTTTACCACATTGAAATCAAAATTTCGCTATTTCATGTTTTAAGAGTCAAGAAACAAGAAAAATATGACTCTAGTCACTTTCAGTTTTAAGCGAGCATGAAAATACAAGTGCTCGATGATCTTTTCAAATTTATGGAGTTAGTAAAGATTGAAAATGACTGCTCTGGTAGTCTACGTAGAAGGGTGACCAGGTTTCCATGAACTGCCATATACACCTTGGTGATCAAATGAAAGAAGAAATGACCAAGGACTTGACATACATGCAGGTAGTCTCCCCGAATGCTGTGTTCAATGTATCACGGTTACAAGGCAGCAGACCCGGCTTCCTATGGATAAAAGGATTGCAACCTAGAGGGGTCTCCCTTTATATACTCAGAGGTACAGGGAGCACAAGTCCGTACTAGTGTTGTCTGAAGCCAAATGGAGAGTGACAACTGCTAGGTTTAAAGATGCCGGAACACATCTCTAACTTAGACCACTAAATATTTTGTTAGGTTTCAATGTTTCCTTAGGTTAATTGGGTAAATTTTAAGTTGATCTTGTATTTACATTTCAATTTCAAGGTCCTACCAAATGTTGGATCTCAAAAATCCCTAGATGCAGGCTACATGCCAAGAAATACCATTTCGTTTGATGAAACTCTATCTACAAGAAAGTTAAGATTTTTCAATCGATATCAAATAATGAGAACATACAGAAACATCCACTACAGTGTTCGATGCAAGCTCATGAAAGTGAGAAATCCCTCCAAGAATTGTCCAATGCTAGATATGTGAAAGAGTTTCAATTTCATAATGTAAACAAGAATGCAAAAATTTTTATTTTTATTTTATTTTTCATTGTAATAGAGCAAACAGTGCACTAAATGACATGAAAAACAAACCAACACACTAGTTCAAGAATGTTTTTTTTTTTCTAAGTTAGAGTAATCTATTAATTAAAGGAAAATAATGTACACCTGGCCGAAGCCAAAACAAAGCCTACCAGGAGGCATTTTAACTGACAGAGACTGATATTGGGCTGCCCAACAAGAGGGAAACCAGCCATGGGAGCCATAATCTGAAAAAATCCCACGCAGGGGATCGAACTGATATGTTTTTGACTAGACACTGAACATAATTACATTGCATATCTGCTGCTGGACCTTGACTCTGACTGAACTGGACCACTGTAGTGTCAGAGATTGGAAAAATGCAAAAAGAATTAACAAGTCGACCAAGCAATCCCTCAGAGAGGGCAGAGAATTGACAAAAAAGACAGGATGAGAGGACATAGTTACTCATCCGGCTCAATTTCTTCAATTTTGCAGCTGAATTCTTCCGGAATACCATGTGCGTGGGAGCAAGCGGCGGAGGAGTGGACAACTGGCGGAGGCGCATCGACATGGCCCAGAACGACCCCAGCATCGACCTGCAAAGAAATCTTGTTCTCAGAGGGTGAACCCCTCGAATCCTGTTGCTTCTCGTCCCTATTGGCGCTGTCGTCCGGAGCATGCGCATCAGGCGGAGGCTCAGGCGTTGGTTCCTCCAGGAAGATGACCGAGATGGCGACGGTGACCCGGGGTTTGTCGAGAGCACAGTCAAAGGAAAAGAGTGCAGTATGAGACTGAGCTGGTAGAGCATCGCCGGATGGCGAGTCCAGACGACGTCCTGAACGAAGCAGACGCCCATGAAGGAAACGGGGCAAGCTACCCGATGTCGCAGAGGAATTATACGGAGAGGAGGTGAGGGAAGGCGAGTTCCTTCGGGCTGCCCGCGAGGAGCCCCTACGGCTCCGCATCCTCTGTCTGACTCTGGGCATGATTGCGACCGAATAGGAGCTAGAGTGCAAGTGAGAACTGGTGGAGTTCCGCTCAGGAGGAGAGCCAAGAACTTCAGTGGCAGAAACACAGGAACCTGCAATAGATATGTGGGAATTATCCGCAAGCACCAAGCAGCAAGTGTTGCGACAGCGCAACCCGGTGAAGGTGCGGACAATTGCTTTGTCCAGGGAAGGATTGCAACTCGATAACAATGGTGAAGGGGCGGACGGCTCCATGATAAATAACAAACCAAGACTGCAACCTTCCAGCCTGTGCATTGAATGACCAAGCCTGGAGGTTGAATGTATAACGCAATTGCAGCATTCGAGGCTGCATCGAGAACCTGGTGCATTAAAGTGTATCGACTCCATATCCGAACCATTAAGATCAAGCGCGGGTAATAAATGAGATCAGGTGGGTGCTAAGGATTCAAGAGGGTAGGCAGGTGGCCTCCCATCCTTGCGCCATGCGTCCCGTCAATCCCCCCATCTCCACTTGCACCCGCATCCGGGGCTAGTTCAAGAATGTTAATGCGAGAGTTGAATTGAAATAAATTCAATCAACTCAAAAAAAACAAAGCCAAACTCAAACCAATGTCACAATCTCTCAAATCGAAGAAAGATTTCGAAACAAACCCATACAAGAAGTGTGATCTATGCTTGGAGTGACAAGAAGAAAAACTAAAAGAAAAGAGTCAAAAATCATTCAACCAATGCAATCACTCAAATGGATCAAGGAAGCTGAATGAAATCAAAAAAGAAATGAAGTTGATTGTGAAACAAAAGGGCTTCAACTCCTATAGGAGGCTCAGCATGCCAAAGCACTTAAAAAAATCTAAGGCTATGATGTTGATAAGAAATGGGCAAAAAACCGAAGGAATGAAGGCCAATCACAATCAAAAACTATCCCAAAGCACTCAATGTATACCTAAAATAACCCAGAAGCACAAACACTGACCAAAATCTCCAAAACAGAGAAAACCATAACACCTACAGGAAATGGCGCAACGCTTTGGTTGTAGGCAACACCAAACAGGGGATGGCACAGGTGCTAAACTAGCAACAAGCGCCAACTGGCACAACTATTTAACCAGAAAGTGCGCTAGGCTAGTTACCTCAGGTAAAAGGAAAATTAAAAAAAAAAGAGGTCAGATCTAATCCTTTGAGGCTAAACAAAGCTATTGGACTTAGTATAATAATCAGAAAAGGTAAAAAAATCAAGAAAATACCAATAGAAGACCCAATGGGTGAAATAAAAATTTGCACTGAATCCCTGGCAGAGTCGCCAATTTCCTGGTGAGATAAATCCCCTCTACGGACAGAGGTGACCCCACTAGCCCTAGAGTGGGTCTAGCCACAAACAAGACACGCTATAATATTGATTCCTAGTTAATGAATGGATGAATATTCAATAGATGACTTACCATAGATCCTATGCTATTGTTGTCATCGAAAAGAGTGGCTCGCTCCTTGGTCTTGGTTTGACAGATCACGATCCACTTGATTTCACGCTTGGACACCTGCACATACAAAAGAAACAATGACGATATACAAAATAATAGATCACATTAGTAACTATTAGTCAGTCGAAGAGGACTAAATTAATTACATTACATAAACAACATAACACAATGATGGAACCAACACCATAGTCGATTATATTAATAAATGGAAGGAAGAGTAAAACCAAGCTTTGATGTTGCAATATCCTTCAGCAGGGTTCAAGCAGAGCATGTCTCACAAAGGCTTGTCGGGAATTTGAATGAGACTCTCTCTACGGAATCCTCCTTGGTTCTACCTTTTCAATATAAATTACTTAGCTATAGTATTCTTCTTCCAAGTTCATCTCCTTGGCTATCTGTTCAGCTAGCTTTCATAAAGGGAGAAGGCCTGTTTATATAGAGGGAGAGGGAGAGGTTAGGATCCCTATAATCATGGAAGGGATTCCTATCTTCAAGGAGTGTTCCATGGGAGGTAAAAAAACCTCTACCTAAAGAGAGAGATTCGTGGCTCATCAACTTAACCACTTCTAATGAGTCATCCCTTAGGTAGTTAGAAGGAAATGGCTGGCACGGGCAATACACTAAGACAGAGTGCCAGGTGGCACAGGCTCTAGTGCAAATCTTCCACATCGGCGTGAGGGACGAACTGGCTATCCGTGCCAAGGCCAGAAAAAAGGTTTTGTGTGCTTTTTGAGGAAATTCTCAATAGGAGAAATGATATCCTTATGCATAAGGATGCACAAAAGGTGTTTGCAGAGTATAAAATTGTTCACAGGTCACGGGAATGATCCTCCAATATGTGGGATGAGAGATTGCAGGGACGATGACAAAATGATATGTAACACCCTTAAACTTAATGTTAACTATAACCTAACCCTAACCTTGACCAAACCCTTAACCTTAACCTTAACCTTAATAAACCCATAAACTTAACCTTAAACTTACACTTAACCTTCACCCTTAAACTTAACCTTAACCTTACTAAACCCGTAACCTTAACCTTAACCTGACTAAACCCGTAACCTTAATCCTAACCGTAAGCTAACCTCAACCTTAACTTTACCCTTAACCTAACGTTAACCATAACCTTAACCTTAACCTTACCCTTACCTAACCTTAACCTTAATCTAACCTTAACCTTAACTTTACCCTTAACCTTAACGTTAACATTAACCTTAACCTTTATCTAACCTTAACCTTAACCATATCTTAACCTTAACCTTAACCTGAACCTTTACCCTAACCTTACCCTTAACCTTAAACTTGACCAGACCCTTAACCTTAACCTTAACCTAACCTTAACCTTGACCTTAACTATAACCTAACCCTAACCTTGATGAAACCCTTAACATTAACCTCAACCTTAACATTACCCCAACCTTAACCCTAACCTTAACTTTAACTTTACCCTTAACTTAACCTTAACTTTATCCTTAACCTTAACCTCAGTCTTAACATTGACTTTACCCTTAACCTAACCTTAAGGTTAATGTTAAGTTAGGTTAAGGTAAGGTTAAGGTTACGGTTAGGTCAAGGTTAAGGTTAAGGTTAACGTTAAGGATAAGTTAAGGTTAAGGGTAAGTGTTACACAATAATTCGTCACCATCCCTGCAATCCCTATCTCGCCCATTGGAGGGTCATTTCTGTGACCAATAAGCAATGTCATGCCTTGAAAATATCATCATTGCATCCCTTTCCATGAGGACAACATTTCTTTTGTTGATCATTTCCTGAGCAAACCCCTAAAAACACTTTCTTTTGCCTTGGTGCTGGTAGCCCGTTATGTACTCGCGCTAATGAGGAAAATTAACATTGAGCCCATGCCAATTGGTGCTCTGTCCTAGTTAAGCACCCGTGCCAATCTTCTTTTGGAAAGTTTTTTAAAAAAATAGGTGAAGTTTTTATTACAACAACTTCGTCGATGAGTCATCAGGAGTGGTTTCAACTGAATAACCACGGCCTTCCTCCTTTGACCTCTTGTTTCCACCTTATGGGAAACCTCCCAAGCGATAAGGCCTTCCTTCCACTATTGTAGGGATCCCAACCTCCTCCTCTCCTCTATAAATATAGCCTTCATCCATTGATGAAGGGGCTGAATGGCTGAATAGGTAGTCTTCAAGTTCCCAAGAGCCATCAGAGCCTTATGCTGCAAGAGTCTTGATTCATTCCCTTAAGGCCAAATCCAAGAAAGGAGATTATTTTCGAGACATCCGAAGAGAGAGGTTTGTCCCATCCCCGACAGGCTTTTTCGAGATGTGTTCCACTGGCAACCCTTCGAAGGAGAATTTAGCATCAGAGCTATGGTTGTATTCTTCTTTGATTGATTAATGATAAGTGACTATTGGTTATGGTTCCACTCTTGTTGTTGATTATGATGATGAGTTATGTCTTCTCTGACTAACATATAGCTGCATATACTGGATTTTACGCTTGCGTTTGTTTTGTTTCTTGCGTGTGAAAGTGTCTGATCACGGAGATCGTGAGGATTATGATCTACTGGAGCTAAGGAATGGGAGCGCTACTTTCTCTACAAGTGACAACGTTGGATTCTAGGTAAACCTTCATTGCTAATTGGTTTATTTGCAATTAGGAACCTGCACTATAACGTGAATGATTGTTGCTAGACCCAGTCTGGGCTAGTAGGGATCGCCTCTCTCCGCAGAGGGGATTTACATCCAAAAAAAATTGGTGACTCCACTGGGGACGTTGTTTTTGTTCTGCTTTGTAAGCTATAGACGGAGCCTGAAGTTAGCCAGATAGCCTTCGAAATGCTATTGCTTTGCATTAGCTAAGTAGATCAAAGCTGCTTCAGTCAATATCTGGTTTAGTTTATGAACTGAACACTTGGAGTATTGTCTTATCTTTTCGGTTGTTTCTCAATTCTGCTTGCTTGATCGGCTCTTTTGGCTGGCTCTTTTCTGAGTGTTTGGATTTTGGTTCAGCCCCAGAGGATCAGATCTGACCTTTTCTTTTCCAAATTTTCACCTTTTCATAGTTGTCTTGATTGGCGCAAGTTTAGCCCTGTCGCGCCAGTTGGCGCAGGTTTCCAGTTCATCACTCACGCCATTCTCTGTCTGGCACGGATTACAGCCAGAAAGTCACACCATCTATTGTAGGTGCTAGGGTTTACCCTTGTTTAGAAGTTTCTTTTGGTCAGTAATTTGCTTCTGGGTTTGTTTTAGATCCTGCTTGAAGTGGTGAGTCTGGTCTTGGTTGGGAGAAATTCTTTGTTTTTTCATTTTCAGGCGTTGGCGCTTGTTGTCAGTTAGCAACCCGTGCTAATTGGGCATTGGCGCTAGTTGTCAGTGAGCAAGTCATGCTAGTTGGCGCTAGTTGTCAATGACAAAGTCGGGCCAATTTTAGGGTGTGTGAAAATTGAGATTTTTTACCTAAATCCTTTACCAGTGTGTCTTTCCCTTCCGGTCTTTTCCCTGTATGAGCATAGATTACATTGCTCATTGTTTGGAATGTCTTCTTTCCATGATTGCTTGATGTAAAAGGGAATGAATGCCTTGTTTTGATCTCTTGCTTTGGTAGTCCTCTTTTTCTTTGACCTCATATGTCTTGTCGCCTTTTGAGGGATTTCGTTACAAAGTGTTTAAAACAACGATTGCATTCTTAGTGTTTGTTTGCATCTCTTTTGCATTCATCCTTCATTAAGAATGTTTTCATTTATTTAGTTTTCATCTCAAAGTGTTCTTTTTGTTAAAATGCATTAGATCACATTGCATTGAAAAGTATTTTTGAGATTCATCATTGAACTTAGATTACATTGTTTAATGATTGAAAGCTAAAAATCACTTTGAGTGCATTCTCTCTCATTAAAAGGCATGCATTAAGTAGATTCTAATTTCATAAAAAAATGCATTGAGTGCATTCTTATTATTTGAAAAGGAAAAAGGAAATTGTGCATACATTACAATTGCATAGTTTTCGAAAAAGAGGATTTTGCATAGATCACGTTACATTGTTTGCATCGTTGAATGTTTGAAATTACTTTTGGATAGTGAAAGTCATCTAGTTTGGAAAATATTTCATTCGCAATGTTGTCTTATGTCGCATCATTGTTTGAAGCTATTCCCTTAACTAGATAGAATTCATTGAATTGAAAAGTTTTCTCTTCTCATATAGTTGCATACAGGAGATTGTCAGATGACATGTGGTAGGGCCTTGAAACCGAAACATAATCGAAGATCAACCATAAAATTTATTCAATTTACACTAAGACAACATTGAAAAATTAACGAAACATTTAGAGTTCTAGGGTAGAGATGTGTTCCGACGTCTTTAAACCTAGTAGTTGTCATTCACCTCTTGGCTTTAGACAACACTAGTATGGACTTGTGCTCCCCGTACCATCACATATATAAAGAGAGACCCCACTAGGTTTCTATCCTTTATCCATAGGAAGCTGAGTCTTCTGCCCTATACCCGTGATACACTGGACACAACATTCGGGGAGATTGCCTGCACGTACGTTAAGTCCTTGGTTGATTTCTATTTCATTTTGAAATCAAGGTGTATATTGTAGTTCACGGATATCTGGTACACCCTTTGCCTAGATTACCAGAGTAGTCATTTCAATCTTTTCTGACTCTTTAAATTTGAAAATGTCATCAAGCGCTTGTCCTTTCACGCTTGTTTCCAATATGAAAGTGATAGAGTCACCTTTTGCCTGTTTCTCGACTCTTAAAAGATGAAACGGTAGAGTTTTGTTTCAATGTTTTAAAAATTAACTGCCCACAAAATATTCCTGGTTAGAGTTAGTTTCCTTAGGGTGTTGTTCTGAAGATTGTTTCTGATGGCAACTTTTCCGGAATAGACCAACCAAGGAATCCCCTCCGATGGGATTCCAGGTCTTTTTCATCCTTTTGGAAATGTTGGTGCTCCTTGTTTGGTCTCAATCTAATCTCGTAAATTGAGCTCATTTAATTGTCAACCAGGGTTGGTAAACTGCTGAAGTGAAGTGTACTGTATGTACCTAGGTGTTTGTTTCTTAATGCGTTGTGTGTAGTATTTTATGATGTTTTTGGTCTTTTGTGATGATTTCTGATGTTTTTGATCTTTTGGTAGTTTTATGTTCACAAGGAAAAATGACTAGAAAGCTAATGGAAAGGAGCTAATGATTAAAAACAGAGTGAAGCCTAATTGGTTGATGACAAATGACAAATGCAAGTGCAATACTGAAACAGAATCAAATCTAAACTATGACTAAGCAGAAACAAAACTTGATAATGACTTTTAAACAAATGATTCAAAACATAAACTCAACTTGTCAAATGCTTTCGTCAAAGGTGTTTTGAGAGAGAGCTTGAGACATGGTCATTTAAGTATGCAGATCATCCTATCTAAACAGTTAAACAACTAACTTATAATGATGCAACATTTTGTCCTTGATTAGAGATTTTTTAAAGAATAATTGGAGTAAAATATTGATACCATCATAAGGTATTTTACTCTAAGGCTAGTTCCTAACTCTACTCTACCACTTAGTTTGATAACACTACACTTCACTCAAAGGTTAGAGATTTTTAAAATAGTCTTTTGAGGAAATTTTTTTTTGTAAGATGATAAGGAAGTTGCAGAAGTACTTCAGGCCTTAAAATGATATTGTCTTCTGTTCATATGGTTATGAATCAATTATGGATTTTAGAACAAGAAGAGGTTTGTGAATAGTGAAGGCTGTTTTGTTAAGTTTAACAACTGAAGTAATCTAATATGCAGTGAATGACAACTGAATGTGGAGTGCAAATGCAATGAGTGAAGCTAAAAATTGTGCTTAAGATGTCACTAGTCTAAAACAGTGTTAAACTACAAGTCATTATCAAACTTAAAGCAAAACAACTGAATATGAGTTAAGTGCAATTAAACTCCGGAGTATCCTAACTATGCTATGCAAACATAAAGACTGAAAGCAATTAAAAACTAAGATATCATGGCTATCTCCCACTCATCATTATGATATGTTGGACAAGCGTTTAAGAGCAAGGACAGCTATGGTACTTAGTGCAAACACACAAATGAAACGTTCAGGATCAAAATCATGCTTAAAACATTATAAATATTTCTTGGAAGAGTTTCTTCTTGTGGAAGAGTATTTAGCATAAGTATAACTGTGATGTTGAACAAAAGAGATTACAATTAAATCCTACAATACTATAGCCATTTCCCATTCATTTTCATAATCTGTTGGAAGAGCTTCTTCTTGTGGAAGAGTATTTAGAACGAGTTATAACTATAGTAACTAATGAAAACAACTACGAATTCAACTTCAAAAAAAACGTAAAGGCAGCTAGGATACTTATCTAAATTACGCAACTAAATCCATGCAAGAGGCAGGGGCCCTCTACCACCTGACAGAATCTAACTCCAAATCAAATCAACGCTTTCAAAACAACACTATCTGCTTCATTAAAAGAGGAATAACTTGAACAGAGAAATCTGCGTCTTCAGAAATGTAGCACAGAGTCTAAGCAAAATCTAGAACAAAATCTAGCCTAGCTCTCGGTTTCCCAAGTGTTTATATAACAAATATACATAAAAAGACTTGCAAAAATTTCAGGAGCATTGTCTTTCCTTATGGAAATCACATTAGGACTCTTGAAGTGGCAACGTAAAAATGAAAAGGACATCTAGACTGAGACAGTCCTAATAGAAGTCTGCCTTCCTAAATGTGTTCCCACGTATCAAAAACATATCCAGAATCCATTTCTTCCTTCATGGTGAGCAACGAACAATGTAGACATGACGTGGATTATGCCCATATGCGATTTTTCTTGAGAGGCCACCTGGAACATACCCAAACGTGAAGATAGCTGCATAATTTCCGGTTAGCTACGGAATGTCTACATTCTGCAGCTAGTTCCGGTCAAAATGCTTTACAATGGCAAAAATCACAAAACTTAGCAAGTCAGTCATGTAAATCATTCTAAAAGTAATTTTAACTAAATTCATTGATCAATTGGGTCTAGGATATCAGTGGAAAAAGGAAAATGAGGTAAAGTAAGATGAAAGGAAGCACAATTTTGAGGCTCAACACTCCTTACATGGAAACATTGTCCCTTCCTGGGTTAACTGTTGGGTTGCCTTTTTGGTTGTTTTCAACCTCTGTGGTCTCGAATGTCTCGTCTATTGTTCAATCAGTTCCTCAACATGAACAACATCATGTTGATTCTAAGGTGGACCTCTCCCCTTCTTCGCCTGTTTCTGTGTCCTCCTCCTCTACTTCGCCTGGTTGAAGTCTGGATTCAAGTAACCAGGTGGCTAAGAAGAAGAAGAAGAAGAATACAAAGAAGAAGAAGTATGATAAAGGAGAGGCTAGCTCTGTGGCTATTGCACCTAAGGAGTCTCCTCTTGATAAACCTTCCAACCCTCCATGAAAAGTCAAATTTCCTTGCATGTTGTGCATAGGGAGCCATCTTCTTCGAGACTGCCCTAGCATTCCCAAGGTGCTCGAAGTATGGTCCAATAGTTGTCCACCATTGCCTTTGGATTCTGGGAGTCAATTTGGGGGCACGTCCTCAACTGGTGCTTGTAAGGCTCCTAAGAAACAGGGTAAGATCACCAATCCCTGTAAGTTGTGTGAAGGGCACCATGCCATTCACCTTTGTCTGTATATGGATGAAGCCAAGCGAGTTTTGGACAACTCAACTATTTCTACACCATGCCTCCCCACTGGTTATAAGCAGTTGTCTTTGATTCCTCTACCGGTTGATCCTACGATTGGTCAACAGTCATCCTTGGTCGATCCTTCTCCCCCAGAAATTCTGATTCAGGAATGCGTTCCCGCCCAACCATTGGTTGTGGGATTGGTTGACCTGGCCCTGTCAGTAGTGCACCAGGTCTTTTCCGTCAAGAGTGGACCTCACATCCCTCAGGTTCTTCTTGTTTCTTCAAATTCTTTGGACTTGGAGAAATATTCTCCTGTCCCCGTACCTCAAGAAGATGCTCCTTCACCTCCCGTGATGGAGGTCCCGAAGGATACCCCTCCCACCTTCGAGATGGAGGTCGTGGAGGATGCTCCTTCTTCTTCCGTAACAGTAGGGGAAGACCATCTCGGTTTGATGGTAGCCCCTCTGAGTAGTTTAGTCACTTCCTTTGATTGGAATCGATTTGCAGGATATCGCCTTCCGTCTTATGTGCCTTTCGAGATCACAGTACAGGCTTTTGGTCTAGTCGTACCCAGCACCATTATAGACGAAGGCGCTTCTATTAGTGTTCTATCCTCAACTACCTAGCAAGATTTCGGTTCACTTCCGCTTGTGCCTGTTACGCAGAATCTGTTGGCATTTAACAGAAGAACGATTCAACCGTTAGGGATCCTTCCAAGGTTACCTATTACTTTGGGAGGTAAAACTGTCCATATGGACGTGATGGTTGTTCCAGGCCCCTTTGATTTCAATCTGCTCTTGTGGCATGATTACACCTATTCCATGGGAGCGCTTGTCTCCTCCCTTTTTCGTGTGGTCTATTTTCCACATGAAGGACGGATTGTTACCATTGATCAGCTTTCGTTCTTTGGTCCTGATGTGGCAACTGGCCCACCATCATCCCTTCCTGGTTTTTATCCACCCGTTGTATCTGCCCCACCACAGGTCAACTATGTGGCTACTTACCCCGTGCCTATACTCAGTGATAATTCCATCGTGCATCGTGTGCTGGGGGCATTGGGACCTGAATTCCAGGATGTTTTCCTTCCATCGGGAGTGGAACTCTTGGAAGCGATGACTTCTTGTTCATTATGATGAGGTTTTTCGGAGCACAGTTCATTCTCTTGTGTCAAGCTCCTTAAAATATGAAACAAGCTTGTTGGAGCATGGTTCTTTTCCTATATCAAGCTCCTTAAAAAATGAAACCGGGACTCGTTGGAGCAAAGTTCCTTGTCTTGTGTCAAGCTCCTTAAAAAATGAAATAAGATTGTTGGAGCATAGTTACTTGTCTTGTGCCGAACTCCTTAAACCATGAAACAAGGTGTCCTGAGGATAGTTCTTTTAATGTGTCAACCTCGTTAAAACAATGAAGCACTTTCCTGTTCAATTCGAGTCTTTTTTAAGTTCTCGTAAAATCCCAGTCAAGTCTTTCTCTTGATCTTGTAACTTGAACCTTCACTCCATCTGCCTTTCATATGGACTGAAGCTTGGGGGGCATGTACCTCGAATTGAGTCAGCATGCTGGGGGCATGCTTACTTTTTCAAGCATAGTTTGTTTCCATTTCAAGCTTGTGTAAAAATGAAACCAGTTTCAAGCATAGTTTATCTTTGTTTCAAGCTTGTGTAAAAATGAAACCAACTTCAAGTAGAGTTTTCTGATTTCAAGCTTGTGTAAGAATGAAACTGTTCCCTTTTTACCTCTTATGATTTCCATTTTATCAGCCTGTTTTGCCAGATGAGCCTTGGTTTTCTCATTCCATCGTCACTATCTACTTAGCCGATCATATGCCTTCACTTGGTTGTTTTACCCGTTCTTGAGGAACCGCTGTGATGAGTGGTCTTGTTAGCCAGCCTCTTGACCTTTATTTTCTTTGAGCAGTTCCACCATCACTAGAACCAGTTGCTATCCCTTATACCACTCGTTCCTCCAGGTGGAGTCATCTTTCAGCTCTTTTGTGACTCTCTAAACATGAAAAGATTGCCAAGGCACTTGTCATTTTGATCTCGTTAAAGTGGCCACAAAACGACATCTACCCAGTATACATTTACCCGTTTTTCGGGCTAGGATAGATTATTTACGAAAAAGGAATACCCTAGCCTATCGCGACTAGGAGGTTTTCTCAGATTTTGTTTTCTACCTTTTCAGGTCTGAGAAACTATTTACGAAAAGGGACCGTTGGATTTTACTTTTCCGCTATCTTTTCAAACTCTCTAAACATGAAAAGACACCGAGTTCTTCCTTTGTCAGACTCGTTAAACCCTGATGACATTGGATTCAATCGTAATGATGGTATCCGAGTTTCTCCTTCCTAGGGCTCATTAAATGTACTAGGATGGATTCATCTAAAGGATGGACTTATATGACAAGCATATGGTATCCTCTTCAAGCTTGTGTAAAAATAAAAAGGTACTCGCAATAAATGGTGGGGAAAATGGAACCAAAATCATTGTCATGTCGGCAGTATGTCGCTCTTGAACATGGCACTTGTCTGCATTCGTGGCGGGTTTGGGACATCTCATCTCGTTTTCCAATTGCCTCCATGGGTTTGGGTAATCCTTTTTTACCTCTCATCTACTCTTTGCCTCGTTGCCATGACCTTTTATCTTTCGATGTCAAATACTGCCAAATCCACTATCGTGCCGCCTATATGTTCAAGAGAAGTTTACCTCTGCAGATTTCAAACTTCCTCTGATTCTCATCTGATCTTGATTCACAAATACATTATGTTCCTCTGTCTCATGTCGATGATGTGGGAAACACTATGGCCCACCTTCGATCAAGGTCACTTCTTGTCGACTTCAGCGCATTATCCAGAAAGTTGATCTAGAGACTCCCTTCTGGTACCTTGGAGCCTGCATGCCTCAATGGCAGGTTCTTCGCATTTGACGTGAGTTTTTCATCATTGGCCTCCGATTGAGTGATTCCACGGGTGTTTGATGCCAGCTCATTGATTGACACGTCGTGGATTGTACCTATAGTACCTTGAGGACCATTGTAATTATTGGTGGTACCTCTCGCGTCTGTTAACAACTTTCATCATTGGCTGGTAATCATGAGATGTTCTTGCATGTTCAAATTCAGCTCACATATTCGCATGCTTGAACTTGTACTTTTTTCGGGTCGAGATGGAGCACAAGACCCTAGATTCCTGTCTATTATAATCCAGGCTACGATTTTGTGGATTCTTATGGTTAGTTACATGACTCACTGATTGGATGGCTGCGACCATACCTGAGTATATTTATCAATCCTCACTGGATGGCTGCGTCCATACCTTGGATTTGGATTATTACATACTCTGTTATGGATGGCTGCACCCATACCACATATATATCATGCATTTGAGATATCAATGGTACTTCTCTATGCAGGTTTTCCAACGGCGGTGTTTTCTATTGGACACGTTCTCGTAAAGCATTTCACCCCTCTCTCTCTTTCGGGCCTCATGCTTTAGGGGGCATCTATTACACAGTAATTTGTCACCATCCCTGCAATACCCATCTTGCCCATTGGAGGGTAATTTCTATGACCAATAAGTAGTGTCATGCCTTGCAAATATCATCATTGTATCCCTTGCCATGAGGACAACATTCCTTCTGTTGATCATTTCCTGAGCAGACCCCTAAAAACACCTACATTTGCCTTGGCGCTGGTAGCCCGTTATGTACTCGCGCCAATAAGGAAAATTAACATTGAGCCCGTGCCAATTGGTGCTCTATCCCAGTTAAGAACCCGCACAAATCTTCTTTTGGAAAGTTTTTTAAAAAAAGAGGCGAAGTTTCGATTACAACAACTTCGTGGATGAGTCATGAGGAGTGGTTTCGACTGAATAACCATGACCTTCCTCCTTTGGCCTCTTATTTCCACCTTATGGGGAACCTCCCAAGGGATAAGGCCTCCCTTCCACTATTTTAGGGATCCCAACCTCCTCCTTTCCTCTATAAATATAGCCTTCATCCATTGATGAAGGGGTTGAATGGCTGAATAGCTAGTCTCCAAGTTCCCAAGAGCCATCAGAGCCTTATTCTGCAAGAGTCTTGATTCATTCCCTTAAGGCCAATTCCAAGAAATGAGATTATTGTCGAGACATCCGAAAAGAGAGGTTTGTCCCATCCCCAACAGGATTTTTCGAGACATGTTCCGCTGGTGATCCTCCGAAGGATAATTCAACGTCAGAGCTATGGTTGTATTCTTCTTTGATTGATTAATGATAAGAGACTATTGGTTATGGTTCCAATCTTGTTTTTGATTATGATGATGAGTTATGTCTTCTCTGACTGACATATAGTTTCATATACTGGATTTTACGCTTGTGTTTGTTTTGTTTCTTGCGTGTGCAGGTGTCTGATCATGGAGATCGTGAGGATTATGATCTGTCGGAGCTAAGGAACGGGAGCGTTACTTTCTATACAAGTGACAGTGTTGGATTCCAGGTAATCCTTCATTGCTAGTTGGTTTATTTGTAATTAGGAACCTGCACTATAGCGTGAATGATTGTTGCTATACCTGGTCTGGGCTAGTAGGGATCGCCTCTATCAGCATAGGGGATTTACCTCCACAACAGTAAGATAAGGTTAAGGTTAGGGTTAGGTTATATTCAAGGTTAAGGGTTTGGTCAAGGTTAGGGTTACCTTATATTTAAGGTCAAGGCTAAGGTTAAGGTTAAATTTAAGGTTAAGGTTATTGTTAAGGTTAACATTGAGGTTAGGTAAAGGTTAAGGTTATGCTTAAGGTTATTGGTATGTGAAGGTTAAGGTTAAATTTAAGGTTAAGGTTAGGTTAAGGGTAAGGTTTAGGTCAAGGTCAAGGTTAAAATTAACCTAACCTTAACCTTACCTTAACCTTTACCTAACCTTAACCTTAACCTTAACCATAACCTTAACCTTAACCTAACCTTAACCTTGACCTTAACTATAACCTAAACCTAACTTTGACCAAACCCTTAACCTTAAACCTAACTTAACATTAACCTTGACCTTGACCTTAACCTTAAACTTACCCTTACCCTAACCTTAACCTTAACCTTCCCATAACCATAACCTTAACCTTGACTTCACCCTTATCCTAACCTTAACCTAACCCTAACCTTGAGCAAACCCTTAACAATAACTATAATCTAACCTTAACCTTAACCTTTCCATAACCATAACCTTAACCCTTAACCTTAACCTTAACCTTAACCTTTACTTTACCCTTAACCTAAACTTAACCTTAACCTTAACCTTTTACCCTTAACCTTAACCTTATCCTTAACCTTCAACTTAACCTAACCTTTACCTGACTAAACCCGTAACTTGAACTTTAACCTCAATTTAACCTTGACTCTACCCTTAAGCTAACCTTAACCTTAACCTTAACCTTAACCTCGAATTTACCCATAATGTAACCTTAACCTTAACCTCTTGTGACCAAACCCTTAACCTTAACCTTAACTTGACTAAACCATTAAGGTTCGGCTAAAGTTAAAGTTAAGGTTAAGGTTAAGGTTAAGGTTAGGTTAATGTTATGATTCAGGTTATGGTTAAGTCAAGGTTAAGGGTTTAGTTAGGTTAAGGTTAAGGGTTTGGTCAAGGTTAAGGGTAAAGTTAAGGTCAAGTTTAGGGTTAGGTTATAGTTAAGGTTAAGGTTAGGTTAAGGGTAAAGTCAAGGTTAAGGTTAAGGTGAAGGGTAAGGTTAAGGTTAAGGGTAAAGTGAAGGTTAAGGTTAGGTTAAGGGTAAGGTTAATGTTAAGGGTAAGCTTAAGGTTAGGTTAAGGTTAAGGTTATGGTTAAGGTTAGGTTAAGGGTAAAGTTAAGGTTAAGGTTAGGTTAAGGTTAAGGTTAAGGTTACGGGTTTAGTCAGGTTAAGGTTAAGGTTAAGGGTTTGGTTAATGTTAAGGTTAAGGTTAAGTTAACGTTAAGGTTAAGGTTTGGTCAAGGTTAGGGTTAGGTTATACTTAAAGTTAAGGTTAAGGTTAGGTTAGGGGTGAAGTTGAGTTAAGGTTAAGGTTAAGGTAAGGTTAGGGTAAAGGTTAAGGTTAAGGTTAAGGTTAAGATAAGGTTAAGGTTAATGTTAATGTTAAGGTTACGTTAAGGTTAAAGTCAAGGTTAAAGTTAGGATAAGGTTAAGATAAGGTTAAGGTTAAGGTTAAGGTTAAGGGTAAGGTTAGGGTAACGTTAGGGTTAGGTTATAGTTGAGGTTAAGGTTAAGGTTAAGGTTGGCTAAGGTTAATATTAGGTTAAGGTTAACGTTAAGGACCTTACCCTTAATCTTATCTTAACCTTAACCTTAAATTTACCCTTAAACTTAACCCTGACCTTAACTATAACCTAACCTTAACTTTAAGCCAACCCTTAACCTTAACCATAACCTTAACCTTAACCTTCCCATAACCATAACTTTAACCTTAACCATGACCTTACCATTAACCTATACCCTTAAAATTAACCTTAACCTTAAATATAACCTTAACCTATACCCTTGACTTTAACCTTAACCTTAAACATAACCTTAACATTAACCTTAAAATTAACGTTAAACTTTACCTTAACCTTGAACAAACCCTTAAAATTAATGTTAACCTTAACCTTAACCTAACCATAACCTTAACCTAACCTTAACCTTTCCCATAACCTAACCCTAACCTTCGCCAAACTTTAACCTTAACCTTAACCTTAACCTTCCCATAACCTTGACCTTGACCTTAACTATAACCTAACCTTAACCTTAACCTTAACCCTGTTAGCCATCTATAAATTCTTCTATACCTCATGATGGTTAAATAGTTTTTTAGATTTCAAAAAAAGAAGCTTTTATGAAAAACTTGTGAGTTTTTGAAATCTCACTATGTTCCTTATCCTCAAGATATCCATTTCATTAGAATATCTTCACTCAATCCTCCAAGACACCCTGCTGATATAAAATAAATTGAATTCAATTTCTTGATCGACCATTTCACCTCAATAACTTTCTCTCTATTTCACCCATTTACACTCATTTTCATTCACCCTAAAAAATTCACTTATTCCTCTGAAGAATCCCCTTATTTCCTCCATTTTACCCTCCATTCCCTCTAAAAAAAATTTAAACCTTATAAAAATCCCCCTATATGGTTTAAATTACCATTTTTATGCCTACCAGAAGCCCTCAAAAAGACTAAATAAACCCACTTTAAACCTTTTTCCGCTCTTTTAAGAAAAAAACATTAGGTCTTAAAGCCCCTTGGGGCTAAAGCCGCTTGGGGCTAAAGCCCTTCGCTCATTTTTGCATAAGACCTAGGGCCCCAAACCATCTGCTAAAGCATCAACCCCTATCATCCTAACCCCGGTCCTATCCTATCCCCCACAGGACCGCGTTTATGCCATTCATTTAAACCCACTTCACTTCTTATTTTTACCACCGCCATTGTTTTCCTCCTGCAAGAAAATCTCCACCACCGATCTCATCGAACCAACGGTGATCACCTACCCCCATAACCATTTATTCCAGGCACCCATCATTATCTCTTCACTCCCACAAATGGATCTCGACCATAGATCCTCCAGATACAATGGTCGTCACTGATCCCAAGGCTTCCGACCTGACCCAATAACATTTCACTCCCCGAAAAATTTTCTGACGTCATCTACTAGCCCACCTTCCACTATCTTCTCACGGCCAAGCACCTTTGCTCATCACGCTCATCCTCCACCATTGATCTGGCTCCCTGAGATCTGATGGCCCATGTTCAAAATCATGCCCAATTCATCGATATATATATTAACGCCTCATTTCAACATAAAATGGGTGATTTCTCTATGGACGCGTGTCATTTTCTGAGTGGTATCACTTCCATATGGAGCAAAACCACTAACTACTAATCACCCATGTGATACCACCTGTTTTTGCTGCCAAAATCGCCTTTTGCAATTTTGCACCAAAATTCAAATTAACCACTATTATGCCTGGTTTTGTCTATGGAACCTCTCCTCTGCACATTCCTCCTCCTATGTACATTGCTTCGATGCCACCCAAACCTCTGAAATGTAGTTTGATCCTAAGAAACGTATGTTTTATTTAATATTTTCATTTTTGTCACAGGTTTTAATGGCGGCCAAAGTAAGAAGGCCCTCCCACATCCATCCGAGTGGCAGTAACCCCAGGATAACGAAACTCGAGGCAAGATAAAGAAAAAGGGATCCAGGGTTTGATTCTGAGCATTGGATCAATGATTCATGACCATTTATTTGATCGTAGAAACCCTCCAGCGCAACAAAGGAACCCATACACAAGAGGACAAAGAAGATTAATGAAAGAATGAAGATAGAAGACTCAAAAGCATAATCAAAGGATTAAGGTTTAAAGTAGCATTTGAAGGATAAAGCACAGTTTAAGACAAAAGATGATTAAAGAAGGCTAAAAAGAAATATCAAAGGCCTAATTAGAGTTTAAAACATAAATCAGACAGATAATCAAGGAAGACTACTTCAAATGCAATATCCATTGAAGAAATTACTTCTCTAAAAGAAAAAAATGCCACATGCTACCCTAAATTCCCTAAAAATCATATAAGTTATTACAGTTAGAGATATTTCCAATAGACAGCTTAGAAGTTATTACCAAGCTACCAAATAAGCCTAAAAGTCAACAAATGCAACCAAGTGGTTCAAAAAGTTAATGTAACATTAATTATGCATAGTTAGACTATTAAATACATTTTTCCTTGGGCCTTGCATGGTCTCAAAGGTCAAAAACATTTACTTTGTCATTTGTGAACAATTAAGACCTCTTCTTTCACCCCACCTCCTCATATATCTATAAATATTGTATGAGGAACTCATTGTATCAGGTTGGATTATTATTGAGTGTTGGGTGTTAGTTAATTGTTGTTGAATATTTGTTGAGTAATTGAAGAATAATAGGTTGGATAGAGAAGTTTTGAGCTATAAATACTTGCTAGACTTGGAGTATGTAACTGGTTTGAACATCAATAAAACAAGCTGATTCACAGGATCCTGGTCTATATTAATGGTGATGTTTTTTCTCTCTATTTGTTTTTCTTATGTATCACATGATGTCCATTTTCTCTGATAAAGAACAAAAAAATTAGATTAGGATTTACTGTCAAAGTACCCTATTTATGTCTGAAAGCTTTATATTTATGCTTTCTTATGCTAAGGTCTAATTGGAGGATTCTTAATTTCCCTCTAGTTTTATCTAGCTTCTTGTTTTAAAAATGATTCAATAGAGTATAACCAGGGAGAAATGTTGGTGAGCCCATGTCTGTCTGAGTATAACTTGAGATATTGTTTTTAAAGATATTTTTCAAAGCTTTCCAAGTATAGTCTAAACCAAGGAAGTCTATGGTATGCCCTATCCTCTGGTTTTCCTTCAAAATTTGCTTTGAAAGATCCCTTGAGAGTATGCCAAAAGCAAATTAGATTATTTATGTTTGATCTTAGGTTGTCCTTTTTGTTATCTTATATGTTTTCTTTTTCTGAAAGTTGTCTTAGGATTACTGGATTGTTGTCTTAAAAGTTTGCTTTAATAAAAGTCTGCCCAAAGAATTCTATGGTTTTCCCTGTCCTTTGGCTTTCTTTAAATAGTTACTTTGAAAGGCTTTTCTTGTTTAGTGAAGCTAGGAAATTTTTAATTGAATATATCTTTGCTTCTTTCACAACACTTTAATGTTTCATTTCATAACTTAATCTAAAATATCCTTTAATCTAAATGACTTTCCCTATGGAAACCATTGAAGAATTGTTGTACAATTAAATATTTTTTCTGACTCCATAACCCAATGGATTAATACTGTCTCATGACCTATCTGTCCAGCTGAACCATTCTTTCAATCTACTCTCACCTTCACCATTCAAATGACCTTCCAAGTTAATAATACCCAACCAAAACAAACAAGTTCCTAAGAGCTTCATAACTATCCTAATATCATAAACAAAGCATAAAGATATATCCTTTGAAAACACTTAATAGAGAGATCCATATCTGAATCCTGGAAGGCTAGGTCCTAGGATTCCAAAGTGGTTATGATGTGCCCCCCTACAGTGTTTATTCTTGCCATTCTTGTAAATCATATGGAGCTAACAAACCCTAACCTGAAGTTTAAATTTATGGGTAAGGTGAGGGTTAAGGTTAGGGTTAGGTTATAGTTAAGGTCAAGGTTAAGGTCATGTTAAGGTTAAGGTTACAGGTTTAGTCAGGTTAAGGTTAAGGTTAAGTTTAGGTTAAGGGTAAAGTGTAGGGGGACTGAAAAAATGAAAAAATATAAAAATATACAAATGAAAAAATATAAAAATATACAAATATACAAATGAAAAAATATAAAAACATAAAAATATACAAATGAGAAAATATAAAAATATTTTGAAAAATCAGGACTTATTAGGACTGGTGTTTTGGTTAACACTTGTTTCACCAGCTCAAAGGACTTCTTTGCTTCCAAGGTCCATTTTACCCCTCGCTCCTTCAGCATGTTTGTAATGTTTCTAAGGAGCTTAGCCAAGTTGGGTATGAACCTTCTTAGGAAATTAATCTTTCTAATGAAAGATTGCAATTCCTTGATGTTCCAAGGATGAGAGATTTGCAATATGGCCCCAATCCTCTTTGGATCTATCTTAATACCTTCTTCTGAAATAATGTGCCCTAGAATTTTACCTTCTTGGAGACCAAATAATGTTTTCTTAGGGTTTAAAGATATCCGAAACTTTTTGCATTTCTCGAAAACATTTCTCAAATGTTCTAAGTGCTCTTCATCTGTCTTTGAAAAAACAGTAACATCATCAAGGTAAATAATGATGAAGTAGCCTAATTCTTCCGAGAATGCTATGTCCATGGCTCTCTGAAAAGTTGCTCCAACATTCATTAGACCAAAGGAAATTTTCACATACATGAAAGTGCCCCATGGTGTAGTAAAAGTTGTCTTTAATTGATCATCAAGGTGGACTAAGATCTGATTGTACCCTGAATATCCATCCAGCAAAGAAATAATTTTTCTACCAAACTGCCCTTTTTAAAATATGGTCCATCTTAGGAAAAGGGTAGTTCTCTTTTAATGAAGATTTTTTTAAGTCTCTAAAGTCTATACAAAACCTGATCTCTCTTGTTTTCTTCATAAATGGCACCAAATTAGACACCCACTCAGAATATCTAATAGGGACAATAATACCAGCTTCATACATTTTCTTGATCTCCTTCTCAACCAAAGGTAACTGAACAGGGTTTATTCTGCACAGTTTCTGTTTGAATGGTTTTTGGTTTTCCTTGAGAGGGATTTTGTGCTGTATTATTTCAGTGTCATAGGATTTAAGATCTTCGTAACTCGATGAAAAAACATCAGAAAATTCTCTAAACAATTCTATGTATTTGAGTTTAATGTGAGCTCGTAAATTCTTAGACAATTTGATCATCATTGGTTTTAGTTGACTACCTATATTGCACTCCTCAACTTCAGTCTCTACAGGCTCTAGTTTCGGCTTCTTGGCCACATCGTTAAAATCAAACAACTCTTCTAAAAGGGCCAGACCATTTGGAAAGCTTTTATCTTTAGAGTACATGGTTTCTAAGTCTTCTCTTTCTATCCCTGCAAGCATTTCCATTTTGTTTTCAGGTTTTCTTGACAACAGATTTATATCGGCAAGCTCAGGAGATGGTTCTTCTTCTCCAAAAAAAATTTCTTCACTAGGGCAGTCTATCTCAT
Organism: Pinus albicaulis; assembly: GCA_034641835.2. Taxonomy (NCBI): domain Eukaryota; kingdom Viridiplantae; phylum Streptophyta; class Pinopsida; order Pinales; family Pinaceae; genus Pinus; species Pinus albicaulis. The sequence continues at coordinate 185,430 of JAXQQM020068100.1, forward strand.
AATCTGAATCCGAACTGGGTAGTTCGAATTCATTTCTGAACTGCATGAAGTCTTCTATATGTTTTTCTCTGTCGAACACTTGCAAATATTTTTTGTTATATAGAATGGCTGGTCTGAATTTAATCTAAGTTGTGCCTTATTTAGTTTCGTATGGCGTTAGGCATGTTCTAGCCGCGAAATCTAAGCTGTGGGCTGGGATATTTCTTTTTCTTGGGACAAAAATTAACTGGGACCCCTCAAAAGTTTTCAAAAGGTCCACGACATCATTTCGATAGGACCTGAGTCTTGGGTTATTAGCATTTTATTCCCCGTTGACCTACCTAATGATTAATTCTGAATCCCCATGGACTTTAATTCTTTTAGATCTTAACTTTTTCAACAAATGTAAGCCTAAAATCACGGATTTATATTCCGCTATGTTATTCGAACACTGGAAGTTTAGCCTACATGAAAGGCTCTCTGTGTGGTTGTTCTTAGTGTTGCATACCCAGACACCTGCACCAACATTGCTTCTAGTGCACGACCCGTCAAAGTTCATACTCCACAAAGGACTAGTTTTAGGTTCATCTTGATTACTATCCTCTTCAACAAGCGTGCTTTTAGATTGTTTTGGAATATCAGCACTCAGTTGAATTTGTTTTAAATCCTTATGTTTTTCACTGCATTGAGGGTTACTTTTTTTATTGTCAAGGTTTAAAAGCAAAGGACGCATGACTTGTAGCTCAAGACCTAGGTTTGGTTTGCTAAAGTTTTCAAATGCAGCAAACTGTTTTGACCCTTCTGTGGTGCTTACCTCTTCCTCTCTATTGGCCATTAATTCAGTTAAAGTGACTTGTTCACTGAATTTTTCATCGTTAAACAAGATAAATGAATCAAGGCCTATATTTACAAAATATAGAGGAGATTTTTGTGGTTTGTCTTGACTAGTAACCATGTACTACATATACTCCCTATAAAGTTTTCTTGTATTATTAAACACAGGGATGGTCACATAGGTCATGTCCATCTACATAGTTCCTTGTAACTTATCCCTCCAAGACCTAGATAACAACATTCCATACTTTGGGGGCACATCAGCCACAACTATATCCATGACCAAACATTTGGCTGGAATCTAGGCTAAGTTAACACAGAGGTCTTTGATTAATCCTAAACATTTTACTCTGCTCAAATCAAAGGAGTAAAGGTCTTTATAAGGTTTTGTGATTTCTAGACCCAAGCTCTCCATCACAGCTTTGGGCATAAAAGAAAAGAGGCCCCGGAATCATGCATAGCATTATGCAAAATCTTGTCATGAATGTTTAAACTTACATAAAATGGAGGAAGAGGTCCCTCTTGATACCTACCTTCATTATTTGGACCAAAAATAAGCTCTGGCTGGTCACCATTAAGATTGACTGTGTCATTGTTCTCTTCTATATTTAAAGCCTTCAAAATTTGGGTTCTATACACATTCTAGGCAGCTAACTTAGTCAAGGGAACAAAGATTTTTATCTTGGAAATTTCCTACTCCAAACTGAAAGGAATTTTATTCTTTGAAACGCTTGTCTCAGCCTTATTAGCTTCCACTCTGTCAGCAAAATCTGTTTGCTGGCTTGCTCTATTTACATTTGACAAAATGTTTTTAACGAGAGTACTAGCCGAAGTGTTAGTACTACTAAGGTCTACACTATGTTTTTCACTATTTTGAGTGCCTTTCTCTTTACCTTTATTAGAATTTCCAGCCACTGTTTTTTCTTTTTGTTTCACAATTTTTAGTTTGTTTACAGTGTTGTTTTCTGAATATTTTTCAGAGGTTTTGGTATTGGGAGTTTGTTGATTGGTTTTACTTCTAAGGTCATATTCCCTTTGGTTCTCTATGGTAACATTTTCCATGTCTTGATAATAAATTTCATCATCATCTCTTTTGTCATCATAAGGTGTGTATAGACCTTGTTTTCTATCATAATGAACCTTGAAGTCATCATTATCTACTCCCAGCATGTTGATATCATCTTCCTCTATTTTCTCATCTATTTCTTCAACCTCACTTACATAGTTTTGATAGAAGGGAGGAGTGATCTGTTGATCATCTTCCCTAGGTCAGTTTGGAGGTTGATTTCTTCTAAAATTCTAATTTTGGTTCTGGTTTCTATTTTGAGGAGCAGTTTGGTTTTTACTTTCTTGTGCTCTCTCAGGGATGCTCATTTTCTTCATCATTATTTCCATTTTTGAGCTAGAAGTGGAAGGTATGTATTCCTCTCTAAAGGACACTCTCTTCTCATTCTTCATTCTTGCTCTTTTCTCCATCAAATTAACTTCCATAGCAAGAGCCCATTTTTTCATATCTTCAAGGGTTAGAGGATCTCTTTCTCTCAGCTAATAAGCCATTTCAGGGTCAAACCCTTCAGGAAAATTGTTTAGCGCTAAGCCTTGTGGAGGTTTTAGATTTGGGGGAAGGGCATTGTACAGACTTTTAAATCTAGTGCAGTAAGCTTGTACACTTTCCCCAGTGTTTTTTTGGAGGTTCTTGTAATCAGAAAGTATTTGGAGAGGATTTTTCTTCACTTCCCATTTGTTTAAGAATTTATGATGTAAGGCTTGGAGATCGTTGATACTATGGGGGGCTAAGCCTTTAAACCAAATTCTCCCCCCAGACTCTGAGAAAATAGTCTTAGTTTGATAGATTCATTGTCATTTTCATTTCTGTCAAATTAGTCATTCATTTTATCCACATGTTGTGATGCAGTTGTAGCATTACTAGCAACATATAATGGAATTTTGGACTGATAGTCCTGTGGAAGATTGACTAATGGTATAGGAAGGACTAAGGGAGCATACCATGCTGCCATGGTAGGAGGTGGATATGGATTTACAAGAGGTGGATTAATAAGAGAAAAAGTGGGCTGAAGTGGAGTGGATTGGATAGTGAATGTAGGATGAACAGATGTGGATGGACCATGAATAGATTGATGAGCTGATCTTGGATGAGAGACACATAAATTGGAAAGGAAATGTGAATCAGGTGGTGTTGTTTCTCTACTACCAGGATGTTCACTTGTTTCAGGATATGAAAGTGAAGACTCAGAATCTAGCTGATCTAAATCATCAAGAGACCTAGTTCTAAATGGATTTCTTAAGTCTACTTGTGATTTTTGTAGAGCTGCAATATTTCCAGGAATTGAATTAGCTCTCAAGGTTGATTTGAAAACAGTTGAAAAATTAATCTTAGGAGACGTCCTAACGATAATTTTAGGGTTATCAACTATCTCAGGTGGATTAGGGTCAGGATGGGCTCTAGTATGAATCTTTCTAGGAGCCACTATGTTGTGTTTTTTAGACCCAAGTAAACAGGAAAAGTAAAACCAGATATGACAGTCTGTAAGAAGTTAACTAATTTGTTTCACACAAATTTTAATCCCGCAGTCCTCTGACTGAGTTTAATTGATGATACGATGATAATGGTTCTTCCCAGTGGAGTCTTAAGGTCTGTTTAGGATTGAGAAGTCACCAATTGAAATTTTTAGCTCTTTTGGAGGTAAAAGGTTTCATGGTCCACCACCATGTTTATTGAATACCAATCTGAAATATTTTTGGGTTTTCTGAGTTATTTTTCAGTCATATTGGTTGTTAAGAGTGTCCTAAATTTGTTTCAAAACTTAGATACAATTGTGAGACAAAGACAGCCTACTCTTATGGCTAAGCTAGATGATCCTTCAAAGTTAGATAAACTCTCATGAGAATCCTAGGGTTTGCCTAGTTTGTCACTCATTCAAACAAATTTTACCATGATTACCATATATTTGGTAGTGCTTGAAAGGGCTTATTTTACTCACAAGGTTTTATGAAGTTTTTAAGGAAACATAAGATGAAAATTTGACTCAATTCCCCAGCGGGGTCACCAGAATATGTTAGCTACTGGTGGCATCAGCTGGCCAATATGCCAAATGTTTAGTGAGTAAAGGGGCTTCTGAGATTTCTAAAGTATCCAACAAGAAAATAACTCATTTCCCCAGTGGAGTCACCAGAAGATGTTGGCTCCCTGTAATGAGCAAGATTGGAAAAATTCCAACTGCATGGAGAACACCATTTCAACCACTTTGGGATTCTAGGATCTATCCCTCCTGAATCCGGAGAGGGATCTCTCCAATAAGTGCAAAGATTGATTTATCTTTAAAGCTTTTGGGTAATGATATTATGATAGTTATGAAGTCTGAGGGTTTTTGTTTGTTTTGGATGGTTGAGCATGATTATTATTTGAGTTGAAAGTTCTAAAATGGAAAGACTTTCAAAGGTGTGAAGTTGCAAGCAATCAGAACAAGATTTGGCTAAAAAGATAGATATAACGTTGGTTTTTAGTCCATTGGGCTATAAGGTCATAATAGGGTTTAATTGAAACAACAAGGTCCAAGAGTGGTCCATGGGGCAAGTCATCTATGTCTAAGGATCTCTTTAAAGTTTATTTTATGGAATGATATGATACACCAAGAAGGGGAATCTAAATAGATGAAGAACAAAGAGCAATCTAAGATCAGGTAAGTACTTTGAAACTATCCTGCTTTTGGCATACACTTAAGAAAGACATAAAAGTAATCTGAGATCTGGTAAGTAATTTGAAAATAGCCAGCTTTTGATGCACTTTCAATAGAAAACATATTAAACAGAAGGGAAAACACATAAGATAACAAAGAATAGTCTAAGATTAGGTAAGGACTTTGAACCTAGCCTGCTTTCAACACATTCTTAGCGAAAATTTCAGACAGTCTTTGGGGATAAAACTAAAGGACAGGGCTCACCATAATTTCCTCAGTTCATCTCTACTTAACATAAACTGAAAATAACATTCAAGAATAACAATTAGCCTAGACAGTAGGACGAGGGAACGCCATCATTCCTAACTGCATAAATTGAATTAAATCGTTCCTAAATGACACAAATTGGAAGAAAACATGTAGATAAAGCTTATCAGTCAGTGAAGGGTACTGATATACAGTAAATCCTAACTCTATGCTTATTGTTCTTTATTAGAGAATATGGACAAAGTGAAAATAGAAATAAAATAACAATTTACAATAAGAAATAACATCACTGTCGACATAGACCAGGATCCCATAAATCAGCTTGTATTAATGGTTCAAACCAGTTACAGCTTTAAGTCCAATGTTTCAGTTCAACAATCATCTTCACTCCACAACCTAACTATTCTATCAGAAACAGAGCTTCAAGAGCCTTTGAACACTATTTACAGGTAGAAAATTCGAGCACAAGTATATTTCAAAGTTCTGCAACCAACATTTTCTCATCTTCTATAGGAGTATTTATAGAAGAAATGAGGTGGGATCTGATAAAAGATCTTCTAGGTTAATTAAAAAATACTTTAATACTTCTCGGCCTTTGATGGGCTCGATGGAGAAGTTTACAGATGTTCCGTCTGTATTAATTGTTTTACATTTAAGAATTAAGCTCGGTGAGAGATTTTGTTGACTTTAAGGCTCCGTTTCATGTTGTAATAACTCTGCTGATATTTTTGCATTAAGTTTCTTTGGCAGAATTAACTATTCGGTTGCGCTGAGGAAAATATCTTCCTTTCTGATCATAACTCGGCCTCTATTGAATGCTTTGAGGCTACAAGTGGCATTGGGTAGCTGAGAGGAATCAATTAGCCTCTGATGTGGCAGTGAAGGCTCTTTCTGACTGATAAATCTTTGATTTGTCTTTAATTGTGTTTTAATTTGGAGGATTAGGCTTTTGATTTTTTATCTTAGCCGTAATCCTCCAAAACTATGAAAACAGTCTTCAATCCTCTGTTATGATGTGTTTAAGTTCTTCAACACTGATACTCTTTGTTTAATTTAATTCTCTGTGTATTGTTGATGTGCAAGGCTACAAAAGGGCTCATATGGCATCAATGCCCATGAAGCATCGACGAAACGTGGCATGGAACCCTCTGTATGGCTTCAACACTATTACCAATGAAATAGGTGATCTGACCTCAAAACGGGAACTCTAGCCCAAAAAGACTGAAAAAACATGAAAAAACACCCCAAAAACAAAAAAAGTGTATTCCAAAACGCACTTGGTTTTTTTTTAAGGTCAAATTTCAACATTTGATAAAATTATGCTAAAAAAAAAATTGTTTCTTGAAAAAAGGATTGAAAAAACACCCTCAAAACAAAACTAGTTGATGCTGGAATAACAAAATAAAATAAAATTGTGTCATATTTTTGACATTTTTAAAAATAGAAATAACATTTTTTAATTTTTAAAATTCAAACATTACAAAAAAACCTAAAATTTAATAAAAAAAATAAATTTAAAAAATAAAAACATTTTAAAGCTTAAAATTTAAAAATATATAGGAATAAAAGAATAAAAATAAAAACTAAATAAAATTTTAATTCAAACATTAAAAAAACCTAAAATTTAAGAAAAAATAAAAAATTAAAGATTAAAATTTCAAAATATATAGAAATAAAAAAAATAAAAATAAAAACAAAATAAAAATATTAGATTAAAAAGAAAAACAAGTTAAAAAAAAAAGAAATTATAAAAAATAAAATATAGAAATTAAATTTAAAAAATAAAAAGAAAATGTTTATTAATTAAAAAATAAATAAAAATAACCTTTAAAATAAAAAATTAAATTTAAAGAAATATATTAAATTTTAATTTAAAAAAAAAAAATAACATTATTGAAATTAAAAGTAAACAAATGAAAAATTAATTAAAAATAAAAAATGAAAAATAAAATAAAATAAAAATAGATTTTAAAAAATAAATTAAATTTAAATTATAAAAAATAATATATATATATATATATATATATATATATATATATATATATATATATATATATATATGAACTTAAATTAAAAAGAGATATAATTTTAGTAAATTAAAAAAAAACATGTTAATATTGAAATAACAAATTAAATTAAAAATATATATATTAAATTTTAATAAATAAATGAATAAAGAAATAAATTTTGAAATTAAAAAAAAAATAAATAAAAAATAAATAAAAAAAAATTGTTAAAATAAAAAGTTAAAAAACTTTAAAAATCAATTAAAATTGAAAAATTGAAAAAAATAAATTAAAAAATATATATTAAATAAAAAATAAAATAAAAAACAAATAAATTTGAAAATACTAAGTTTAATTAAAATATATATATAAATATAAATATATATATATATATATATATATATATATATATATATATATATATATATATATATATATATTTAAATACACAATTTTAATTGAAATTAAAAAAAATATATAAAATTTTTATGTAATTAAAAAAATAATTTAAAAAAAAATATTAAATTGAAATAAATTAAAAAAAAATACAAAATTTACTAAATTTAAAAAAAAATAAATGAAAAAACTAAACAGAAAATTTAATAATAAAAAAAAAAATATGAAAATTTATAAAAATTATTAACAAAATTTAGAAAAAAAAAATTAGAAAAAAAAAACGAATAACATATTAAAAAAAAAACAAAAAACTAAAACAAATTAAATTTCAAATATAAAAATTAATTTTTTTGAATTAAAAAAATAATTTAAAAAAATCAAATTGAAAAAAAAAAAAATTAAATTTAAAAAAAAAAAAAAAAAAAATTATCATCGTGGCACCGCCAATCGACCTCCTGCCTAGGTGGCAGCGGAGGCCAGCCACGGGGTGGGAGGCCGATTCTGAGAATTGCCCTCTCGCGGCGGGAGGGCAATTCCCGGAATCGGCCTCCCGCCGCGGGAGGGCGATTCCCGGAATCGGCCTCCCGCGGTGGGAGGGTGATGTGGGAGGGCGATTCCCAGAATCGGCCTCCAACCCAAGTAGCGGCGGAGGCTGGTATCTGTCGCCACTTGGGCGGGAGGCCGATTGGCGGCACCACCATGATCAAATTTTTTATTTTTTTTAAATTTAATTTGACTTTTTTTTTTATTTGACTTTTTTTTTTTTAAATTAAAAAAATTTAAAATTATTATTTTTTAATTCAAATTTTTTATTTTAAATTTAATTTGTTTTAATTATTTTTGTTTTTGTTTTTTTTTTTTTTAATTTTGATTTTAAATTTAATATTTTAGATTAATTATTTTTTAAAATTTAAAATTTATTTATTAAATTTATTAAATTTTAATTTAATTTAATTTAATTTTTTTATCTTTTAGTTTATTTAGTTTTTCATTTTTATAATTTATAAATTGTTTCATTTAAAAAAAACAATAAATTTATGGATATTTGTTTTTTAATTATTTGTACGTGATTTTTTTCATTTTTTTGTTTTTTAATGATAGTTTTTTTTTATTTTAATTTTCTTTTTCAATTTTCAATTTTGTTTTTTTTGGTTAATTTTAAAATTTGTATTTTTGTTTTCGTATTATTATTATTTTTTTAATTTATTTATTTATTTATTTATTTTGTAGTTTATTTTTTTAATCTAAATTTTAATTTTGTAATTTAAACTATTTTTAAATTTTCTATTTGAATTTTCTTTTTTTTTAATAATTATATGGTTTTTTTTAATAACTTAGAAAAAAATGTTTTTGATGTTTTTTTTATTTTTATTTTTTTGGTTAATTTTTGTTTTTTCTCTTTAAATTATGTGTTTTTTTTTCAAATTTTTTCATTTCTTTTGATATAATTTTCGAATATTTTTGTTTTTTTTTTGTTTTTCTTATTTATTTTTGTTTAAATTTTTTATTTTTACGAGTTAATTTTGTTTTTTTTTTTTACATTTTTTTTTGTTTTTTTTATTGTTTTTATATATATTTTTTTTATCTAAGTTTTGTGTTTTATTACCAACATGAAAATCACCACTCTAAAAAAAAAAGGTTGATGCTGCATCAATACGTTTCAAAATTAGCATGAAAATCACGGCTCTAAAAAGAAAAAAGTTGATGCTGCATCAATACGTTTCAAAATTAGCATGAAAATCACTAACATTTTAAAACAAATATTCATACTTCATAAATAAAAATATTAGAGTGTCAAAAATGTGCTAAAAATAAAAAGGTGATTCTACATCACCACTTTTCAAAATCAGGTGCTTTTTATGCTACCAAAAAAAAGTAGGTAACAATGTGGTTACCTATTTCATCGGTAACAGTGTTCTTCTCTTTTGTGAACAAAGGCGCGGGGATCGTCATCCTTGGCCTTTGGATTTCCTTTGATAGAATGAAAAACCATTAAAACCTGCAAAACACATAAAACAATTAAGAAATCCAACATTATTGGGTAAAACTACTTCAGAGGTTGTGGGGAGGAGCATGGTCGTTGGATGGCAACATCCAATGGTGGAGATCGTGCGTGGGAGTCGAAAGGAGAGTGATGGGAGATTTTAAGTTGGAACCATTGATCTATGATGGACCAAGAAGATCAACGGTCGAGATTAGCAGTGAATTAATAATGCGAAGGGGTCACATTATTGTGAAAATAGAAGAAAATGCAAAGAAATAAGGTTAAAAACCCTTTGGCGGAGGAAAATGAAAAGGAAAGAAGAGTGGGGTCGATGGATGATCGTGATAAATCATAATAGAAATGGGGAAAGTCGGTTTCGGAGGGAAAAACTGTTGTTTTCTCATGATAAAAAGGCGGGTAGGTGATTTTTCCTTTTTGAACGCGATATACGTTCCCGCTAGACACGTGGCATCAGAAAACAACTTATATCGCGTAAATTTTGAAAATTAATCTCTGCGCTGAAAGTTCGCAAAACTCCATGTCAATTGTTGGATATGGGGTCTCAGATCTGACGATGGAGAATGAGCGCGATATCAGATAGATGGACGGGCAGAAGCAGAGGGAGCGGTTTCAACACGAACCGTCGGATGTAAGATGGATGGTCGAGATCAAATCTTGAAGAAGGCAGGACCCACAAGAGGCAGGCCTGTCGGGTTTAACATGAACTGTTGGATGAAACATATCAATGGCTAGGATTTGATCCAGGGTGTAAATGAAATAATACAAAGACAGAGAATGGGTTAAGAAGAACTGTTGATCTGCAGAGATCAATGGCTGCGATTTGGCCAAATACATTATGAAGCAGGACACATGATTTAAACCAAATTCCGGAGATGCAACCCAGACCATCCGATCTGGACACATGGGTGGTCTAGATGTTATCAGAGGCATGTGATCGGCAAGGAAGAACTTTGAATGGCGTCGATGCGATTGAGTGCTCATCGTCAATCTGAAGATCAGATCGACGGTGGGGAGGGAATCAGAGGAGAGACCGATCGGAAGGGGAAACAAATGTGCCCAAATAAATCTGTGATGCAATGTTGTGCTGATTGTTGATCGGTTTTATATCAACTGTCAGGAATGGGATTGATTAATGAATGGCGAGACCCCATTATAACATATGAAAACCAAAAATTAATGAAATACAAAGGTTTTGGGGCTTGGGGCGGGTTATATATATGTGGATTGGCGCTCGGTTGCGGGGCCTGTCATTTATATGGAAAACAAAGTCCTGGGGCTTATACATGGAAAGGGCCAATCGAGATCGCGACTTCAGATCGGGCTTTTCAATCTACCCATTTAAAATCTTCGATGCGAGATTATAAGGATTGTTGATCAGGAAACAAAATCAACGGTCTTTCTTCATTGAATAACACTGCACCAGCGGGTTTAGAACAAACTTAGGATAAAAGGGTTTTATGAATTTACAAAGGAAAATGGCAATCAGGAATGGGTTTATACAATTTTTAAGCACTAGATGCGGGCCCAAGGGTTATATGAAGCGGTGATTAGATCGAGGCTTATGTAATAAGGGGCCAATCGCATCGGAGGTCTCAATAAAGCAAAAATACTTGCGTGCTTCAAATTTCTCCGACGCAATAAGCACCAAAAAGGTTTAGCACTTGGCATTAGCACTAGGGCACATGTGGGGAAGTGGTTAGGACTTAGCCCAAAGGGGCTTAACCCTACATTTTAAGAAACTTATTTTTTATGAATTTTTTTCAAAGTTTTAGATGGATTTGGGGGTTTCGAAAAAGTTTAAAAATGAGTTTTAAATTTTGTAAAGGGGACTTCATGAAGGGGAAATGGAGAAAAATGGAAAATAGAGGAATTCCATGGGAAATGAAGGGGTAAAAAATTAAGGTTAGTTTGAAGTGAAAGGAATGGAAAAATGGAGTTTTACAGCAGTTTTTTCTCTATGGAAACAACAAAATTTCAAAGATTAAAGTGGCAATAGTAGTGAATGTTTAAAAAAAGAGCATTATGTCTTATAAAGTCTTCAAGAGATAACATTTTTAAGCAAATAAAACTATTTCTTGAAGGCTCCAAAATGTTTTGTCCACCTTTTGATATAACAAATTATATATGTGGCCAACAGTGGCTCCACTTGGGGATGGTGCCTTCTTGAACGCATCAAGAACTTCAGACTTGCATTCTCTGGGAGGTTGATTAGTGCCTTATCCATTGGGTTGCCTTTATTCATTTGAATGATCTTCTTTTTCTATGAAAATATTAGCAGCCATGAAAAATAATGCATGTTCATCAAAAATCTTTCTACCTACCCAATCCTACTTATATAACATTTTTTCTTCTTTAGAGTGCACTTGGATTGGAAAACTCTTTTTTCAACATTTTATTCTTTTGAAAGCATAAAACTAATATAATTCTACTCCTTATTTCTCGATGAACTCAGATTAAACAGTTTATTCCATATTCTTCTCTACCTAATCTACCAATCTGTTAGGATTAAACAGTCTAACAGATTTTTATTCTCTAATTTCTAAAACAGAAATTTAAAAGCATACAAGTAAGGATTGAACAGTCTAACTTGATGTTGATCTATGGCATAAAAAACAAGATGCACATAGATATTATTTTGCAGAAAATTAAATCAAAATGGAAGGCTTTAAGATATGAAAAATCAAATCATTTCCTTCATATTTTTATAGCTCTGTTTTGATTTTTGTTTGAGTTGTTCTTTCCTTAAAATTTGGTTTAGATTTTGAGCTGATTAGAACCAGTTTTACCTTTGTTTTAACTCAGAATTTGAAATAGATTGGATTCATTCTTCCTTTAGACACTTAGGCTCAGATTTTGAGCTTGTTTGAACCTTTAATTTCTAGCCTAATCTACCTACTGATAAGCCAAGATTAAACTGTTTGGAAAATCGAATTCACTATCCTATCAGCAGTAAATTTAAAAATAATTAGTCAATATTTGGCTATATGACTAATTTGGAGTGTGTTTTTCAGGAGTGGAATTTAAGCTTGCACACTTTCAAATTTGTTTCTCTTTTTGGTACGGGGCTATACCTTTATTTTTATTTTACAATCGGCCCTCTTTTCTTTCTTTTACTATTTTTGTATTTTTTACTTTTCTAACTTTGAATGAAATGGTGGGTGAAATATTTATAATGAGAAAAAATATTAAAAGGCTTTTAGAACATGATGGATTAAGAGAAGTAATTTTTGAGCCTCCTGCCATTGACAGGACCCCCAAACAATTCAACTCCATTCAATTCTTGTAAGAAAAAGGCATTGTTACCAGTAGCTGAATGAATGAGATAAGGGCCAAGCCATAGGTTGTCAAATTTTTCGTGCTTGCCCTTGTCTTCCCTCCTTGAGTCCCACTTTAAAAATTTGTCCCCAACATTGAAATAGCTAGCCTTTTTTGTTCTGTCAAAAAGCTTTTTAATGCTGCCTTGCTTTCGTAATGCTTTGTTATAAACCTCTTCTCTGGTTTTCTGAAGGTGAATGGTCTGATTTATCCTTCTGATCATGTCATTGTCTTCAGACTAAATCTGTTGAATCAACTTCATAATTGGTACACCAAGACTGGTTGGAAATATTGCATTAGTACCATACACAAGCTGGAAAGGTGCCATTCCAACAGATTTCTTTAAAGTCAATCTGTTAGCTCAAAGTGCATGAACTAGCTTTATGTGCCAAGACTTCTTGTTGTCCTCCAACAGCTTCTTGATTATGTTCACCAAACTCTTGTTTGAGGATTCTGCAAGTCCATTACCTTGAGGGTAATAGGCCGTGGAATGACCCAATGTTATCTGATATTTGTGACAGATTTCAACCATCTTCTTCGATCCAAATGTTGTTGTATTATCAGTGATGATCTTGGTAGGACAAAAAAATCTAGAGAGAATATTAGTCTCCATGAATTTTATACTGACAGAATCATTGGCTTGTCTACAAGGGATGGCTTCTGTCCATTTGGTGAAGTAGTCTGTGGCAGTGAGAATCCTTCTATGCTGGGTAGAAGATGGTGGACAAATTTCTCCTATGAAGTCAAGTCCCCACTGCTGAAAAGGGGCTTCAACAGTGATTGGATGCAAGGGTGAGGGTAGAAGCTTCCTTTTGCCTTCAAAAAGTTGGCATTTATGACAAGCAATGATCATTTTTTGTATATCAAGAAAGATTAGGCCAATAGTAATGAGCCCTCAAGATTTTTTTGGTTGTTTTCTTCCAGTATAAATGGCCTCCACACTCCCCTTCATGGAACTCGTGCTTAACATTCTCTACATCATACTTAGGAAAACATTTAAGCAATATTCCACTTGCATTATTCCAATAAAGACATTTATCTATAATGCAATAGTTTACAACTTTTAACTTTAGAAACCTTAGCTTCATTTCTTTCGAACCAGGAGGTGTATTCAAATTAAGAAAAACATAAATAATATTAGCATACCAAGAGGAATTCGTAAAATGTTCCTCAATAATGGGAGTTGAGATTTCCTCTTGTTCATCCAAAGCATCAATCATGTTAATATCAAGAACTTCAAAATTGGATTATGTCATTAATCTAGCTAGACCTTGGCCTTTGATGAGCTTAGTGGCCTTTAATCTAGTTTATAGCATGTTTGTAATGTTTCTAAGGATCTCAACCAAGCTGGGCATGAACCTTCTTAGGAAATTAATCTTTCCAATGAAATATTGCAATTCCTTGATGTTTCGAGGATGAGAGATTTGCAATATAGCCCCAATCCTATTTGGATCTATCTTAATACCCTCTTCTAAGATAATGCATCCAAGAAGTTTACCTTCTTGGAGACCAAATAGTGTTTTCTTAGGGTTTAAAGATATTCAAAACTTTTTTCATTTCTCAAAAAATTTTCTCAAATGTTCTAAGTGCTCTTCATCTGTCTTTGAAAAAATAATAGCGTCATCAAAGTAAATAATTATGAAGTAGCCTAATTCTTCCGAGAATGCTATGTCCATGGCTCTCTGAAAAGTTTCTCCTGCATTCATTATACCAAAGGGCATTTTCACATACATGAAAGTGCCCCATGGTGTAGTAAAAGTTGTCTTTAAATGATCATTAGTGTGGACTAAGATCTGATTGTACCCTGAATATCCATCCAATAAAGAAATTCTTTTTGACCCAACTACCCTTTGTAAAATATGGTCCATCTTAGGCAAAGGGTAGTTGTCTTTTAATGAAGCTTTGTTTAAGTCTCTAAATTCTATACAAATCTTGATCTCTCCTGTTTTCTTCGTAACTGACACCAAATTAGATACCCACTCAAAATATCTAATAGGGACAATAATACCAGCTTCATACATTTTCTTGATCTCCTTCTTAACCAAAGGTAACTGGACAGGGTTTATTCTGCGCAGTTTATGTTTGAATGGGTTTTGGTTTTCCCTGAGAGGGATTTTGTGATGTATTATTTCAGTGTCATAGGATTTAAGATCTTCATAACTCCACACAAAAACATCAGAAAATTCTCTAAACAACTCTATGTATTTGAGTTTAATGTGAGTTGGTAAAGTCTTAGACAGTTTGATCATCATTGGTTTTAGTTGACTGCCTATATTTCACTCCTCAAATTTAGTCTCTACACACTCTAGTTTCAGCTTCTTGTCCACATAATTAAAATCAAACAGCTCTTCTAAAGGGGCCAGACCCTTTGGAAAACTTTGATCTTTAGAGTTCAGGGTTTCTAAGTCTTCTGTTTCTATTCCTGCAAGCATTTTTTTTTTTTAAAGTTTGCTCGATGTTAGGTCCCTATATCATTAGTATAGTCCCGTATTATTGTTAGTGTAACCCCCTTATTATTATTATTGTACCCTTGTAACCCCCATTTTTTTATTATTGTGCCCTTAAATTATTGTTGTTAGGTCAGCTAGGATTACATTGTGGCCCACTAGGATTACATTATGGCCCCATGGACTCCTATATATAGAAAGGAGGTTTTGTAAATTGTATCATCCAAGAATTGTTCATTTATGTAATGTATTGGAGGTTGCCCCCTCAAAGAGGCTCATTTCTAAGGCGTTGATATCTCTTTTCTTCTCTTTTTGGAGCTGGTTACACAACATTTGGTATCAGAGCTTTGGATTCTAGGGTTTCGCTGCTTCAAACAGGTCATCGTGGCATTTTCACTATAACTTTGTTTCTACAAAGTTTCAGAAGCTGAAATTTTCAGGGTGCGAAGCTGAAATCCTGAGGAAGATTGTCTAAAAATTTCAGAGCTTGTTTCGCAATATTTTCGGAGATATCATCTGTGGAAGTTAGGTATTTTTTCAAGCTCCTAAACAGTTCATCGTGGCATTTTCGCTATAAAAAAATTTCTACGAAGGTTCCGAATCTGAAATTTGTATGGTGCGAAGCTGAAATCCTGAGGAAATTTTTCAAAAAATTTCAGAGCTTGGTTCGCAACATTTTCGGAGATATGATCTGTGGAAGGTAGTGCTTTTTCAGGCTCCAGAATTGCATCTCAAAGAGGTGATCGTGGGAAAATTTCAATAAATCTCTCTCTGGGCAGTGGATTTGAGTGCCTTAAAAATTGGTCGCAATCACACAGACTGTAGTTTCTTGGCTATCAATTTCAGAGACAAATGACAAAACAGTGACACGTGGCAAGTCGTACAAGTTAGCTCTATTGAACCAGTCCAGAATTAGGTCATTGTGGGATATTGGACACAACTTTTCCTTGGAGAATCCAAATTAGGTCAGACCTATGGCATTTGAAAGAAGCTTCAAAGGGCTACTACAGGGTTGAATTTCAAATATTGAAGATTTTCAATTACAGAGATAATCCAATTTCAATATCGAGCTCCTCAAAAGCAAGAAAAAGGTGTGTATTTTTTTTCCGAATTGCATAAGTCTTGTTTGAAGAATCAATTTGAATTGATTCAAAGGGCATATCAGTATTGGGTTCTAGAATATGCCTCGTAAAAATAATTCAACACCCATTAAGCCTTCAGAAGAGTCTACTATGACTCATGAAGATGAAGAATTGCAACATGATCTATCAAAATTACAAGAGCAAGTGCAACAAATTTCACTCTCGCAAAGAGCAACAAAAAATGAAATGGAGGTTTTGAAGAAAGGTGTCGAAGAGAAGATGGATGGCATGGAAGCTAAGATGGAAAACATGAAGAATGATCTAAAAACAGACATCGAAGGTTTGACAAAGTTGATACAAGAACGTTTTCCTAATGGTGAAAAGATAGTAGAAGAACCTCATGATGAGAACAAAATCAATGTTAATTGTGATTTGATAAACTCTAATGTTGGCGGGAAGAACCACCATATTCCAAAAATGGATATAAGGAAGTTTGATGGAAAGGATCCTGTAACATGGATACTACAGATGGAGCAATATTTTGATCTCCATAATGTGCAAAACACAAAAAAGGTACGCATTGCAACTTTACATTTAGAACAAAATACATTTGTATGGTATCGATGGCTTTGCTCCCATAAAAAAATTGTCACTTGGTCAATTTTTACGGAGGAAATGATAGCACATTATGAGGATACAAAGAGCAACACCTTCTTTGGCCAATTGATAAATCTCAAACAAAAGGGTTTAGTGGGGCAGCACATTGAGGACTTCCAAAAATTGAATATAAGGGTAACTAATATTCCAGAGGAACACAGGATTGATCTCTTCTTAGGTACTCTAAAGGATAACATCGAACATGAAGTTCGTGTTTTGGAACCTGATTCATTGGAGAAGGCATTCGGGTTGGAAATAAAAGTTGAATGTAAAATTATGGCGACAAGGAAGCCTACCACTCAATTCTATAAAGAAGGAAGTGTTTCTACGCCTAGATTTCCACAACCTACAAGGTTGACACCACAACAATTGGAAGAAAAAAGAGCAAAAGGGCTTTTCTACAGTTGTGATAGCAAATACACCAAAGGTCATAAGTGTGATGAAAAGAAATTATTTTACATAGATTGTGAAGAAGAAGAAGAAAATGAACAAGAAGAGGATACACACCAGGAACCAACCATAGAAGAGGAAGAAATGAATCCGACCATATCATGTAATGCACTGGCAGGAATTACCACTCCTCAAACTCTCAAGATAGCAGGATAGATCAAGAAGAAAAAGGTAATAGTGTTGATTGATTCAGGTAGCACCCATAATTTTATTCATTGTAAGGTAGCCAAGGAATTAAATTGTTTCCTATCATCCTCAATCTGATGGTCAAACTGAGATCATAAATAAATGTTTGGAAGGATATATTCGTTGTTTTGTATCTGATAAAAAAACACAATGGGTCAAGTGGTTACCTCTTGCTAAATGGTGGTATAACACTTCCTTCCATACTGCAGCAAAAATGACCCCATTTATGGCACTTTATGGATATCATCCACCATCCATCACATCATCTTTAAGAGAAAATTCTAAGGTTCAAGCAGTGGAAGATCACATCGAGCATCAACAAGAAGTTCTCCAACTCTTAAAGGATAACCTAAGTTTGGCACAAAATCGAATGAAACAACAGGCAGATCAACATCGCAGTGAGAAAAGTTTTGATGTAGGAGATTGGGTATTTTTACGGCTACAACAATACAAACAAATGTCCCTCAAGAAAGCTAAGAAGGATAATAATTTATCACCAAAGTACTATGGTCATTACAAGGTGTTGCAAAATATTGGTACTATGGCATACAAATTGGAGCTTCCTGCTTCTTCGCGAGTACATCCAGTTTTCCATGTTTCATGCTTAAAGAAGGTTATAGGTGAAAATCTTCCAGTTCAAACAATATTTCCAGAACTTGATGAGGAAGAAAAAATCATATTGGAACTTGAAGCGGTCATGGAAACAAGAACTCGATAGCTACGGAATCGATCAATTTCAGAGTATCTCATCAAGTGGAAGAACTTACCCACCGAAGATTCTACATGGGAGGATGAGAATTTTATACAGAAGCACCCAGAGCTACTCAAGCGTTGAGGACAACACTTTTTTGAAGGAGAGGGGCATGTTAGGTCCCTATATTACTAGTATAGTCCCTTATTGTTGTTAGTGTAACCCCCTTTATTGTTATTATTGTACCCTTGTAACCCCCATTTTGTTATTATTGTGCCCTTAAATTATTATTGTTAGGTCGGCTAGGATTACATTGTGGCCCACTAGGATTACATTATGGCCCCATGGACTCCTATATATAGAAAGGAGGTTTTGTAAATTGTATCATCCAAGAATTGTTCATTTATGTAATGTATTGGAGGTTGCCCCCTCGAAGAGGCTGATTTTTAAGGCATTGATATCTCTTTTCTTCTCTTTTTGGAGCTGGTTACACAATAATACCAGCTTCATACATTTTCTTGATCTCCTTCTCAACCAAAGGTAACTGAACATGGTTTATTCTGCACAGTTTATGTTTGAATGGGTTTTGGTTTTCCTTGAGAGGGATTTTGTGCTGTATTATTTCAGTGTCATAGGATTTAAGATCTTCATAACGCCACACAAAAACATCAGAAAATTCTCTAAACAACTCTATGTATTTGAGTTTAATGTGAGTTGGTAAAGTCTTAGACAGTTTGATCATCATTGGTTTTAGTTGAATGCCTATATTTCACCCCTCAAATTTAGTCTCTACACGCTCTAGTTTCAGCTTCTTGTCCACATAATTAAAATCAAATAGCTCTTCTAAAGGGGCCAAACCCTTTGGAAAACTTTGATCTTTAGAGTTCAGGGTTTCTAAGTCTTTTGTTTCTATTCCTGCAAGCATTTTTATTTTTTTTAAGTTTGCTCGACAACAGATTTATATCAGCAAGCTCAGGAGATGGTTCTTCTTCTCCAAGAAAATTTTCTTCATTAGGGCAGTCTATCTCATAATCTGAATCCGAGCTGGTTAGTTTGAATTCATTTCTGAACTGCATGAAGTATTCTATTTGTTTATCTCCATCGAACACTTGCCAATATTTTTCATTATCGGGAACGGTTGGTCTGAATTTAATCTGAGTTGTGCATTATTTGGTTTCGTATAGCGTTAAGCATGTTCTAGCCGTGAAATCTAAGCTGTGGGCCGCGATATATCTTTTTCTTGGGACAAAAATTAATTGGGACTCCTCAAAAGTAAGGTTAAGGTTAGGGTAAAGGTTAGGGTAAGGCTAAGGTTATGTTAAAGTTATGGTTAGAGAGAAGGTTAAGGTTAATACCCGTAACTTTAACCTAACCTTGACCTTAAATATAACCTAACCCTAACCTTAAGCTTAACCTTAGTCTTATCTTAACCTAAACCTTCACTATAACTTAACATTAACCTTGAACTTAACCTAAAACATAACTCTAACATTGACCAAACCCTTAGCCTTAACCTGAACCTTCACCCTAATCTTCACCTTAACCTTAACCTTAATGTTGACTTTACCCTTAACCTAACCATAACCTTCACCTGAACTATAACCTAACCCTAACCTTGATCAAACCCTTAACCTTAACCTTAACCTAACATTGACCTTGAGCTTAACTTTAGCCTTATCTTACCCTTAACCTAACCTTAACCTTAAGGTTATGGTTAAGGTAAGGTTCAGACAATGTAAAGGGTAAGGTTAAGGTGAAGGTTACGTTAAGGTTATGGTTAAGGTAAGGTTAAGGGTAAAGTTAAGGTTAACTTTAGGTTAGTGTTAAGATAAGGTTAAGGGTAAGGTTAAGGTCAAGGTCAAGGTTAAGGTGAAGGTTAAGGTTAAGGGTAAGGTTAGGGTAAAATTTAGGGTAAGGTTAAGGTTATGTTAAGGTTACGGTTACAATGAAGGTTAAAGTTAAGACCCCCAATGTTAACCAAACCTTGACCTTAACTATAACCTAACTCTAACCTTAACCTTAACCTTAACCTTATCTTAACCTTAACCTTCACTATAACCTAACCTTAACCTTGACCTTAACCTAAACCATAACTCTAACATTGACCAAACCCTTAACCTTAACATTAACCTTAACCTTTACCCTAACCTTAACCTTAACCTTAACCTTCACTTTACCCTTAACATAACCTTAACATTGACCTTAACTATAACCTAACACTAACCTTGACCAAACCCTTAACCTTAACCTTAAAATAACCTTAACCTTGACCTAACATTAACCTTGACCTTAACTTTAACCATATCTTACCCTTAACCTAACTTTAACCTTAACCATAACATAAACCTAACCTTAACCTTGAGCTTAACTATAACCTAACCCTAACCTTGATGAGACCCTTAACATTAACCTTAACTTAACCTTATCCTTTACCTTAAATATAACCTAACCCTAACCTTGACCAAACCTGAACCTTAACATTAACTTTACCCTTAACCTAACCTTAACCTAACCTTAACCTTGACTTTACCTTAACCTAAGATAAACCCCTTAACCTTAACCTTAACCTTCCCATAACCATAACCTTAACCCTGACTTTACCCTTAACCTAACCTTAACCTTAACCTTCACCTTAACCTAACCTTAACCTTGACCTTAACTATAACCTAACCCTAACCTTGACCAAACCTTAACCCTAACCTTAATTGAACCTTAACCTTAACCATAACTCTACCCTTAACCTTAACATTAGCCTTAACTACAACCTAACCCTAACCTTATCCTAACCGTAACCTTGACCAAACCCTTAACCTAACCTTAACCTTAACCTTAACCTTAACCTTCACTATAACCTAACCTTAACCTTGACCTTAACTATAACCTAACCTTGAACTTGACCTTAACCTTACATTTACCTTAGCCTTAACCTTAACCTTACACTTAATCTTAACCAAAACGTTAACCTTAACCTTAACCTTACCGTTCCCAAACCCTTAACTTTAATCTTAACCTACCCTTAACCTTAACCTTAACCTTAACCTTAACCTTAACCTTAACCTTGAATTTCCCCTTAACGTGACCTTAACCTTAACTTTAACCCTACCTTCACCTTACGTTAACCTTAACCTTAACTTTAACCCTACCTTAATTTTAACCTTAATGTTCACCTTAACCTTGACTTTACCCCTAACGTTAACCTTAACCTTAACCTTTACCTTTACCTTAACTAAACCCTTAAACTTAACCTTAACTTGACTAAACTTGTATCGTTACCTTAACCTTAACCTGAATAAACTTGTAACCTTAACATTAACCTTAACCTTACCTTGACCTTAACTATAACCTAACCCTATCCTTGACCAAACCCATAACCAAAACCTTAAACTTAACGTTAACCTAACCTTAACCTTGACTTTACCTTAACCTAACCTTAACCCCTTAAAAGTAACCTTAACCTTCCCATAACCATAACCTTAACCTTAAACTTAACCTAACCCTAACCTTGACCAAACCTTTAACCTTAACCTTAACCTTAACCTTAACCATAACCTTAACCTAACCTTAACCTTAATCTTAACCTTACCCTAACCTTGACCAAACCTTAACCTAACCTTAACCTAACATTAACCTTAACCCTATCATTAACATTGATATTAACCTAACCTTAACCTAACCTTAACTTTAACCTTAACCTTACCTTTACCCTTAACCTTAAACTTAATCTTAACCTTACCTTAACCTAACTTTAACCTTAACCTTCCCCTAACCTTAACCTTAACATTAACCTAACCTTACCCTAACCTTAACCTTAACTTTAACCTAACCATAACCTTAACCTTAACCTAACCTTAACCTTGACCTTAACTATAACCTAACCCTAACCTTAACCTTAACCATAACCTTGACCTTAGCCTTCCCATAACCATAACCTTAACCTTAACCTTGACCTTACCCTTAACGCTAACCTTACCATTAACCTTAACCTTAACCTTAACCTTAACTATAACCTCACCCTAACCTTGAACAAACCTTTAACCTTAACCTTAACCTGACTAAACCCATAACCTTAACCTTAACCTTACCCTTAACCTTCATCTTAACCTTAACCTTAAACTTAACTATAACCTAACCTTAACCTTGACCAAACCCTTAACCTTATCCTTAACCCTTAACCTTTAACTTAACCTTACCCTTAACGTAATCATCACCCTAACCTTACCCTTAACCTTAACATTAAATTTACCCTTAAACTAAAATTAAAATTAACCTAACCTTAAACTTACTCTTAACCTTGACCTTAACCTTAACTTAACCTAACCTTAAACTTAACCTTAACTACAAACTAACCCTAACCTTGACCAAACCCTGAACCTTAACTTTATCTTAACCTTAACCTAACCTTAACGTTAACCTTAACCTCACTATAACCTTACCCTTAACCTTAACTATAACCTAAATCTAACCTTTACCAAACCCTTAACATTAATTTTAACTTGACCCTAACCTTGACCAAACCCTTAACCTTAACCTTAACCTAATGTTAACATTAACCTAATCGCAACCTCAACATAACCTTAACCTTAAATTTACCTTAAGGTTAAGGTTAAGGTAAGGGTAAGGTTAACTATAACCTAACCTTAACCTTCACCATAACCTTAACCTTAACCTTAACCTTAACGTTAACCATAACCTTAACCTTATACTTAACTTTACCCTTAACCTTAACTTTAACCTTGACCTTAACCTTAACCTTACCCTTAACTTAACCTTAACCTTAACTTTAACCTTATCTTAACCTTAACCTAACCTTAACCTTGACTTAACCAAACCTTAAATAGACTAAACCCATAACCTTAACCTTAACCTTAACCTAACCTTAGCCTTAACTATAACCTATCCTTAACCTTGACCTTAACTATAACCTAACCCTAACCTTGACCAAACCCTTAACCTTACCCTTAACCTTAAACTTAACCCTAACATTAACCTAGACCTAACCTTACCCTTAACATTACCCTTAACCTTAACATAACCTTAACCTTGTTTTTACCCTTAACCTTAAACTTATCCTAACCTTAATCTTAACCTTAACCTTAACCTAACCATACCCTAACCTTAACGTTAACTTTACCCATAACCTTAATCTTACACTTAACCTAACCTTAACCTTGACCTTGACCAAACCCTTAACCCAATGTTAACCTTAACCTTAACCTTAACCTTATCCTTATCTTAACTTTAAGGGTAAACTTAAGCTTAAGGGTGAGGGTTAAGGTCAAGGTTAAGGTTAAGGTTAACCTTACCCTTACATAAAACTTAATCTTAACCTTAACCTTAATCTTAACCTTCACCTTGACCTTAACCATACCCTTAATCTTATATTAACCTTAACCTAACCTTAACCTTAACATTACCCTTAACCTTACCTTAACCTTAACCTTAACCTAACCTTAACCTTAACCTTTCCCTTAACGTTATCTTAACATTACCTTAACCATAACCTTAACCTTAACTATAACATAACCTTAACCTTAACCTTACCCTTAACGTTATCTTAACCTTACCTTAACCATAACCTTAACCTCGACCTTAACTATAACCTAACCCTAACCTTGACCAAACCCTTAAACTTAACCTTAACCTTAACTTTACCCTTAACCTAACCTTAACATTAACATTACCCTTAACCTTAAACAAACCCTTAATCTTAACATTAACCTGAACCTGAACCCTAACCTTACCCTTATCCTTACCTTAACCTTGACTTTGCCCTTTATCTTAACTTAACCTTAACCTTAACCTAACCATAACCTTGACCTTAACTATAACCTAACCCTAACCTTAACCTTGACTTTACCCTTAACGTAACCTTAACCTTGACTTTACCTTAACCTTAACCTTACCCTTAACCTAATCTTAACCTTACCCTAACCTTACCTTTAACCTTAACCTTAACCTTAAAATAACCTTAACGTTAAATTTACCCTTAACCTTGACCTTAACCTTAACCTTAACCTTACGCTACCATAACCTTGACATTAACTTTAATCTTAACATTAACTGTATCCTACCTTAACTTTAACCTTAACCTTACCCTAAACTTAACCATAAATTTACCCATAACCTTGACGTTAAGGTTACAGGTAAGGTTAATTTTAAGGTTAAGTGTGATGGTTAGGTTAAGGTTAAGATTAAGGTTATGGTTATGGGAAGGTTAAGGGGTTAAGGTTAGGCTAAGGTAAAGTCAAGGTTAAGGTTAGGTTAAGTTTAATATTAGGTTAAGATTAAGGTTACAGGTTTAGTCAGGTTAAGTTTAAGGTTTAGGGTAAGGTTGAGGTTATAGTTAAGATAAGGTTTGGTCAAGGTTAAGGGTAAGGTTAAGGTTAAGTTTAGGATTACGTTAAGGTTAAATTTAAGATTAAGGTTATGGGTAATGTCAAGGTTAAGGTTAAGGTTAGTTTAAGGTTAAGGTTAACGGTTAGGTCAAGGTTAAGTGTTTAGTCAGGTTAAGGTTAAGATTAAGCTTAATGTTATGGTTATGGTTAATGTTAAGGTTAATTTTAATGGTTTGGTCAAGGTTAGGGTTAGGTTATATTTAACCTCAATCTTAACGTTAATCTTAACCCTAACCTTGACCAAACCCTTAACCTTAACCTTAACCTTAAGTTTAACCTTAACCTTCCCCTAACCTTAACCCTAAACTTAACCTTAACCAAAACGTTAACCTAACCTTAACCATAACCTTAACCTTAACCTTACCCTTAATCGTAACCTTAACCTAAAATTTACCCTTAACCTTGATCTTAACCTACCTTAACTTTCCCCTAACCTTAACCTTAACCTTACCCTTAACTTTAACCTTGGCTTTACCCTTAAACGTACCCTTACTTTAACCTTGTCTTTACCCAACCTTAACTTTCCACTAACCTTAACCTTTACTTTACCCTTAAACTAACCTTAACCCTGACCTTAACTATAACCTATCCCTAAACATGACCAAACCTTAACCATAATCTTAACCTTAACCTTACCGTTAACCTTGTCCTTAACCTTAACTATAACGTAACCCTAACCTTACCCTAACCTTAACCTTAACCTTAACCTTTACCTAACATTAACCTTAACCTTGACCTTACCCTTAACCTAAAATTAACCTTAACCTAACCTTCAAATTATCTTAACCTTAACCTAACCTTAACCTTAACGTTACCTTAACCTTGACTCTACCCTTAACGATAACCATAATATAACCTTAACTTAACCTAAGATTAACCTTAACTATAACCTAACCCTAACCTTATCTTAACTATAACCTCAAGGTTAATGTTAAGGGTTTGGTCAAGGTTAGGGTTAGGTTATAGTTAAGGTCAAGGTTAAGGTTAGATTATGGTTAAGGTTAAGGTCAAGGTTATGGGAAGGTTAAGGTTAAGGTTAAGGTTAAAGTTTGGTCAAGGTTAGCATTAGGTTATAGCTAAGGTCAAGGTTAAGGTTAGGTTAAGTTTAAGGTTACAGGTTTAGTCAGGTTAAGGTTAAGGTTGGGTTAAGGGTAAAGTTAAGGTTAAGACTTGTAACCTTAACCTTTACCCTTAACGTTAACCTTAACCTGACTAAACTCGTAACCTTAACCTTAACCTAACCTTAACCTTGACCTTAACTATAACCTAACCCTAACCTTAACCTTGAATTTACCATTAACGTAACCTTAACCTTGACTTTACCGTTAACCTTAACCTAACTTTAACCTTAAGCTTCCCATAACCTTAACGTAACCTGTACCTTTACCTAACCTTAACCTTAACCTTAACCTGACTAAACCCATAACCTTAACTTTTAACCTTTCCCTAACCTTAACCATAACCTTAACCTTAACCTTAACTTTACCCTTAACATAACCTAACTATAACCTAACCTTAACATTAACCGTAACCTTATTCTTAAACTAACCTTAACCTTAAGGCTAACCTTAATCTTAACTTTACCCTTAACCTAACCTTAACCTTCCCCTGACCTTAACCTGAACCTTAACCTGAACTTGAACCCTAACCTTAACCCTAACCTTAACCTTGACTTTACCCTTAACCTTAACCTAAATAAATCCGTAACCTTATCTATAACCTAACCCTAATGTTACCCTAACCAAACCCTTAACCTTAATCTTTACATTAACCTTCCCCTAACCTTAACCCTAACCTTAACCCTTAACCTTAACCTGATTAAACCTGTAATCGTAACCTTAACCTTAACCAAACCTTAACCTTATCCTTAATCTTAACCTAACCTTGCCTTAACCTTAACTTTAACCTTAACCTTAACCATAACCTTAACCTTAACCAAACCCTTAACCTTAACCTTACCCTTAACCTTACCCTTAACCTTGACCTAAACGTAACCTTAACCTTAACTATATCTTAACCTTGAATTTACCCTTAACCTAACCTTAACCTTAACCTTCAATATAACCTATCCTTAACCTTAACATTAACCTTAACCTTAACCTTAACCTTAACTATAACCTAACCCTAACCTTACACTAACAATAATTGTAACATTAAACTTAATGTTAACCTTAACCTTTACCCTAACCTTAACAGTAACCTTAATCTTAACCTTAACCTTACCCTTAACCTTATCTTAACCTTACCATAACCTTATCCTAAGATTTACTTAACCTAAACTTAACCTAACATTAACCTTGACCTAACCTTAGCCTTGACCTTAAATTTAACCATATATTACCCTTAACCTAACCTTAAGGTTATGGTTAAGGTAAGGTTAAGGGTAAGGCTAAGGTTAAGGTTATGGTTAAGGTAAGGTTAAGGGTAAAGTTAAGGTTAAGGTTAGGTTAAGGTTAAGATAAGGTTAAGGGTGAAGTCAAGGTCAAGGTTAAGGTTAAGGCTAAGATAAGGTTAAGGTTAGGTTAAGATTACAGGTTATAGTTAAGGTTAAGGTTAGGTTAAGGGTAAGATAAGGTTAACCTAACCTTAATCTTGACCTTAACTATAACCTATGCCTAACCTTGACCAAACCCTTAACATTAACCTTAACCTTGACCTTGAATTTACCCTTAACCTAAACTTACCCTAACCTTTACTTAACCTGAACCTAACCTTAACCTCGACCTTAAACTTGACCTTAACTATAACCTAACCCTAACATTGACTAGACCCTTAACCTTACCCTAACATTAACCTTAACCTAACCTTGACCTTAACTATAACCTTAACCTTAACCTTAACTTTACCCTTAACCTTAACCTTCCCTTAACCTTAACCCTAACCTTAACCTTAACCTTACCCTTAACTATAACCTTACCTTAATCAAACCCTTAACCTTAACCTTACCTTAACGATAACCTTACCTTAAACTTTAGCTAACCTTAACCTTAACCTTAACCTTAACCTGACCTTAACCTTGACCTTAACTATAACCTAACACTAACCTTGACCAAACCCTTAACCTTAACTTATCCTTAAGGTTAAGGTTAAAGTTAAGGGTAAGGTTAGGTTTAAGGGTGAAGGTTAAGGTTAAGGTTAAGGTCTTGGTCATGGTTAGGGTTAGGTTATAGTTAAAGTCAAGGTTAACGTTAAGTTTAAGGTTAAGGTTATGGTTAAGGTTATGTTAAGGTTAAGGTTAAGGGTGAAGGTTAAGGTGAAGTTTATGGTTAAGGTTAGGTTATAGTGAAGGTTAAGGTTAAGACCTGTAACCTTAACATTGAATTTACCCTTAATGTTAACCTTAACCTAACCTTAACATTGACTTTACCTTAACCTTAACTTTACTAAACCCGTAACCTTAAGCATAACCTTAACCTTAACTATATCTTAACCCTAATCTTAACCCTAATTTTAACCTTAAATTTACCCTTAACCTAACCTTAACCTTGACTATACCCTTAACCTAATCTTAACCTTAACCTAACCTTAACCTTCCCCTTAACCTTGACCTTAACCTTAACTTAACCTAACCTTAACCTTAACTATAACCTAACACTAACCTTCACCAAACCCTTAACCTTAATCTTATCTTAATCTTATTCTAACCTTAACCTTAACTTTAACCTAACTATAACCTTACCCTTAACCCTAACCTTGACTTTAACTTAACCTAAACCTAACCTTGAGCAAAACCCTTAACCTTAACCTGAACCTGACTAAACCCGTCACCTTAGCCTTAACATTAACCTTAACCTTACCCCCTTAACCCTAATCTTAACCTAATCTTAACCTTAACTAAAACCTAACCCTAACCTTAACCAAACCCTTAACCTTAAACTTAACCTTATACATAACCATGAATTTAACCTAATCTTAACCTTAACCATAACCTTAACCTAGCTTTAACCTTAACCTAACCTTAACCTTAATCTTAACCTAACTATAACCTTAACCATAACCTTAACCTTGACCTCAGCTATAACCTAACCCTAATATTGCCCAAACCCTTAACCTTAAGCTTAACATGACTAAACCCATAAACTTACCCTTAAGGTTAATTTAAGCTTAAGGTTAGGTTAAGCTTAAGGTTAAGCTTAAGCTTAATGGTTTAGTTAAGGTTAAGGTTAGGTTAAGGTTAAGGTTAAGTTTAATGTTAAGGGTTTGGTCAAGGTTACGGTAAAGGTTAAGTTTAAGGAAAGTTATGGTTAAGGTTAAGGTTAAGATTAAGGTTAAGTTAAGGGTAAAGTCAAGGTTAAGGTTAGGTTAAGATTCAAGTTAAAGTGAAGGTTAAGGTTAAGGGTAAAGTTAGTGTGAAGGTTAAGTTTAAGGTTAGGTTAAGCATAAAGTTAAGGTTAAGGTTAAGGTTTGGTCAAGGTTAGGGTTAGGTTATAGTTAAAGTTAAGATAAGGTTAAGGTTAAGGTTAAGGTTAAGATAAGGTCAAGGTTAAGGTTAACGTTAAGGTTTGGTCAATGTTAGGGTTATCTTATAGTTAAAGTTAAGGTTAAGATCAAGGCTAAGGGTAAGGCTAATGTTAGTTTAAGGTTAAGATTAGATTAAAGGTAAAGTTAAGGTTATGGTTAAGGTAAGGATAGGGTTAAGGTTAGAGAAAGGTTATGGTTAAGGTTATGTTAAGGGTAAGTCAAGGTTAACATTAGATTAAGGGTAAGGGTTTGGTCAAGGTTAGGGTTGGGTTATAGTTAAGGTCAGGTTAAGGTTAAGGTTAAGGGTTCGGTCAAGTTAAGGATTAGGCTATAGTTAAGGTTAAGGTTAGATTAAGGTTAAGATTAAGGTTAAGGTTAAGGTTAGGTTAAGGTTAAGGTTAAGGTTAGGTTAAGTTTAAGGTTAAGGTTAATGTTATGGTCAAGGTTTAGATTAGGATCAGGTGAAGGTTAAGGTTAGGTTGAGGTTAACGTTAAGCTTAGGTTAAGGTTAAGGGTGAAGGTTAAGGGTAAGGTTAATGTTAAGGTTAGGTTAAGGTCAATTTTAAGGTTAAGTTAGGTTAATATTAGGTTAAGGGTAACCTTAACCTTAACCTTACCTTTAACCTTAACTTTAATCTTAACCTAACCTTATCCTTGACCTTAAATATAACCTAACCCTAACCTTGACCAAAAATTAACCTTAACCTTAACCTTAACCTTACCTAACTATAACCTTACACTTAACCTTAACCTTAACCTTACCTAACTATAACCTTACCCTTAACCTTAACCTTCACCTTAACTATAAGGTAACCCTAACCTTAACCTTAACCTTAACCCTAACCTTAACCTTAACTTTACCCTTAACATAATATTAACCTTACCCTAACCTTAACCCTAACCTTACCCTTATCCTTAACCTTAAACCGAGGTTAATATTATGGTGAAGGTTATGGTTAGGGATAAGTTAAGGTTAAGAGTAAGGTTAAGGTTAAGGCTAAGGTTCCAGTTAAGGTTAAGGTTAAGGGTTTGGTCAAGGTTAGTGTTAGGTTATATTTAAGGTCAAGGTTAAGGTTAGGTTATAGTGAAGGGTAAAGTCAAGGTTACCATTAGGTTAAGGATAAGATTAGGTTAAGGGTAAAGTTAACTTTAAGGTTTGGTTAATGTTAAGGGTATATTTAAGGTCAAGGTAAGATAAGGTTAAGAGTAAGGTTAGGGTTACATGTTTAGTCAGGTAAATGTTAAGGTTAAGGTTAAGGTTAATATTAGGTTAAGGGTAAGCTTAAGGCTAGGTTAAAGTTAAGGTTAAGGTTAAGGGTAAGGTTAGGGTTAGATTATAGTTAAGGTCAAGATTAAGGTTAAGGGTAAGGAAACCCTTAACCTTAACCTTAAACTTAACCTTTACCCTAACCTTACCCTAATCTTACCCTTGAACTTAACCTTAACTATAACCTAACCCTAACCTTGACCAAACCCTTAACCTTAACCTTAACATGAATAAACCCGTAACCTTAACCTTAACCTCAACCTGACTAAACTTGTAACCTTAACCTTAACTTGACTAAACCCGTAACCTTAACCTTAACCTTAACCTAACCTTAACCTTAACTTTACCCTTAACCTAACCCTAACCATAACCTTAACCTTACCCTTACCTAACATTAACCTTAACCTAACCTTAACCTTAACTTTACCCTTAACTTTAACATTAACAATAACCTTAACCTTTATCTAACCTTAACGTAAACCTTAACCTTTACCCTAACCTTACCCTTAACCTCAACCTCAACCTTGACCAAACCCTTAACCTTAAACTTAACCTAACCTTAACCTTGACCTTAACTATAACCTAATCCTAACCTTGACCAAACCCTTAACATTAACCTTAACCTTAACCTTACCCTAACCTTAACCTTAACTTTAGCCTTAACTTTACCCTCAACCTTAACCTCAGTCTAAACCTTGAATTTACCCTTAACTTAACCTTAAGGTTAATGTTAAGTTAGGTTAAGGTAAGGTTAATATTATAGATAGGTCAAGGTTAAGGTTAAGGTTAACGTTAAGGATACGTTAAGGTTAAGGGTAAGATAAGGTTAAGGATAAGGGTTTGGTTAAGGTTAGGGTTAGGTTATAGTCAAGGTTAGGATTACGTTATACTTAAGGTCAAGGTTGAAGTTAAGGTTCGGGTTAAGGTTAAGGTTATGGTTAATGTTAATGTTAAGGTTATGTAAAGGTTAAGGTTATGGTTAAGGTTATGGGTAAGTGAAGGTTAAGGTTAAGGACAAGTTAAAGGTAAGGTTAAGGTTAAGGTCAAAGTCAAGGTTAACATTAACCTAACCTTAACCTTACCTTAACTTTAACCTTAACCTTAACCATAACCTTAACCTTGACCAAACCCTTAACCTTAAACCTAACTTAACCTTGACCTTGACCTTGACCTTAAATTTAACCTTACCTTTACCCTACCCTTAACCTTAACCTTCCCATAACCATAACCTTAACCTTGACTTTACCCTTAACCTAACCTTAACCTTCCCATAACCATAACCTTAACCGTTAACCTTAACCTTAACCTTATCCTTAACCTTGAATTTACCCTTAACCTTGAATTTACCCTTAACCTTTATCTTATCCTTAACCTTAAACTTAACCTAACATTTACCTGACTAAACCCGTAACTTGAACCTTAACCAAACCTTAACTTTGACTTTACCCTTAAGCTAACCTTAATCTTAACCTTAACTGTTACACCATTTTTTGGTCATCTAACCTATTATCATTAGATGGACCCAAGTACACCATGTAAGACAAATTTTACCCTACGTAAAATTTCTTTCACTATGTAAAATAACTTAATAAACCACATTTATTAGGTTGTTTATGGTCTAAACAGGAAACCCCAAAAGGAAATATTAAACAAACCTATTTTGTTTGATTTTCCTCATGGAATAATTAATTAAAACATAAATTTAATTATTATTCCTAGTCATGTTTAACCCAAAACAAAGAAATTAATTAGATAAACCTTTAGTTATCTTATTATTTTCTAGGAATAATTATTTAAATCTTATTTAGATAATATTCCTTGTTAAATATGACCAAATCACCCACAAATAATTAAATAAATCATTATTTATTTAATTATCCTTCAACCACTTCCTTAAAAAGATAAACATATCATTTATTTATTTATTATTAACAAATAAAGGGATTTGACCCAAGTCAAATACTTTTTCCCTCCAACAAATATAATGAAATATTCCATAAAAGGTGGATCTAGATTTGGTTAACATTATTTTAATCATGCACCAAGATCTAGAATGACCCAATATTTTGTTATAAATACAAGGGTTTTTCCTACCATTCTTGACCTTTTGTTGCCTATTAGATCACTCTGGATCTATACACTTGGTCACATTTTTCTACATTATTTTTCTGTGTGAGCTCCCTTTGAGTTCTATCTTTGTCTGGGTTTTCTACACCAACAAGAGAGAGAGATTCTAGATCTGAAATGCTGAGGACTTCCAAGAACCCATCCCATTGAGGAGAATTGGATACGCCTTCTTGTTTTCCTCCGAGGTTCCCTTAATGCAAAAATTCTTTCAAAAATTGTTCTTGTCTTGTCTATTGGATATATGGAGCAAACCCTTCTTTTCACTGCTTAATGCCTTTCTATGCATAGATCTAGTTTTTTGCAGCTCTTTTCTTGATCAAATAACTGCAGATCTAAAGATATTGGCAGCCACTTTTGATGTTAGGGCTATTAGTTATGCGTAGCTAAAGTGGTCTTTTTTCGTACACTTCGACAAAGGATTCATACTAACAAATGGCGACTCCACACGGGTTTTAAATTACGACCGCTGTCGTTTTTCATATTCCTGCATATCCAGCTACTTCAGACCCTAGGGTTTCTTTTCAAATTTTTATTTTTCCTATTTTTATGTTTTTTTTCTCACATAAAACCCTAAAACATTAAAATTTCTAACTTCTGCGTGTTTCTGGCCCTATTGCACAGGTGACAGACATCGGCCGCAAGTGAGACGACAAATTTTCCGCAAATCTGCCGCCAAGACAACCGGAACTGGATGTCACACTTTTCAGCCCAAAAAATATGACCTGGACCTCCAGGTCACACTTTTCAGCCTCTTTTCTGCGACCTGCACTGAAAACAGGTCAGAACCTGCGACCTGCCAATTTTTCAGCTGTTTTTCTGTAATTTTTCTGGGTTTTGCTAAAGCTTCTGTCAGGGTTTTCCAGCCTCTGTCTCAGCCCGTTTTGACCTGGTTCTGATATTTTTTTGCTCATATAAGTGGGAACATAGCCCCCTAGGGCTTTAGTACCCTCCACTTTTTGTGGAAGAGTTTTTATCTGTTTCAGGTCTGTCTTTTCAGAGTTTCAGCCCCCCTCTTTCCAGATCTAATACCTCCTTTTCAGACCTCTTTTAATCAGCTCTTCTCCCTTTCAAATCACCTCCTGAAGATTTGTTTGGATCTACTTTTAGGGCCTCCTCCTTGCCCCTTCTGCTTTTTGATGATTTCCTCCCTTTTTCCAGCCACCTTGCCTCTGCCTCTTGGCTGTGATCTGCACCTCTTTTCAGCAGCTTTTCCCTTTAGATCCCTGTTCCTTTCGACCCTAGATCTATTGGACTCTTTTTAATGCGTTTTGATTAGATTTTTTCCCTCTGTTAGATTATTTTTGAGAGACCCGCCTTTTTGGGTTGAATCGATGCAATAGTAGCTGTTAATTTTCTATTATTTCAGCATCATATATTGTTCTCTGCAGATTTATTTTCAGTTACGCAACACACTTTTTCTCTTTCTCTCAAAACGAAAAGGGTTTAAAATTTAAAATTAACGCACACCACACACTCACCCTAAGTGAAGAAGAGCCTGGTTTACATCGCCAGGCAAAGAATTTAAAATCAATTGACACTACACCTATCTGCCCTTGTTTCGACATTGTAGTCACTTGATTCGACACCTCCTTGCCCTTGTGGTCGTTCTTCTTCCCCTCGTTCCGTGATTGTGTTGTCATCATTGCACCCCCAAGGCGCACTTCCTGGATACTTCTTGGCCTTCACCCTCAGTTTTCGGTCGATCGACCTGCTCCGTCCCGCCGTCGTCAAGCTAGTCCTCCTCCGAGTCCACACTCCGACTCCTCTTTTGATTCTTTGGGTTCTCCTTTTCCTTCTGGTTATTCCCCTGTCACCTTCACTATGTCTGGTCCAGGGCCTAACGCTAGCAGTTCTCCTGGCCCTAATTTCGGAACTACTACTAGCGGAACTGCCACAGGAACTACCTCGACCACACCCTTGCTGCCGTACATCGTAGGCCTCAACCTCCCCGATTTCAATCAGTTGATCAATGACCCTATCTGCCACAATGTTGGTTGGCCTACTATGCCAACCAAGCTCCCCTCTGACATCCATAAATTCAAAGGCCTTGCTGGAGAAGATTCAACCAACCATGTCCGATCTTTCCAGATGTGGTGTTCCTCCAACTCCATTACCGATGATTCCATTCGTCTTCGGTTGTTCCAATGCACGCTTACCGGCGAAGCTTCTAAATGGTATGTTGACCAAGCCACCTCTTCCCATACCACCTTTGCGACCATTGACCAAACATTTTTATCTTAATTCCAACTCCCTCTCTGATACGATACTCGTACGAAGCTTTTGACCTCTTTCAAGCAAACCTCTTCGACCCGCCTTTCCGCTCATGTCCAGGAATGGCGACGAAGACTAAGCTTATGTCGAGCTCCCCCCTTTGAAGATTAGATCTATATGGACTGGTTTCTTCGCTTTCTCTTAGCTCCCATTGGCAAAGATATCGCCTCCCATTTCCTTCAAACCGAAGAAGCCACCCTCCAAATAGCCTTCAAATATGACCTGATCTACGCCCAGTCTAGTTATGTTTATACCGTCCTTCCTGACCTCCCTAGGCCCAGAGGTGCTAACACCTCGGGGGCATCTCATTCCACTGACAGTATCGTTGGAGCCATTTCTCATCTGTATGCTCAACCTCCTATGGGCTATGGTCTCCCTCAAGGAGGAGCCAGCACCTCTAGCACTTTTCCCCCTCCAGGTAGCATGTATCCAGGATACGGCATGTCTCATCCTTATGCCCAACCTCCTGCTTACCTCAATGTTTCCCAACCTAACCATTACCCTTATCCACAGCCTGGTGCACCAGCTCCTCCAGCATATGCGCTTCCACCTCCCTTGCCTCCTCAACCCCAGCAACAACACCTACAGCCCCCTCCAGGGCAAGTATTTGCACAGCAGGGCGCGACTAATCCCCCTTCTTCTCAAAAAAGGTGGAAAGGCAATCCAAATCAATCTGCCCCTGGTACTCGTGGACCCAATCCTCAAGGTGTTGACCCTAACACTGCTAACCAGTAACAGGGCACTCATCCCAAGCTGGATAGGCCACTTCGCACCAATAAGCCTTGTTCGTGTTGCGGTGTATACGGTCATTACACCCACGCTTGTCCCCTCTTACCACAGATGCAACAGATTTGGGAGTCTCAACCCACATTGTGAGGACAACATGCCTCCCCTCATGCTCTCCCTAATGTGGCCACTACTCAACCAACTGTCTTTACTGATCCTTTCCCTCAGCAAGGATTCGTGGCTACCCAACCACCTGACGGACAGGTCGTCACTCCACCTTCCATTTCTGGTTCCTCTGATTACGAGATCCTCATGATGAACTCTGATCCTTCCCCTCCCGTCGACCTTCACCTTCAAAATTGGTCTCGCCAGTACCCCAAGCCTCCCTCTCAGTCTGCCCCCAAGCCTTCTTCTTCAGGTTCTACAAAGCCTCTTTCGACACCCAGTGGCCCCTTACATATCCCTCAACCCAAAGTTGAGGTTCATACCAAGATTCCTAAGAGACCATTACGTCAAAATTCTACTTCTGGTCGAGCTGCTCATTCGTATAGCATAGTAGATGATTTGGCGCAATCTCCTGCTGCCATTTCCACATTGGAACTCCTTCAATCGTGCCCTTCCCAAAAGAAGGCTCTACTATCTGCCGTGGGCACTGTAGATCCTACTGATGACCAAATGATTGTGTTCGATGCCCATCAATCAGACCATCCTCCTCTTCCTGCTTCCTTCGCCTTCCAAATCCCAGTCAAAATCCGAAACGCCAACGTTTCTTGGTGTATTATTGATGAGGGGGCATCCACTTATGTGATGTCCGCTTCGGTTTGGAAGCAACTCGGATCTCCTGAGCTAAACCCTTCCACGATCACCCTTCGAGCTTGGGACGACCACACCTCCCATCCCATTGGCCTTTTTCGTAATTGTCCTATCACGCTTGCCGGTAAGACCGTTTGCGTTGACGTCGAAGTCATTGACGCCCCTCTAGACTACAACATTATATTGGGGTGAAGCTACACCTATGCCATGTCTATTGTCCCATCCGTGGTTTTTCGCAAGATTTCTTTCCCTCACAATGGAAAGATAGTGACCATTGACCAGCTGTCTTACCATGAGCCGCCGTCTCAGACCTCTCCGGAGACGACCATCTCTTCT
Organism: Pinus albicaulis; assembly: GCA_034641835.2. Classification (NCBI taxonomy): domain Eukaryota; kingdom Viridiplantae; phylum Streptophyta; class Pinopsida; order Pinales; family Pinaceae; genus Pinus; species Pinus albicaulis. The sequence goes on from JAXQQM020068100.1 coordinate 221,839, forward strand.
GTAGTCAATAAGAAAATTGTCGATTCCTTGACCAGTGTCTCCTCCGACGTCTACAAAGATTCCTCCCTGCTTGGAACTTTTCCTCGTATCCCCCCTCCTCATCTCTCTGATCATAGTTTATCGAATGTTTGCATGATGCAATCATCTCGGGCTGCCCTTAAGCAACCCGCCTCAGCTAGTCAGCAACCTCAGACACAACCTCGCCCACCGCAACCTTCTCCTAGCCCTTTCTCTCCACCAGCCGGACCTTCTCCTTCTGCCCCTTCTCCTATAGCTAGTGTCCCTGAACCCCTTTATCCCCCTGGATTGGTTCCCCCAGGCCTTAACCATCTCGGAGTTGTCCCTCCTGGACATTATCCCTCTGGTCAGATACCTTTCCTGGCTCCCCCTCTTGGAGTCTATACGGTCCCCGTCATGGCCACCCTTTCTCTCCCTAACCTGACCCTGGGCATACCCATCTGGTACATTGACCCTCCAGCCGCTACCCCACCCGGTCACCCCAAACCCTACCTTGCTTTGACACCGGTTCAACCGGTCCCCCTCGCTTCCTCCAGGCCCCCCGCACCTCCCCAGGACCCTGTCCCTATGGTGACAGCCTCGAGAAAGAAAGGAAAAGCTCGTAAGGGGGCAACCAATTAGGAGCAAGTTGCCCCGACAAACCCTACCCCTCCTCGATTGCCAAAACACGCTATCCAATGTGCTTTGTGTGATATTATCGGTCACGCCACCCATATGTGTCCTGAATTTCCGCACCTCAAGATCCTGGTCAACGAGACGTTTCCCAAATCTAATATCCCCGAAGTCTACGTCACTATCCCGGATTCTATCCCAAAACTCAAAACCTTGCACACAAATCACCCTTGTGCTTTGTGCGATTTCCATGGCCATTACACCCACCTCTGTCCCCGCCTTGATGAGTATCGTTCCTCCTTAGACACGTACCACCAATTCAAGGCTACGCACGACAAGATACCTTCTCACTTGTCTGCGAGTTCTACTTCGATAGGACCAGAGGATATTCCTACTCCCATTCACATTCCTCCTCCCGCTATCTAACCAATGGAGCCTTCGACCACCATTTTGTACCTATCATCATCCTCGAGAGATAGTTCACCTAACCTTTAACCTGCAGACACCCTCGGTTCCCCCTCAGTCGACCTTGGATCTATTGACGTTGCGCATCTGAGCCCTTCTCCACAAGATGACCAGTCACACATAACTACCTCATCGGGTGATCCTTCTTCCTCCATTCTTCCCATCTTCCAGTCCGATGAAGACATTATGGAAGCCATGACCAACCCTGACTTTCCATGGGATGATATGCACCATCGCGCATACTTCCTCCCACAGTAGTCCCATGACCAATATGCTGTGGAAACAAAAGACTTCATTCCCAATGTAGTCGATTGGTTCAAAAATCCCATCCCTGCACCTGATGCTTTCGAAGAAGGAAACATGGCCAATATCTCTCCAACCATTAAAATTGACATTTCGGTCAAACCAGGAATCAAAGAATATATCACCTTGGGCACCCAATGCACCTCGGAAGAAATCGAAGCTTACACTAATCTTTTCAAATAATTCCGTGATATTTTCGCCTGGTCCTACTCTGAAATGACTGGGCTTGATCCCACCATCGTCGAGCATCATATCGACATGTGGCCCGATGCCAACCCATTTCGACAAAAGTTGAGACCCATTAATCCTTCCAGACGTAATGCTATCAAAGCCGAAATCGATAAGCTCAAGCAGGCTGGTTTCATTTATTCTATTGAATACACCACTTGGGTGTCCAACCTAGTTCCCGTCCTCAAGAAACAAGGCACCATCTGTGTCTGTATGGACTTTCGCGACTTAAACAAAGCTTGTCCCAAAGACAACTTTCCCACACCATTTCTTGACCAAATCATTGATGAGTGTGCGGGGCATGAGGTTCTATCCTTTATGGATGGTTTCTCTGGATACAACCAAATCGTTATCCGTCCTGCTGACCAGCTTAAAACTTCGTTAATCAGTTCGTGGGGGAATTTTTCTTACCGGGTCATGCCTTTTGGCCTTAAAAACGCCGGCGCCACTTTTCAACGAGCGATGTCTTATTGTTTCCATGACTTAGCTCATACTATCCTTGCTTATTTAGACAACCTCACTGTGCGTTCTAAGCATCGAGCGCAGCACCTACATGATCTGCGTACCATCTTTCTCTGATGTCGCAAGTATAATATCCGCCTTAACCCTTTGAAATGCATATTTTGGGTTCCCGTTGGCCGTCTCTTAGGCTTCATAGTGTCTAAGGATGGTATCACTCTTGACCCTTTGAAATTTCAAGCCATTCTTGAACTCCCCATTCCATGTACCCTACGCCAGCTCCAAAGTCTCCAGGGCAAAGCTAATTTTCTTCGTCGGTTTGTCCCTGACTATGCCACCACCACACATGGTTTCCTTACACTCCTCGAATACAATATCCCATTTGTTTGGGATACCTATGCTCATGAGTCTTTCGATGCCCTCAAGCAGGCTCTCACATCCGCTCCCTTGATCCGCCCTCCCGACTTTGATCAGGATTTCATCCTGTACATCTCCGCTTCCACCTATTCGGTCACTGGAGTCCTTATCCAGGAAGATGACCATGGTATCGAGCATGTGATTTACTACGTCAGTAAGAACCTAGTGGGGCCTCCTGTTTCCTACTCACATGAAGAAAAAATAGCGCTGGCTGTTGTGTTCTCAGTCCAAAAACTTGGTCATTACATCCTCATGCGTTCCACCAAGGTTGTGACTAATTCCAAACCCATGGATTTCCTATTGAGTTGCTGCATCCTCACTGGGAAGTACGCCCGTTGGGTCATCATCCTTCAAGAATTCGACCTTGAATTTGTCACACTAAAAAGTAAGAAAGGTTTAGCCCTTGCTGAACTCATTTATGAATTACCTACCAGAACACAAGATCCTCCAGTTAATGATGATTTTCTTGATGAGCACTTATTTGCCATTACTTTGGATGATCCTTGGTACGGCAATATCCTCACTTACTTGCGAACCCAAAATTTCGCTCTTCACCTTGATCGTGATGCTCGACGACGTATCCGACACCAGGTTCCTCGCTACCCTCTTATCGATGACGACCTCTATCGTCGCGGTATAGATACTATCCTTCGTCGTTGTCTCACACACACTAAAACTGAACAAGTCCTCAATGCCTGCCATAGCGGTGCTTGCGGTGGCCACCTCTTTGGTCTTGATACTACTCAAAAAGTCATGCACGCTGGGTATTCTGGCCTTCCCTCTTCAGTGATTGCATTGAAGCAGTCAAACATTGTTCCAATTGCCAACATTTCGCCCCTAAGGCGTGAGCTCCCCTAGCTCCCCTCCATCCGGTCGTCTCAAATGGTCCCTTTGTAAATGGGCCATTGACTTTATGGAGTGTCGCCCACCATCCGCTGGTAACCATAAATATATCATCATGGCGGTCGACTACTTCACAAAATGGGTTGAGGCTGTGCCAACATTTAACAACACCGTAGCTACCGCCACCCTCTTTTTCTTTAACCACATTATCGCTCGATTCGGGGTTCCGAAACAACTGGTCTCTAACCACGGCCGACATTTTGAAGATGAGATATGGCGTGAGCTATCCTCACTATTGGGTTTTGAGCACCAATATTCCTCCTCCTATTACCCCCAAGGTAATGGCCAAGTTGAAGCAGTCAAAAAAATCCTCAAGACTATGCTTCAACGAATGGTGAATAAGCACAAAACCAATTGGCATCTTATGCTCTTCCCTGCTTTGTGGGCATATCGAACCTCTATTAAAACTGCCACCGGGTTTACTCCTTTCCACCTCGTTTTTGGAGAGGAGGCAGTCTTACCGATCGAGTGTGAAATTCCTTCCCTTCACCTGGCCGTTGAAATTCTCCCTGACACCCAACCTCTTGAAAAATGACTTATCATGCTTGAGCGTGCCTCCGAAGACCGTCGTGTTGCCTTGAAAACCATGGAAGCAGCCAAGAAACACACCATATTTTAGTATGACAGAAAAGTCCAGCCTCGTAGTTTTCACGAAGGTGACCTTGTTCTAGTTTATGACCAGGCCCATGATGTCCTTGGTCATGGGAAGTTTGACTCATTATGGCTAGGCCCTTACATCATTAGTAAGGATCTCGATAAGGGGGCATACCTCTTAGAGGATTTCGAAGGCAATCCCCTTCCTAATCCTCGCAATGCACTCTATCTTAAGAAATATTACCCTTAGCATTTCCCTTCAGAAATGCATGTTTTATTTTCTTTTAGATAGCCAACATATTTTTTGTTTCTGTGATTTTATACTTCACCAGGACACATTTTTTCCAAGAAGGGTCACTTCACCTCTCCTTAAAATCACATTTCTTCACTTACGACACTTGTACTTGGGGTACCATTTTGCCTCCTTACTTGTCTTTGTTCGTGTCGATTTTCATCATGAGTTACCATCTTGTACTCATGTTCTCATGGTCCCCCATTGGGCCTTTACTGTGTGGCAGCTCCATCGAGTCGTCCTTGTTTAGAGCATCCAAGTTGAGTCATCATTGCATTCATGGAGTCTATCCCGAGTCCCTTTGTACCCCGCTATAGCCCTCCATCCTTCATTTCTTGGTCTCTCTCTTGTGTCGCACATTATGGCCTTCAGTTTCACTCTCCCCTATCCCTTATGATATTGCGTCCATCGCTGCCATGTCATTCATGCTCTTAACATAACCTTAACCTTAACCTCTTGTGACTAAACCCTTAACCTTAATCTTAACCTGACTAAACACTTAAGGTTAGGGTAAAGTTAAAGTTAAGGTTAAGGTTAGGTTAAGGTTAAGGTTAAGGTTAGGTTAATGTTATGGTTAAGGTTATGATTAGGTCAAGGTTGAGGGTTTATTCAGGTTAAGGTTAAGGTTAAGAGTTTGGTCAAAGTTAAGGTTAAAGTTAAGGTCAAGGTTAGGCTTAGGTGATAGTTAAGGTTAAGGTTAGGTTAAGGGTAAAGTCAAGGTTAAGGTTAAGGTGAAGTTTAAGGGTAAGGGTAAGGTTAAGATTAAGGTTAAAGTTAGGTTAAGGTTAAGATTAAGTGTAAAGTCAAAGTTAAGGTTAGGTTAAGGGTAAGGTTAAGGCTAAGGGTAAGGTTAAGGTGAGGTTAAGGTTAAGATTATGGTTAAGGTTAGGTTAAGAGTAAAGTTAAGGTTAAGGTTAGGTTAAGGTTAAGGCCAAGGTTATGGGTTTAGTCAGGTTAAGGTTAAGGTTAAGGGTTTGGTTAATGTTAAGGTTAAGGTTAAGTTAAGGGTAAGGTTAAGGTTTGGTCAGTGTTAGGGTTAGGTTATAGTTAAAGTTAAGGTTAAGGTTAGGTTAAGGTTAAAGTTAAGGTTAAGGTTAAGGTAAGGTTACGGTAAATGTTAAGGTTAAGGTTAAGGTTAAGATTAAGGTTAGGTTAAGGTCAAGATAAGGTTAAGGGTAAGGTTAACATTAAGGTTAAGGTTACATTAAGGTTAAATTCAAGGTTAAAGTTAGGTTAAGGTTAAGATAAGGTTAACATTAAGGTTAAGGATAGATTAAGTGTATAGTTAAGGTTAATGTTAAGGGTAAGGTTAGGGTAAGGTTAGGGTTAGGATATAGTTAAGGTTAAGGTTAAGGTTAAGGTTAGGGTTAGTTAAGGTTAAGGTTAAGGTTAGGTTAAGGTTAAGATAAGGTTAAGGTTAAGATTAAGGTTAACTTTAAGGACCTTACCCTTAAGCTTATCTTATCCTTAACCTTAACCTTACCCTTAAACTTAACCTTGAACTTAACTATAGCCTAACCATAACCTTAAAAAAACACTTAACCTTAACCTTCCCATAACCATAAACTTAACCTTAACCTTCCCATAAGCATAACCTTAACCTTAACCATGACTTTACCCTTAACTTTAACCTTAACCCTACACCCTTAATCTTAACGTTGACCTTAACCTAACTAAACCCGTAACATTAACCTCAACCTTAGCATGACTAGACTCGTAACCGTAACCCTAACATTAACCTTAACCTTAACCCTAACCTTAACCTTAACCTGACTAAACCCGTAACCTTAACCTTCCCATTACCATAACCTTAACCTTAACCTTAAACATAACCCGACTAAATCCGTAACCTTAACCTTATCCTTAACCTGAGTAAACCCATAACTCTTAACCTTACCTTAACCTAACCTTAACCTTAACCTTAACCTAACCTTAACCATAACTTTAACTTTACCCTTAACCTAACCTTAACTTTAACTTTAACTATAGCCTAACCTAACTTTAACCTTACCTTAACTAAACTTAACCTTGACCTAACCATAACCTTAACTTTACCTTAACCTAACATAACCTTAAACTTAACCTTAACCTTACCCTTAACCTTCTCCCTTAACCTTAATCTAACCCTAACCTTAACCTAACCTTAACCTTAACCTTAACCTAACCGTAACCTTAACCTTAACATTAACCTTATCTTACCCTTAACCTTGACCTTGACCTTAACCTTAACCTTACCTTTACCTTAACCTTAACCTTAACCTTCCCGTAACCATAACCTTAACCTTGACTTTACCCTTAACCTAAGCTTAACCTTAACCTTAAACTCACCCTAACCTTGACCAAACCCTTAACCTTAACTATAACCTAACCTTAACCTTAACCTTCCCATAACCACAACCTTAACCTTGACCTTGAATTTACCCTTAACCTAAACTTACCCTTGAGCTTACCCTAACCTTAACCCTAATCTTATGCTAATCATAACCTTAATTTTACCCTTAACCTATTCTTAACCCTAACCCAACCTTAACCTTACCCTTAATTTTACCTTTAACCTAATCTTAACCTTAACTTAACCTTAACCTTACCCTTTGTTGGTACTATTTTATTGCTACCCTTTTCTATTAA
>JAXQQM020082440.1:0-19666 GCA_034641835.2 Pinus albicaulis
GGATCTCATTAAGTTGAACACTAAACCCCTAAAAAGGTACTTATAGAGAGAAAAAAAAAAAAAAAAAAAAAATTCTAAAGTAGAGGTGTGACAAATGGTATCAAAGCCCTAGTTACAAAAATTGGGCCTGTCAAAATTGTGCCCCCTGCTTATTACATTTATTTTTTTTTCTGAAGTTTATCAACGTTGCTAATCTGTGTTGTAAGTGTATACAGTTGAAATGGCTGAAGGTGAAGGATTTTATGTGGATCTGCAAAATGAATTTGCTACTCCAGATCCCAATGCCCCGGTACTGGCTATGTTGCACCGGATGCAACGAGAGTTGGCTGAACTGAGAAGCTAGAATGACTTGTTGTCATCAGCCAGCAAGGAGCAGGAAAGGCTCATCAGGGAATTAACTTCCCGAAACAGTCAGGAAGGCGAAGGTTCTGGAAAGAGAAAGATGGATGAGTCTGATGAGGATGAGGCTGCTAGACAGCAGCATAAACAGAAAAGAGAATTGCAGGGAGAATTTAGAAAGATCAAACCTCCTTCCTATGATGGGGAGAAGGAGGAGGATGCTGAAGCTTGGTTGCTGAACATGATCAAGTATTTCCAGGTTTATGAATATGAGAGTAATTTGAAGGCTAGATTGGCGGTGTACCAGCTACAAGGCAAAGCTACACTCTGGTGGGAAGAGACTAAAATGGTGCATGCTATTGATGAAAAAACAGTTACTTGGGAAGATTTTCAGACTAAATTCAAGAGTCGTTATTTGAATGAACGTTATTATGATGATAAAGCCAAAGAATTCCATGAACTTAAGCTAGGGCAGCTCACTATTGATGAGTTTGTCACTAAGTTTACTAATTTGCTGAGGTATGTTCCTTACATTAGAGAAGAAAAGGCAAAGGTGCAAAGGTTTTTAAATTGTTTGCCTACTATTTACAAGGAGAAAATTGAATTTGACAACCCAAAGACCATGGATGAAGCTGTTAGAAAAGCAAGACTATGCTATCAGCAGTTTAAAGGTAAAACTGAACAAGGGAAAAGCTAGACGAACAAGGTTGAGTTCAAAGGAAAAAGACCAAAACCAGCATATTTAAGGAATTTTGGTAGAGATCATCAAAGGAAAAAGTTCAGCAAACCAAAAGAAAGTCAAACCGCTCAGTCCCAAGTGGCTTCAAAACCAGTAGAAGGGAACAATAGAAAAGAAGGGACAGTCAGAATGAAAGAACCTCTGAAATGTTGGGGCTGTGGAGAACCCCATATGATGAGGGACTTTCCTCATCGAAATATACACATGATCAGCAGAGAGCGAGAGGCAACAACCGTCAATGACATAGCCAGAAACATACCAACCATCAGCGCAGCCCTGGAAAATCGACAGGCAGAACATCAAGCAACCATGGTGGAAATGGATGGTAAGATTTCTGACATACCTGTTAATGTTTTGATTGATCCAGGTGCTTCTTTGAGTTATATTAGCCCTGGAATTGTGGAAAAATGTAAAATTAAACCTGAAAAATTTCAGCAGTCATGGTTGGTACAGCTGGCCACTGGAACTAAGAGAAAAGTCACACATAAGTTCCCAAAAACAACAATACAATTAAATGGGTTCCCAACAGAGGTAAATCTGAACATATTGCCATTAGGATCCTATGATCTGCTGATAGGAATGGATTGGCTAGAAAAGAAGAAAACCCTGATGAACTGCTGGGATAAAACCTTGCATTGTGTAGATGATGAAGGGAAATCTTTTACACTAAGAGGGAAACCAAAACCCATTGTAGTAAGACAAATATCAGCCTTACAATTGAAAAGAACAGCTAGAAAAGGATACCAAGTCTATGCAGTGCATGTAGAGGAAATAGAACAGAAAACTGAAGAAGAGTTACTGGATGCTATACCAGTCATCAGAGAATTTAAGGAAGTCTTTCCCAAGGAAATCCCTCATCTTCCCCCTCAAAGAGAAATCAATTTTTCTATAGATCTGGTGCCGGGAGCTACACCCATTTCCCGAGCTCCTTATCGAATGAGCCCACCAGAACTAATGGAACTGAAAATGCAATTACAGGAATTGTTAGATAAAGGGTATATAAGACCAAGTGTGTCTCCTTGGGGAGCCCCAGTGTTATTTGTGAAAAAGAAGGATGGAACGTTTAGGATGTGTATTGACTATCGTCAACTGAATAAATTGACCATCAAGAATAGATATCCACTCCCTAGAATTGATGATCTTTTTGATCAGGTGAGAGGAGCTTCAGTTTTCTCCAAAATAGACCTCAGGACTGGGTCTCACCAGCTCAGAATTAAAGAAGAAGACATCAGCAAAACAACATTTCGAACTAGGTATGGGCATTACGAATTCGTAGTCCTACCTTTCGGTTTGACGAATGCCCCTGCCACCTTTATGTGTTTGATGAACAGGGTGTTGAATAAGTATTTGGACAAATTTTTTCTTATGTTCATAGATGATATTTTAGTCTATTCTAAAAACGAGGAGGAACACAAAGAACATCTGAGAATAGTGTTGCAGACTTTAAAAGAAAACCAGCTATATGCCAAGTTCAGTAAATGTGAATTTTATAAGGATAAAATTCAATATTTAGGCCATATCATCTCTGAAAAAGGATTGGCAGTTGACCCTGAAAAGATAAAAGCCATTAAGGAATGGCCAGTCCCCACTGATGTCTCAGCAGTAAGATCATTTATGGGAATGGCAGGCTATTATCGCAGATTTGTGGAGAGATTTTCCGCTATAGCAAATCCCATAACCTCATTACAAAGGAAAGGTGTTAAGTTTGTGTGGACTGAAAAATGCCAAAACAGTTTCGAGCAATTGAAACAGAAACTTATTTCAGCTCCTATATTACAAATTGCTGATCCTGATAAAGAGTTTGTGGTGTGTACAGATGCTTGCAGAGAAGGGCTAGGAGGAGTCTTATTGCAAGAAAATTCAGTTATTGCCTATGAGTCTAGGAAATTGAAAACTCATGAATAGAATTATAGCGCATATGATTTGGAATTTGCAGCTGTTATTCATGCTTTAAAAATGTGGAGGCACTATCTGCTGGGGAAGAAGTTCACATTGATGACTGATCATATCAGTCTCAAATATTTTTTCTCCCAAGCTGACCTGAATGCAAGACAAGCCAGGTGGTTGTCTTTTCTAAGTGAATTTGATATGGATATAAAGCATATCAAAGGGAAGGAGAATAAAGTTGCTGATGCTTTAAGTAGAAATGCTTGTCAACATTTAAACAGCATTGGGAGTAGTGCTCAGATGAGGATAGAAGACTTGGTGGGAGAAGCAGCAAAACAAGATCCCGACTATGAAGCCCTCTTGGTGAAATCACAGAAAAGGGATAAAATAGATTACACTAAAAATCCACAAGGGCTGCTCTATTACAAAAACAGGTTGTATATTTCAAATGTAGAGTCATTGAAAAGAGAAATACTAGCTGAATATCACAAACAGCCTTATGCAGGACACCCAGGGTACCAGAAGATGTTAACAGACTTGAAAAAAAAGCTGTTCTGGCCAGGAATGAAGAGAGATGTGGCAGAATATCTGAGTAAATGTATGGAGTGTCAACTGGTTAAGGTTGAGCATCAACACCCAGCAGGACTTTTAAACCCCCTGCCAATTGCAGAATGGAAATGGGACACAGTTTCCATGGATTTTATAACAGGATTACCCAAGACTAAATATCAACATGATTCGGTGATGGTAGTAGTAGACACTCTCACAAAAGCTGCTCACTTTATACCAGTAAAATCTACTTTCGGAACAGCTCAAGTAGCCAATGTTTTCTTGAAAGAGATAGTGAGGCTTCATGGAGTTCCCAAAGTAATTGTTTCAGATCGAGATGCTAAGTTTACAGAAGCATTTTGGAAAGGGTTATTTGGAGGGATGGGTACTAAGTTGAATTTTAGTACTGCCTATCACCCTCAAACAGATGGACAGACAGAAAGGACGAATCAAATCTTAGAGGATATGCTGCGAATGTATGTGATGGATAGGCCATCAAAGTGGGAAGAGTATCTAAATTTAGCTGAGTTTGCTTATAACAATAGCTACCAATCCTCTATTAAGATGAGTCCCTTTGAGGCACTCTATGGGAGGAAGTGTCGTACTCCCTTGAGCTGGAGTCAACCAGAGGATAAACTGGTGTTGGGACCAGATGCGCTACAAGAGATGGAAAGAATTGTCAAACAAATACAGAGAAACATAAAGACAGCACAAGACCGACAGAAGAGCTATGCTGATAAGAAAATGGTGCACTGAGAATTCCAAGTGGGGGATCATGTGTATTTGCGCATTAAACCCAAAAAGAGCACACTTTATGCGGGAAGTTGTGCAAAACTGGCTCCTAGATATTGTGGGCCTTTTGAGGTGTTAGAAAGGGTGGGACCAGTGGCTTACAAGCTGGCCTTACCACCTCATGTTAAAGTGCATAATGTATTTCATGTTTCATTATTAAAAAGATATGTGCATGATGCTTCTCACATAGTTTATTGGAATGCTGTACAGGTGGAACCAGAAGGGGAGTTTCTGCCAGAACCGCTTCAAATATTGGAGCGGGAAGAAATTGAATTGAGAAACAGAACAGTGGTCAGAGTAAAGGTGTTGTGGAAGCACTTTACTGCTGAGGAAGCCACCTGGGAAAGGGAAGCTGAAATGATGGAGCAATATCCATTTTTGTTTAAATGAACTCTAGTAGTTGAATAAGAACACCGAGGACGGTGTTTATTTTGAGAGGGGGAATATGTAACACCCCCATCCTAAAGGGGTGGACCCCAAGGGATGACTATGGTGTGAATGTATTGGCATATTTTATTTGAGGAAATAAATAAAATGATTGTGCATTTTGACCAAAAAAGAGAATTGAGATCACTTGCCAAATCCATGAGGATGGATAAGGCAACAAATCCCCAAAAATCTTTCTAAAACTCCTTGAAAGAAATTTATTTAGATTTGAGAAGAATCTAAATTACCCCAATGAAGAGGAGTAGTTGGGAAGAGGTGGGATAAAGCTGGAAAAGCTGAGGAAAAAGCTTAAAACAGCTTTAAAGAATCCCAAGATGGGAAGCCTAGGCTAAACAGGAAAGAAAGCATCCTGCTATTCTGGACGCAGAATTAGAAACATGCTTTGGGGTATGAGCTTAAATAAGCTGATTCTAGACAGATTAGAGGTTGATCTGTGCTAGGAGGTGATCTCTGCTCGGGGGTGAATCCTGGGAGATAAAGAGGATTCTAAGGTTGGGAGGTTGGTCAATTTGCAGATTGTGTGGTATGTTCTGAAATTTTTTGTTATTTCTATGTTTTATTATAGTATGAATTGGCTACATATAAATTTTTATTTATGACAATTGAAAAATTTTGGTGCTACATTTAACAGATCTGTCCTTAAGGATGCACCTTCCAGAATCTGTTTGTTGTAGACCAGAAACCTATAGATTAGAAACTTCAGAATCTCTAAACCCAAGTGGGTCTAGATCTGAAGTTACTTGGCCTCTATAGATGATTAAATTTGTTATAATTTCCATAGACACCAAACTGATATGATGTAGTTATGTGTATTGAAAAAGAAACATTAGGCATATTAGGCATCAAAATTGTAGGATGGCATCATGTACTCAAGCATATAGTAACATACAAGGAATGAAGTGTATATGAACATCAATACAGAATGTGAGTATAAACAAATATAGGTTTAAACATAAAAAGACCATACTCAATACAACTCTATGATTGTTACAATTGTTACAACCTTATTTACCAGCAAGATCATATTATCTTTAAAAGTTTCCTTGGACTTGAACATGTAGTAGCGTAATAAATTATTTGGTTTTACTATGACTCACCTGGTCACATACCTGAAGGCCACATACATGTACACATACTTACAAGAGAATAGAATTCAACATTTATGATTCTCTAACTCATAATTGAAACCTTATTACATCTTAAGTAATCCTGCAGAAAAAAAAAAAGATTAGCCTACTGATAGCAACCAGGTGTTCGTTGCATGTTAACATCAGTTATAACCATGAAATTAATAATTGATTTAACCCAAGAAAAAATATAGACTAGAGATAAAGCAACCATTAAATTATTATATGCCTACAATTACATACTGACAAATGAGCAGAGTTATAATAAGGCCACTAATATATATAAATATGCATATATATTCGCATGGATCACTTAAATACCTTCGGATACGATCTGTGCATATAATTCGGTATATATACGGATATATATTATAAAAGAAATGTGAGCGCTGATTCATATGACAACAATCTATGGAAAATTTAAAAGAATGCATAGTATTCTAGGTTATGGGAATACAGGTATGCGTAAATTAAAAATACGAACAGAGTATAATGGAAACATCATAGACCAACTTATTCTAGAGCCATACACAAAGCCGAATACACCTGCATCAAACGTAGGCCATATATATATGAAAAACAAATAGATGCGAATGCAACTCGGGTAGGTTGGACTAAACATATATAAAGAGGGTGCGTATTTATTTGCCGAGCCAATGTAGGGTCAAACAGAAAATTGCAGGACTGTAAAATTGTAACTCGTGGCCGTTGTTGTAACCGAGCCAACGTTGGACGGGCCGACTACTATAGTTCCTGCAGTGCGATGAATATTAAATACGATTTGAACAGGAAAACGAAACCTATATCAGCCTATGTAGATACAAATAAAACATACAACACATCCATGCCGACATTATCAATTTAATGTTTGACAATAGAATTAAAGATCCCGAGGGAACGCCTACAGGCTAAACCCTGACAACGCCAATCTGAAGACCGATTTAAATTTAAATCCCGGAAATTTTAAATGAACTATCTACAGTAGGGTTACCGACCAGAATTCTGACACAGCTCGAAAACAAATCGACCCACAGTTGCGTGGGGCGAATTTACTGTTCGCATCGAGGCGTGAAAGTCGCTGGCCGAAACCACTAATGTCTAAACCGCGTAGGTAATGAACCGAACCGAAAAAATATTTAATAAAAATGTTATTCGAGTAGATAACTGCATAACCGAATCAAATCCCTGGGAAATCTGGGTGATTCAACGATTCTAAAAACACAAGACAATACTATAACGCCCACTAACCAACGCATGGGAGCAACATAGGAGCAGGGCTTGCGCTATCGTTCAAGCGTTCAGTCATGGTTCACATACAAACGTGAACTCTGAAGCCTGAAAGCAATCCATACCCCTGCTACTTCCGGCGTATGTCTCACCTTGAACCAAGCACGGTGAAACAAAGGGGAGATAATCATAAAATCCATCTGATCTTCGTGTGACTAGTAGATGGGAATACTCAAAACCCTAACTACTGCCGATGATCGCAGAGTGGTCGACAATGAGGTGATTGCAGCGAGTGACGCAGGGTGCTGTGGTCAGAACAGATGCCAACGTTCACAGTACATGAACAGGTCGAAGGTAGGAAATGCCGGCACGGTGGGTGAAGAGTACAATGGTCGCCGTCGTTGTTACTCCAGCTGGAGAGGAAAGCAATCCCTGAAAGAAAAACAAATCAAGTAAACATCTGAATCAGTATGGTACACAAACCTGTTTCAAAACTTTGTCAGGAGATGGACGCTTCCTACGCTCCCATACTGCACGGCAATGAAAACAAATCAAACCACAGAGATCGTATTCAAGGCCGGCCAATAAGTCTTAAAGAATGAGGTGAATACACGCAAGCTCTCCGCCGTCACAACAAAGAATGCTAAGTGTTGTGGCGTAGGCTTACCTGCAGGATTTCCAACCCTAACCAATTCAACGCAATGTTCAAAAAAATCAACCTCGCAAAGATTAGATCGTGACAAACCCGTCCGAACCCAACCAGAATATTTAATAAATCAACGCTGAAAATTTATACGTATGGACACGTGTATACAATCGGGACTCCACGTGAAAAGTGGTTATATTATCGCTAATGATATGACCATGATATATTGTATAACTATGGGCGCTTCATTGACAAATATGAAAATTTAAAATCCATAGGGTTATCTCAGTGCGCCCTTGAATACCTAATAATACGACCTGGAATACTTTTGATAAGGGTAAGTATCTACGATGGTATATAATTATATCATTTATTAATTATATCCACATATATGCATATACCCTCGTATGTACCTAGCTATGTGAACATGTATGCGCTATGAACGAAATGAAATATCCTTTGCCATCGTAGATGAATAACAAGAGCGCTATACATATATATATATAATTGCCTGATACCCATTCGAGTTGGTTGGCGAGCTCGATATTATATATATATAACTAAAATATAATTCACATGTTTTTTCAATACAATGATGGGAAGGGTTAATAAGAGAAGGTATGTATATACATGCCATTGGTAATGGTATTAAACTATATACAAAAAAATATCATAAAAATATGTAGGTATAGGTATAACTATAACCAAATATATCTCCTGGTAATATGTGCGTATAACTACCTATGGAAGTCATGATGAATAAATAAATATTATATGAGAGTTGAAAAAAAAAAAAAAAAACTCTACCTCCTAATGAACACCTATGAGATATTATTATATGAGAGTTGAAAGACTCTACCTCCTACATATGGAATTCATAGTACTATACCCTAGGGATCTTATATGGTATGAAAATGATATCTATATATCTCTATAGATGGGAGAAGAACAATCAACAGTAATAGTAACCACAAGAGTAGTAGAGGAAATAATATGGTCATGTTCATGAGGTAGAGGTATCTATAAGTGTAACCCAAGGTGTTATGTAAGTGGAGAATGGACCTCATTAAGTTGAACCCTAAACCCCTCAAAGGGTACCTATAGGAAAAAAAAAAAAAAATTCTAAAGTAGAGGTGTGACACTATGCCTAGCAGAGTTCAAGTCCTAAGCCTTAGACATTCGGCACCTAAAGCCAAGGTAAGTCTCTCTATCATTTGCAACTCCTCATGGAGAGTTTCCCGAACTATTTGGACTAAGAAATCAAATTGTTTGGCACTACTGAAAATGGATCTTGCACATCACTTTAAAATGATGCTGTATAAATCTCTTATCAAGGAATTAAAAGAAAAGAACCAAATATAAAAATCTTTTTGGAAAGAAGAAAGAAATATGGACCAAACTTGTGTGGAAAGAAACAATCTTAGAATCAAATGTACTACTTTTTATATTTAATGATTTTGAATATGTCACAATTACTTTCAAATTTAAATTTAGGCTTTACCACGTTCAACATTTGGTGAAATTTCTAGTTTATATTGTTGGCTGAAATCTAGAAATTTTCCTTTTTAGAATTATTTTTATTTATTTATTTTTATTTTTCTTTAGTTATTTGATTATTTTTGTTTATTTATTTCTATTTCTATTTCTATTTATTTATTTATTTATTTTTTTTATTTTATATATATATATATATATATATTATTTAATTTATTTTTTATATTTGTATTATTTATTTATTTATTTATTATTGTTTTTTATTTATTTATTTTTTATTTTATTTATTTTATTTTTATTTTTTTAATTTTAATCCGGAAACTTACCTTTTTAGTAATCTTAAATTAATTGATTAATTAAGTATTACTATTATTACTTATGTATTTATTTGATTTGATTTGATTTTATATTTTATATAGAATTTATAATAAAAATATAATTAAAAATTTTAAAATATAATAGAATTAATATTAAAAATAAAAATTTTCCTATTTGAGTCAAACTAGCCGTTTTTCCAACGGCTAGTTGGAGATGTCCTGATCTACTTAAACTGGGCTCCTGATCAGATTTCTCATCTTGTCATGATGATGAACCACACTGACTGGTTCGAAACGCGTCGACAAAAATTTCTTTTATGCGATTTTCACCGAAAAGTTTTACACACATTCTATGGATCACAGAAGCCAAATGCCTAATATTTTTTTTATCTCTTTTGTTATTTTATATTTAACTATATATTTTTCACATGGGGAATAGAATAGATGGTGATGGGATGTATTATTAATTCACCCCATGACGTGAAAGTCACTCGTTTGAACATCTGTGGGAAAGAATATAGTCATTTTAAGGGTTGGTGTGGCTGAGCCCATTTCCATCCCTAGGTAATTTTGACGAGGATTCGGGTCACTATTTCTCAAGCGAAATCTCTAGATAATAGAGACAAATTGAGAAAAAATTAGTATATTTTACATTTAACTATGTCTTTGTTGTTTTTTAAGTATTTAAGTATTAGATATTAAATTATAACTATATTTAACTATTTCTTGACTATTTAATAATTAATATTTAACTATTTTACATTGAATTATAACTAATGATATTTATATTTTATATTCAATTTTCTGTATGTATTTTTTATTTAACTTTTTTTTGGTGTTTTTTTGGGGCATGGTTATTAATGTTAAATGGGTTTGAAGTTATATTTCTTCATTAATATCAATGTTTACATTGCACTAAGAACTTTTTAGATATTTTAATTCATATTGGTAAGGTAGCTAAATAACATTTAAAAACTATTTCACTAATGCCCAAATTAATAATAAAATATTTCACCAATACACAAACTAAACATTGAAAAATTATTTAAGGCATGTACCACATTTTAAATTTAAAGGATTTTGATTGGTTTACATATTGTGACATGGAAATTACATGAAAATTTCATGGCCACTTTTAGGCTGAAATTTCCTCTAATGTTACTTCAACCCTGCTCAAAAGGAAGTAGGGGTTGTGAGTTGATCTTACTCATTGTGCATTAATCTCATTTTTAATTTCATTTGGCATAAATTCATTTCAAAACTTTGAAATTGTGATTAATACACCACAACACTAGATTCTCCATGACCTAAATGCCTTTCCCTTCAAAACCTTCTTCACTATGGAAATTTTTTTCATTGCATCTAGTATTCAAGTGTTCCAAACTTTGATAGTTTACCTTTGAAGCTAGATCCTGAATAGTCGAGATGGAACTTAATCTTATTTTGGTCCCATTTCCCAGTCATATTCCAAAACACTTAACACCAAGAAGCATTTAGAGACACGATTTTCTGACATGAATGCCAAGGATCTTACACATCACTTTGATGATCAAATCCTTCCATGTGGCTTCCTTTGAATGGTGCTACATGTCACACATATTTGGACCACTTGGTCATCCAAAATATCCAAAATCACCTCCCACATGTCATTTTTAGAGAGTGAACCATGTCATCACTTTCCATGATATCACCACTAGACACTACCACAACATCTACGTTTTCCTATCATGCTCTTCCATATATTACTATGACCACCTACATGCCACTTCATAATCCATGTCATTTTCCACATCATTCGTGTATATATAGGACCAATCCAAATTTTTTTCAATTTTTTTCTTGTTAAACTTTTAGAGGTGAAGATGTTAGATTTAACTTTTATACCTAGTTTCTTCATAAACTCATTAAGGATCTTGATTTTATGGATTTTGTACAATGTGAAGTATTTCATATTTGTAGATGCCTAGATTTACCCCTACACGATGTAGAACTGCGATCGATAGAACTGTCAAGGGACTATGAATTGTCATATCTAGATCTAGCTCTTTTTCTAGTTTGCAAAGACTTCAACTCATGGATCTCCCATATATCTAGATAATTCTATATTGATCTTGATGTTCCCATAAAAGAATATTATACCCTTTATTTTTCATAATTCTTGATGGGTTTGAATTCTTGGATAAGTCCAAATGTTCCATTTCGTTATATGATTTTCAATTCGAGGATAAGTCTGGATAATTTTTTATCCAACTCATTTGCGCATATTCTGAGTGGCTCAGATATTTCCTAAAATCCCATATTGTTTTCATTGGCATACCTTCACATACTTCAATTTTCATCAACTGTTATGATTTTTTTAAAGTTTTATATACCAGTATAAGGGTCTCTAAGAAGAATATATAATGAAAAAATTAGTTTTCTCTTTTGACCTGAGCCATTAAGGCAAAAAATACTTCACAATTTCAAAAATATACCCTCCAAGCTCCTCCGTAAACTTGAAAAAAATATACATCAATGAATTAAGTTTAAGATCAATGACAACAATGGATAACTTTGACATCGATGAAAATATTTTTCTCAACAATATCCCCATTTGATATTGATGGCAAGACATTCAAACATTCTTGTTCAAATATGGAAATACTACCTGGAAACCCTATTCTTCTTATTCAACATATATGTACTCATCAAAAAAATTCATTATTTTGATTTCGTTGTTTGTTCATTCTCCCCCTTTGACATCAATCGAAAAGGAGTTGGATGCTCATTCTCTCCCTGAGGGAATATAATATTGTTGACGACTCTTATTTTAAGTACATCCTCCCCATGAAATTTTTGAAGGTAAATTCGTTTATGTTATTTCAATATTTTATTATTCTCACCCTTGACACTTCACTATTGCATGGATTTTAAGATTCTAATTTTTAGGACCCTCCCTCTTTGACTATTCTCCCTCTAAAAGGATATATACAACTACTCATTTTAATTTCTAATGAACATACTAAATGTTGTTCCTAGCTTCTTATCTCAATGTACTCCAATGTTTGGACTCCTACACTTTAATCATTCCCGATTTAAAATAAAGAACAACATACATTATTTATTCACTCTTTTCAACTATATATGGTTTTTTGATTGCATATTTACTCACGGTATGCTCTACTTGTGAATTTCTACATTTATGTTCGTTGTAACCATAATATTTTTCTTATATTTTCTTTCTCTTCCTCTTTACTTCTTAAAATCCCTGAGGTAATAATCTCCAATTGTTTCCCCCTTTAACCTTGGACTTCTTATGTTGATCTTAAGACTAACTCTATGTTCACTTTCCATGATTATATTTGGTTGTTTAAGCATACAACTATTCTTGACTAATTTAGATAATTACCCTATATCAGAAGAAGTTAGTGAACAGATACGGGAGACATCACTCCGAAATTATATCTTAAGAACCCAGAGGGCTATCTACGAAGAGGCTTTGTGAATATATCAACTATTTTTTCTTTGTTGATATATATTCTAACCTTACAATTTGATCGAATACATATTCTCTGAGATAGTGATACTTGATGGGTGTATGATTAGTATTTTAGTGAAAAATAAGATTCTTGGATATAATTATTGCACTTGTATTATCAAATTTGATGGGACTAAGTTCATCATGCATCACGTTTATGTCTCAAATTTTTTTCTTTATCCATAATAATTTATTACAAAAATATGCCGCTATTATGTACTCAACTTCAACAATATACAATGAAACATAAGTCTTCCTTTTGTGTATAAATGTTACCAATGATTTTCCTAGAAAGAATAAACCACCAATTGTTCTCTTCTTATAATCTATACAACTATCCCAATACAAGTCTGTGTATGAAACCAATAAAGAATTCATACCCTTCAGATACCATAGTCCATATTCCATTGTGCCTTTTAGATATTTGAAAATTCTTTTGGTACCTAACAAGGTTGTTTGTTTAGGGATTTATTGTGATCTTGCTACCGAATGAGAAAATTCCATTATATTTGGTCGGGTGTTTATTATATACAACAAAATACCAATCATTGATCTGATTTTTGTTTATTAACCTTTGATGACTCATCACATTTACTTTTCTCACACCCAGTGACCATAGGAGTGTTAACGAATGAACCTGTTTCCACTATGAATTTCTTCAATATTTATTTTATATGATTTTGTTGGGAAATTAAAATTCCTTTTGAACTTTCTGTATTCTACCAACAAAATAAATAACATGTTCTCCATGCATAGAAATTTGAAATTTAGTCTCCTTTTCAACTATGAATTGCGGGCTTAGTGAAACTGCATTAGTTCCAAATATTATATTGTCAACAAAAAAAAAAACAAAAATATCCTCATTATCATATTATTATCCTCATTACTTTTGAAGCCTTTCTTCTATATGTATTTCTCTAAATATGATTTCATGCCCTTCGTGCTTGCTTGAGTCCATATAGTTCCTTTTTGAACCTACATACATCATCAAGATTGTGTAATAGTTGAAAAAATTAAGGTTTTTCTGTATACACCTCTTCTTCAAGTTATCCATTCATGAATGCTAATTTCACATCAACATGATATAATTTGAAGATTTTATGACATGCAAATGAAAGAAAGATTATAGTTACTTCCAATATTGTTATATGAGAAAAGTACCCTTCAAATATTATTCCTTAAACCCATGCATAACATTTTCAAACTAATATGGATTTTTCTAATCACTTGTCCACTATCATTTAATGTGTTCTTTAAGACCCATATTTTCCTAATGTCATTCTTATTTATAGGTCTTGCACTCAATTCCCAAGTCTAATTATTTTTCATTTAATTTAATTCCTCATTCATGGTGCGTATCCAATATTTTTCTTCTCTCTCTTGAAAGAATTTTTTAGGTTTGATCATGGACAACATGTAAATCTTTGCTTGACTACAAATCTCTTTAGTTTTTTTCTAGTTTGAACTCCTATTTCCTTAATATGAAGAATTTGACTTTCAAAGTGGTTCTTTTGTACATACCTTGAAGTAGGTTTTGGATGAGTGTATTCTACCTATTTCTTTTTTATTTAAAATATTATCTCCTTCCTATTCATTGATGGTATAATAACATATGTTAATGAAAATTCTTTGCTTGCTTTTGAAAGCTAAATCCCCATTAACCTTTACATAAATAAAATCAACTATTTTGTGTAACATTTTATTATAGCATATATAGCCCTCAATTTTTTTTTAATATCCTAAGAATATTCCTTCATCATCCCTTTAGACGAAATTACCCAATATTTTACCATTATTTTCTATGTAACACTTGCAGCTAAAAAATCTAAAGTGGTTGATTGATGTTCATTTTCCATGCCATGTTTGTAAGGTGTCTTATCACTATTTGGCCAAAGATGTGGATTGTTTAAAATTTGGATTGTTGTATGAACATATTCATCCCAAAATGAATATGGAACATTTATTTCATCTGTCTTTTCTCTTGCCATTTATTGCACTCATTTTTTATGCTTTCAACTAGTCCATTTTATTGAGGAGTGTGTGCAACTGTAAATTGTATTTTTATGCAATTTTATTCACGAAAGTCATCAAACCCATTTAAATTAAATTCCAAAACTTTCTATGACCTTAAATTTAAACTTTTCAAACGCTTGTAATTTCTCCATTAAGAGTTCATCCCAATTAATTTTGGTGTAATATTCAATAACCAATATTAAGTATCATTCAAAACTTCCAGCGTCAATTCGGGAAGGCCCATATAAATATGTATGGACTACTTATAAATTTTGGTGCATCATACTTCTTTTGTTTTGAAAGGAACCTGGTTTTTCTTCCCAATTTGGCATGTCTTGTAGATTGTATTATTCATCTTCGCAATTTTTGGCTAGTCCGTTACTACTCACTTTTGCTAAGATTTACAATACGATGAAAAATTAATGTTTCTTATTCTTTCCTGCCACAACCATATCTCATTAATTTTCCCTAAATAACACTCCACATTTTCTTGTTTTGAGAATGTATACATTATTTGAGGTTATCATAGTCTTTTCTACGAACAGTAGAGAAAGTGTAATACCCCTAGTTTCAATGATTTTTTATTAACAATTGAATAATTCCAAAGAGGAAGTGGACCCCAATGGAGATCTAGTGTGTGCAATTATGTTATTTTTAATTAATAAAAATAAAAATAAAAAGTTGTGTGTGCAATGACCAGATTGAGAATTGAGATCTGAAACCTAAATCCATGATTATGTGGATAACGTGATGAGAATTTCCCACATCTTCCAGAAATCATTGCAAGGAAATATTAACAAAATTAGATTTGGAGATAAACATCTAATTTCCTCAATGAAGAAGAAATTAATTGGGAAGAGGAAGAAAAAGCTGGAAAAGCGGAAAAGACAGCTTTAAAGTACCTCAATGAGGGAGAGCCTAGGCAAAACAGGAAGAAAGAATTCTGAAATTTCTGGATGTAAAAATTTGAAATAGGCTTGGGAAAGCATAGCTTAAATAAGTTGCTCCAGGATAGACAAAGGGTTGTCTATCACTAGGAGCTAAGGTCTCAGCTCAGGGGTGATTTACGGAGAGAGAACTCTACAGTTGGGTGGAACTAGTCAAAGAAATTGGTATGCACATCTAGTTAAACTTTTATTGGTGAGTATGAGTCCTACGTATGTATTAACTAACATATATTTTGAAAATGGGATAAAGCACATATATGTGAAATTTTAGATGTTAATCTTGTACATGTTGCATAACGTAGATTATAACGATTATAGGGATCTATTACAGACCCACACATTTAGCAGATAATTAATCCATAAAAAATACTAGAAACTGCACGGTTATAGATAATGGAGAACATTATGATATGGTAATGTTATTTTTCCTCTCTTTTTAGGGCATTTATCGTGCTTTTCTGCCAGAAATCCAACCATCACCAAAATATAGTCATCATTATGTTGCCTTTTTTTTTTTTTTTTGGGTTCATGCTTTGTATGGTGCTCACTATGTCATGTTTAATATACATTTAGAAGGACCAATTCTTATGGATTTAAATTTATTTTTGATACCTAAAAGGGGTGAAGTATCTTTCTTTCTATGCCTAACAGTTAGGCTTGTTACACTAGATTGAATACTCATTGGGGATTTGTTGGAATTGTCTATTGCAGTTAGGGAATAAGGGTCTTGTTTTCATTTTGACTTGCAATCGTCCTATGCCGAGTATACATCTTGAATAAATACGATGATTGTGTAAATGCTTACATCTTCTTTGAAGTATTCGACCTATGTCATGGAAGGAGCAACACTAATATCCAAAGATTCTTAACCTACATTCAAATATATATAGCCCTTATCGTTTTTTACATTCCTAAAATGTTGTAGATTATCATCTCTGTGTGAGAAGTCGGGTTGACACTAAACAATAAGGCATATGATAAATATTCAAAACTAAAACAGAGAAACAATGTAATTACTAACAAATCTTTGAGGATTGTAAAGTTACAAAGATTACAAAGGACAAAAATATGACGATATTTCTGTTCTGTATGGTTGAATAATTTAGCATATTTTGTTGATAATTCCCTGAAGTATATTTTCTTGACTTTACTTGACCTGGAATTTGCCGGAAATTTCAAGCTGGACTACTCACGAATTGACAACATAGGCACCTACAATACTATGACATGTGACAAATTAATACTATGACATGTGACAAATTTTCCCCGTTAAAACCTGAATGATACTTTTGAAGAGATAGTATAACCATTTGGATCCTTCTTAAATGAGAAGACATGTTACTAAATGCTCAGATCCATGAATACCATTTTTCCTTTTCCTATATCCTACAGGATCTCTCTAACAAATAATTTCTAAGCAGAGTATGTCACGTCAGGAGAGGATGATTGGTTCTACATTGTATGACAAAAATTTAAAGAAATGATTTTTTAAGATTTCAATAAAAGTGGTGGATGATGGAGACATGTGTAACCTCGTAATTTTTATATAACTAATAAATGGTTCTAAATGAAGGCGGAAAACTTGATGCTTGACCAAAACTTAAATATTTGCTTTGAAGGGACAATCTTAGCTTACGAGTTTTGCTATGGATAGATCCTAAAAAAATATGAAAATGAATTAGATTGTTCACCAAAACCTAAATAGTTGCTTTGCGGGGACAATATTAGCTTACCAATTTTGCGATACGTAGATCCTAAACAATATGAAAATGATATATGTGCAATGAAGGTTGAGCTTTGACATGTGACAGAATCCTTGACAAGGCAACAAACCTTAACATAATCATGATCTCTTAAAAGAAAGTGGCAGTGACTCAGAAACATAATCTATGTAACCTAGAGATAGCATCAAAGTGAGACAATAATTTATCCAAATGACTTCATGATACTTTTGTGTCCTTCATATATTAAGTCCGAGTCATATGGATATAACTATCATTTTTTCAATATCTATGACAAATTGATTTATGGTTACTCTAAATCTTGGATGGGGCAGTAAACTTTGACAATTACCTAATTTATGACACTTAAAGTGACTTTATCATGGCAGTGACATTGTGTTGTATGGAATTTTTTTTAATAGTGATATTCTATTATGACAGTGATTACAATAGTGATATTTTATTATGACAGTGATTATATTGATGTTTATGATGTTCTATAGTTGCAACATGTGACTAGTTTCAAATTATAGGTCTATGTCAGTTGTAGTATCACCACATAAATTCTCACATGGAAAGGAAAAAAAAGTACCAATTCATTTTATGAGTGTTTAACAATGAGAACATATGACAAGAAATGAGAAATGCTTGGAAGAATAGAGGAAAAAACCTAAATGGAAAATTTATGAGAAAAATAGATTCAACAGAGAAAACTCTATGTGAGAAAAAATTTCAATTTTGAAACTTCATTTACTTAGGGTTGGCATCCCATAGATATTCAAAATGAGTGAGTATTAAATGGTCACAATATTCATCATTGGATTACCATAACATATCATACAACTCCCTTTAGATAATCATTTAGATAATCATGGCATCGTAACAGAGAAAGTTCTTGATAGGTCTTAAATTTCTTGTTGATTCTAAAAAAAAGTAGGTTCTTGGCAAAGCTCTTCAGTTTCTGCTTTATCTTCTAAGAAAAGTTGTATTAAGTGGTTTGCTTCCCTAAAAATAAAAACTCATGCATTATAATCCAGTTGCACTTCTAGTCGGAGATATAGGAAAATGCCAGCACCTCTTATATTTTGATAGTATTCCTGAAGTCAGTTATATAAATATCAATAATCCGCATCTCATAATATAAATCATAACTGGTAATAAACACAGGTTGAACAGAAAATCAAGACAATTCTAAAAGACACAGAAAGTTCTTGGCAGAGCCCTTAAATTTTTTCTTCATCTTGAAGTAAAAGTTGTATTAAGTGGCTATAACTCACATCCCAGTCATTTCGAGTCAAGCCTCATCACCTTATTGGAGAAACACTCTAAGTAAAGTTGCCATCACTCGTGGGGTTGGCGTTAATCCCTTTTCTCTTAAGTCAACTAATGATCACTACCCACTCTTTCTTTTGAAAATAATGGTACAACAAAGAAGATAAATCTCATTTCACTACCAATCTACTAGTCATAGCCAAGAGGTCGATGATAGACAGTCTCATTGATAGGAGGTCAGGTGGTCGCCGATGGATCGAGCCATTGATCCATAAAAACAAATTTCAAACCGATTGGTCCATAAAAACAAATTCCAAACAGAATATCAATGTTATATTCCCCTACCCAATGTGCCTTCTCCCTTATTCGATGTACCTTGCCGATTCATGTGTCTGTCCCTGCTTCTGTTATGCCCATGCTATGTTTGTTTGCTATGCCTATTATGATGCCTACTGCTTTCCGCCTATGTGTGCCTCAGTCATTGTGTTTCTCATATCGGCAGGGACTAGCGCTACGCCAGTTGCCGCCCTTGTTAAAATTGAGCGGATTGCAGGGACTAGCGCTGCGCCAGTTGCCGCCCTTGTTAAAATTGAGCGGATTGCAGCTCCAAACCCCAGGTTGTGACCTAGTCT
>JAXQQM020090487.1:0-37829 GCA_034641835.2 Pinus albicaulis
AAAATGTAAGACTGTAACACCCCCAATTTGTGTGTTGAAATTTTTAAAGTTAGACATTTGAACTTTAATCCTAAAGGGGTGGACCCCAAGGGATGACTATGGTGTGAATGTATTTGCATATTTTATTTGAGGAAATAAATAAAATGATTGTGCATTTTGACCAAGATGAGAATGAGAGATCACTTGCCAAATCCATGAGGATGGATAAGGCAACAAATCCCCAAAAATCTTTCAAAAAAATCCTTGAAAGAAATTTATTTAGATTTAAGGAGAAATCTAAATTTCCCCAATGAAGAGGAGTAGTTGGGAAGAGGTGAGAAAAGCTGGAAAAGCTGAGGAAAAGCTTAAAGAAGCTTTAAGGAACCCCAAGAGGGGAAGCCTAGGCTAAACAGGAAAGAAAGCATCCTGCTATTCTGGACGCAGAATTAGAAACATGCTTTGGGGTATGAGCTTAAATAAGCTGATCCTAGACAGATTAGAGGTTGATCTGTTCTAGGAGGTGATCTCTGCTCGGGGGTGAGTCCTGGGAGACAAAGAGGACTCTAAGGTTGGGAGTTTGGTCAATTTTGCAGTTTGTGTGGTATGTTCTGAGTTATGATTCTATGTTTTATTCCAGTATGAATTGGCTACATATAAAATTTTATGTTTGACTATGAGAAATATTGGGTACTACATTTAACAGAATCTATCCTTAGGCATTCACCTTCAAGATTTTGTTTAGTTGTAGACCAGCACACCTTAAGGTATAAACTCCAGAATCTCTAAACCAAGGTTGGTTTAGATCTGGGTTTACTTAAACCCCTATAGATGATTTAATATTGTTTTGTTCATGGTCTGCACAATTTTAATATTTCCTGCTTATAAATCTGTTAGAGGTATAACATAGCCCTTCTAGATTTTCTGACAGTTGGCAATATATATCATGCACTTCAAAAACAATTTTGTAATTATGCTAGAACAATAAATGTTAACTTGTTCTCTGTAAAATATAAAAATGGTGCAATTTGATACTCCTATGTAGGATGGAAACAATATTCACCAATATGACTCTATCTATTTAGCAGCAAAGCAAGAATAGTCGATTTCACATGTACTCAAAGACATTTTATTCTAGAAAAAAAAATGTATGCAAAGCTATTTTACACTACATTAAACTATGATATCTATTTTAATTATGATCGAAAAATCCTATTGTATAGGGAGAGTAAGAAATCTAGTACAATGGCATATGAACTTTTGTAGTAGCGTTCGGGTAACAATATGTAAGAACTTTAGCATCTGAAATTCTAAACCCTTGCGGTTAAGAAGAAATTTTAATTATGGTAGTGCTTTAGCCTCTATAACATATATAGACTCTCTCGAAAAATCAAAATATACTATCCACAATGAATAAAGACGTGGTTATCAAATTAAAATGGTGTTCTATATATATATTCTAAATTGAACTACGAACATCACATAGAAAAGCAAATATGAAATTCTAATACTCATTTATAAAGCCATACCTATCGGTCTAAAAAGGAGTACGAGCATTCTGTGTGTCTCCACCTATAAATTATAAGCATGGAAATAACCTAACCCCCGACACGGCTATATCCGTGTGTATGGAACAGAAAACGCATAATTCAAGCAGTTATAAAACCGACACGGTTAGGTGAAATTCCTAGATATAAACAGTCATCGGTAATATTAATCTATGAGTGTTAGAAAAACGAAGTATATATCAAAATCTTCACGACTGTGGTAACAAAGGGATAGTACAGATGAATGTTAGGTGGCTTGAAATAATAACCCGAATGCATATTCGCCGCCTGGAGCTTAAGCCAGAAAAATAAACAAAAGTTGGGTGCGGGCCGGCTTGTACCAGCCACGATCGTTGAATGAATTTCATCTCTGTAAAAATCATAATACCCTACGTAAACCAACCCAACTATAAAATAAATGGCGAACTCAGAAGTCGGAAGGATTGCACTCGACGTGCGATAGGTGCAAGTGTGCGTATAACATCTGGAATCATAGCAACACTAAGCGCTATGAGAACATTTAACCGCGTGAAATTCGGACGAAAGGGGGGTGTAGTTGCATAAGGAGAAACGAAAGTAGACTGCAAAGATAAATTCAAAGGAGAATCATTATTGAGACAGAATATCGTATGATAGATTAACATAGATTTATGTTCTGCCGCAGAGAGGTCTCGGCGAATTAAAAGGTCGTTTGAATAAACACAAGCACTGTGAAAGAATACCTCCACAGTGGCGGTGTACATAAAACCTGTTTTCCATGCTCGAGCTCACTGCAAGGATTCTTGGCGATAAATATATATATATATATATATCAGTGAAAAAAAAAAGAGACAAAACCTCGTAAGGTAGACTATCATCATTAAAGAGACGATAGTATGTAAATGCACTGAACTGTAGTTCCAGGAGGCAGATTTCCGATACAAACATCGGCATCATGTCCTCGCTCGAATCTCCTATAATACAGCAATAAAGACAAAATAAATAAATGGAACCCTGCGCTATACAGAGGTAGGAAATGAAGTAAGAGGGTTATCTGTGAGGAGAGTTCGCCTCTGCGTCATGGTGACGGTACTCACAGAAGAACCAGAGATCTCGACAGGGTGCGAAGAGAGAGAGACAACGGGAGCTCGGCTATGTCTGCTGCGCTAACCTGGGCCAGATAGGAATCGGAATTTCCTCATGAGTTGTAAACACAATCCAAGTCTGTGAATGTGAAACAGCTGGAACACCGATGGGAAACTCTGGAAAACTAGGACAGTGGATAGGGTTCCCATTTAAAGTATCGGTGAAAACCTAACTCCTTCATAGCCGAACTGCAGCAGGTCCCAAGGTAGGTTTATAAAAGCGTCGGCTATGACAGGAGAGAGAGGGTGCCAGTAAGTTCCGCTAGCAGTCATCCAGTTGTGTACTAGTTCGATTTGACAATCCTTAACGCTACCATGTCAAATTACTGCTGGACCGAGCTCGTCCCTCTGCTCCAGGTACAATACGTGTTCCTGCGATGAGAAAAGAACGAAACCCAACAACAAGTCTTATAGCAGATTTCATATACAATCCTTGCAACGTACCAAAAAGGAAGATACCAGGCGAAGGAATACGCAACGCCTGTAGAGGTAAATCGCAAATCTGAAAATTAGGGTTAGCCACTGTAAGTAAGCCGCTCTTCGGTACCTTGAGGAATACACGCGTCCACGCCAAGAATTAAGAAAAAAAAATATACCTGCCAGCAAGTTAGAAATGGTACAGAGTGGTCTGCGCGATTCAAAAATCTTGATGATTTAGACGCCGTCAGACTTGGTAGCCTGATATACATAACCCTAGCTAAAGGTTGGGTACCTGCGCCAAGTTCCGCGGCTCCCAAGTAAGGTGGTATGGCATACCTCCGCCGGAAACGTCACGGTTGCTTGCGTTGACCGGTAGCTACCCAGATAACCATTCGTATTGGTTACTGCCAGTTGCATGGCTCCGTAGCGCATCTACGAGAATGAATGGACTAGTCGATATAACATATAAAAATGCGAGTTGTCAATGTGTGTACTAAAGTTCATTAACCGAACTTCATGAAATATATGTATGGATTTAATCTTTTATACCTATGGGAAATTTCACATACATACGTTATCCGTAGCCCCATGCATATATATGTCACTACATATGTAAATACATATGAGCTTTTCGAACCTAGTCTAAGGACATATCTCGTTCCCCATATGCCTATATAGGCGTTAAATCAATAGTATAAATACATACGTTGTATACAATTCATGGGTGGGACCTATAAGGTATGGATATGAGATATAATTGTTATACATATATGTGATATATGTAATGCATTAGGAGTATATATAGAGTATATATGCCATAAATATATGAGGCCTAAGGGAATAGAGTAAATACCTGTACATAGAGTTATAATAATTCTATAAGGTATTTATAAATTCATAAAAAGGGGGGGGGGTTAAAGAAATCTTAGGCATCATTGAATTCTAGTCTGAGAAAATAGTATAAATTGGGAGATTGGAAATATTCTAAAACATGATAATATATACCACTTGCTCTAAGTTACTCGAGAAAAAAAAAAAAAAAATTTTCCTTTAATTAGAGGTGTAGTAAACATAACCTTTTTAATTTAAAGAAGATTGAGTCCTAACAACAAAGCTAAAATATTAACCTGCTTGTATTAGGAAATCTGAAGTCTTATACTCCAAGGTCAAATATAATAAGCATTTTGGCCAGATGCGAATTCATATAACTCATTGACTAAAATTAACGATGCATATCTTGACGAGGAACATTGTGTATTCTGCAAAGAGGCTAGAAAACTATATCCGACTATAACCCGTATAGCATGTACATAGTATGTTAAGGATTGAATGTCCATTTAAACAAAAAAAAACAAAAGTAAATCTATTATATGGATATTGAACGCGAAAGTCAAGGGAATACTTATATAAGCTATCAATACGTATGTCCAATAAATTCCATACAAATGCGTGAGCCATAGGTCCGGTCAACACATGTACCTTTTACGGTTGGCAAAATATAAAGCAAATAAAATAGAGCGTAGCATTTCGGATGGTGGCAACCCTTTTCAACCTTGATAAACAAATAGCATTGAGGGTATGAACCTGTATGCAAACCAAATGTTGATGATGTTTTCAAACCAAAGGGGTTATATAGCGAAGAGTTCACGAGCGTAAGATCTAACAAATTAAAACAGGAATGCGGCAAGGAAGTTTGGCTTATGTTGGTCCTACCTCCCCGCTGATGTACGTAAATGCGAGGGTTGTGCGGGTCGAAGAAAAAATCATAAGCGCGAATGGTGAAATTGGCGGAACCATGTGAAAAGAGGTCGAGGAAATGCAAAGTGGAAGCTCTTCATTGAACATGAGATATATATTGCGATCCCTACGGCAAACTTATTGTAATACATAGTTCAACCTAAGCGTGCGCGGTTAGAGATGCTACGGGCAACGAGGTGCCGAGTGCTGACTAAACTCATTGTGAGCTGTCGGCTGTGCGCCCATTTACGAAAAATCGAACAAAAATAATAATTGCTTCGAAGCGAAAAAAGAAATTATTATCGTCCCTTTTCACGCAATTCCCGACGCGGCCTCATCTCATTAGGTTACACGACCCAACCAATCCAACCCATCCTCGGTCTTCGCTCGACGGCGGCCGGTTTCGGCTGATTGACGACGGTAGGGCCAGTGCATGCGTAACCCGAGGTGACCGACGAATGTTCACTAACGACGGTGAGATAGGGTTTCCAGCAGGAATCCGACGAGAGGATTGAGAGTGGGGGCACCCCCTCTCTGAGCACACTAATGGTGGCCCTATCGGAACGTATAAAACACGAGTGGGTGGGCCCCGAAGGAAGACGGAGAGAATGGAGCCGAGAACGAGAGATGATTCAGCACGGCGGCCAGATACGGCTAGAACTGCGTGTCGGAGAAATCCGAGCTTCTCGCTGTCTCGCCCTCTACAATAGCGAGAGGCAGCAACGTGAAAAAAAAACAAAACACAACAATAAGAATCGATGAAAAGAAATGGAAAAATTTCCGTGTGTAAAGAATGTAAGGCAACCTCGAAAACCCTAACCGGTTTGCCCGGTAACTTCCACATCTCGGGGAGATCTGGCAGTGCTTAGTGTGTCAAAGAAATGGTGCCGGGTCATATTCGTACGAGGCAAGGAGGTGTAGGTCGAACGCACCGAAGAAACGAATTAAACCTAGGGTAACGGTGTCATTATGAAAGGCGGCGCTCTACGGACACCGCCGCCCCGTCGGATCGTGTTAAAATCAGGAAAGTGAGGTTATCAGGACGGAGGGAGAGGAGTACGTCGTCTCGACAAACCTTCTTGCTCCATTAGGAGTTCTTGCCTTTATAATTAAACCCAAATAACGTTAACTATTATGCATTGCAGAAAAAAACCTAGCAACGAGTTTGTACTCGGTAGCTTACCGAAATTAGAACCAACATATCTCTCACGCCCACACACACGAATGAACTCACTACGCACAGCAGCCGGGTGGCACAGTCGGTGACCCCGCATCCAAGCCTCACACTTTATCACTCCTTTCGATGGAACGGGTGACAAGTCGCCACGCAGGTCGGGTGATTAAAACCACTTACGATCATGAGGTTAGTCATGGGAATCACAACAAGAATTTCATGATGTAAAACGTAAACATGCAACGACAGGCCCACGCGAAACTGTGTATAGTTTACCATCGAAATGAATCATTGATAATGATGACGGTAACAACGATGGATTAACATAGAGCTCATGTATAAAGTGAAACAAAGAAAATCGGGCGTATGATGATGTCGAAACGTGAATTAACTTGTGATCGCTGACACGTCAAAATATATTTAGGGCACAAAATAGATATACGCGTACAAAACCCTAGGTGGCAACTAAACATAGTGTACAAGTTGTATGGCGTCGGATGGGAAAATTAGGGTATGGGATAATAATTATATGTGTGTGTTAGGTATTATCGTAGGCTGTAACTTAGATTGACAGGAATAGCCGATATATGTATGTATGAGTGAAACACTATCTGACCTAAGAAATCAATAACTATAAGTATTGTCGAGTAGGCTCATATATGTACCTATAAGTATTGTCTATTGTACTTATATTTGTTATGCGGATGCATAAGCCGATACCTACGTAGATACCTGGGTATTGGTGGACGTTGAAAATATACATTTGAGATCCACGATATATTATACTTGGGTGGATGTTTGATATTTATATATATCTTTTTCATGTGTAATAAACAGGATATAGGTATTATATATAATACCTTAGGGAATCGAAAATCGATGGTTGATATATATATATTACATATAGGATACATGGGGTATATATGCTATAAATATATGAGGCCTTAAGGAATAGAGTAAACAGGTACATGGGGGCTATAATAAATCTATAAAGGATTTATAAATTCATGAGGTTAAAGAAATCATAGGTATCATTGAATACTAGTACGAGAAAATAGTATAAATTAGGAGATTGGAATATGTAACTGCCCCAATTTTGTGTTGATTTTTTAAAGTTAGACATTTGAACTCTAATCCTGAGGGGTGGACCCCAAGGGATGAATATGGTGTGAATGTATTTGCATATTTTATTTGAGGAAATAAATAAAATAATTGTGCAATTTGACAAAAGATTTGAGATCACTTGCCAAATCCCGCAGGGATGGATAGAGCAACAAATCTAAAAAATATTTCAAAATCCTTGAAAGAAATTATTTAGATTTGAGGAGGAATCTAAATTTCCCCAATGAAGAGGAGTAGTTGGGAAGAGGTGAGAAAAAATTTGGAAAAAGGCTGAGGAAAAGCTTAATGACTTTAAGATCAAGATGGGAAGCCCTGGGCTAAGCAGGGAAAGAAAGCATCACGCTGTGCAGGACGCGAGTCAGAAACATGCTTTGGGAGTACAGGCTTCAGCCAGCTTGCTCCTAAGCGAGATCGAGAGGTTGATACGGCGCACAGGAGGTGATCTGCTCGGGGGTGAATCCTGGAGATAAAAGAGGAAGTTCTAAGGTTGGGAGGTTGAGTTAATTTTGCAGTTGTGTGGTATGTTGCGAAATTATTGTTGCTCGTCTTTTCTGGTGTAATTGTGGCTACATATACACTTTTATTTTATTTCATTTCAAAAAATCTTGGTACTACATTTGTCGAACCCATCCTTAGGTATTCACCTTCCGGATACATTTGGTTGTGAACCCCGATTCTCTGAAGTGAAAACTCCGAGAATCTACAACCAAGGATTGGTTCAAATACGGAAGTTACTTTTTTCTATAGATGATAAATTATGGTGGGTTCGGGTAGGAACAATTGTGATATTTTATGTATGAATGCACTAAAGAATATCACATCAATACTAGAAATATACGGTATAAATATAAATTTGGAAGTAAATATAACTAAGTTTGACATAGCTTATGTCGAGAAAAATAAGAAGATTTCCTACTGTATAATTTATACTGTGTGAAAACTTTATGTGTTCATAGGAAGTGGAAACTATATTGGTTGTTCTATAAACTTTACATCCTAGGCAAACCAAAGATGTAGGAGTTTACACATGTTAATCTCTTGCAATCTTTGAAAAATTCTATACTGAGAAGAAACACAATATGGATAGCAAATAGAGAGCCACTAGGTAAACAAAAAAAGATATCCATCTTCCCTCCGATACGAGCATCGTAGTCCAAGATAGAGTATGGCAGTTTCATTTATACAACTTAATGATTATTCACTTCATATACAAATACCATGTGACATTATGTACCTATACCTATGTTAGGAGATTAGTAGCAATTGTAACTCATATGGTATTCACAATTATACTAACATGGTAGCAAGTATATATATATATATATATATAAGAGAAACATACAATAAAAGTATATTACTTGTTAAAGATATGAACCTTGAATGAACCACTATGAACATAAAATTACATATGCTATGATATATCATTACGACCACAAATTAATATGGATACGTGCATATAAACCAAAAGTCGACCCCCTAAATTCGTAAATACTAATGTCGAAAGACCTTTTTGTTGATATTTAAATACGGAAAAATATATAAATCATATCCAACCGACGCAGGTGTATCGACTATATCGGTCAACCAAAAATAATTTAAAAGATAAGACGATGCAATTTACCACGAATTACGTGCGGCCAACGACGAAATAGGTATGCGATACACAGTGTAAACCCTATTTTACGTGAGAGGAACGGATACGCAAATTTGAAGGTGAACAATAAAATTATACATCAGATTTCTCATCACTTATTAAAAATTTAATATTTATGAAGTTCTGAGATGGAACGAAATAGAGGCTCATCACTACGACGGTAGTGGAGGTGCTTCTCAAAACGCTACTGCCGCTTGAAATAAAAATACAACCCGATCTGAATTGAACAGAAAGTAGAAAAAATTAGAATCTAATGACAACGTGAGTGGAACGCGTGTAGGTAGCATAAATCACCTCACGACTTCATATTTGGTTTAAAACGAAACCTAGGAAAGTTCAAAGATCATATGGATATATATAAATGCTATTATCGCTAGTGAAGAAGCAAGAAGTACAGCGAACCATGAAGGCGAACCGATATATAAATTTTCGATTATCTGTAGAACCTGTAAGTATAGACATTCAATCGGTAAGTTCACCTGTTAATTCTGCGGAACACATGTCTAACTATGCCGCGATATCCACTGACAGGTAAATGCGATGGTTAGAAGAATAAGATAGGCAGGGATTTGATTCAACGCGAAAGGGTGAACTCTACCAATCGCGGAATTAAATAGACACGCATGTTGTGCAAATAAACGTGTGAGGGTACGACAGAAAATTTCTCCCGTCGGAGGGTTATGAACCGTGCTGCGCCGATAGCACCTTGCAACCGCAGCTGACCGACGTTAAAAATGTCGTTCGAGGAGGTAAGGTCAGCGATATAAGCAAAATCGGTACCATTTGCCTCACAGGGGCAGATGAGCATGGCCCATTGATCCTCACGGAAGTGAAGCACGGAGAGAATATAACTAGTGTACGGACGGAAAAACATTGAACAAATAAACCGGAACGATAACATGACAACTTTAACACTGCTGACTCAAGGTGGTTACATCCACGCGAGATTACGAGGTTGCGCCGAGGATGGTTCAGGGGTTTCGAAAATGCGCAAGAGAATAGACTCGCCCTCGGATCTCCGAGTTCATAGATGGAGACGACGATGCGCGCTGCCCTCCACGAGGCGCGGACCCAATGGGAACTATCCGGTGCCATCGAGATGTAAACAAGCATCCTAGCGTTTGGGAAACAGCTTGACAACTTATAGAAATGAAACTAAAAGGATAGCATGCACGGGGGGGGGTAGGAGGGAGGCACAAGATAGAGCGAGATGGGTGCCCTGGGTTCGGTACGCACAGCAACCTAAACCCTACTAGATAACGAGGAAGAAATCCCAAAATAAATTTATTATAGGTAACCGTGACAAAAGTACCGTGAACATCAAGGCGCCGGAAGGAGTTCGGGTGCGTATGCACTCGACATTAGGGTAATATCGGGAAATTTAACTTGCCGGGGTTTCACACAGGCAGCGCCGATTTCACTTGTGAACTAGGCGGCTCGTCGCACCCTAGCCGTAATTGCGGGGTGTACGCACTCCCGAAGCTCGACGCATAGGCAGATGCCCAACGCCACGAGGGGTGGTGGGACGCGCCAATTGGTTGCGTGAACGTGCTTATGATAACCTTTGTGCAATAAACAAAAACACACAGTTTAGAGGTTAAACGTACAATGCAATCGAAATTATAATATTGTGGTGGGTCAGTTGAAACCCTACTTTTTGCGGAGAGCGTGTGAGAGAATCGATAGATAAATTGACGGTCTTATTCAAGAGAAAAAGAAACATAGCGGCAGAAGCATGTGGTGAAAATCATTCCTCTTGATAACACCTTTTTAATGTGAAAGGCGCCATTGATATATATATATATATATTATGTAGGATTTATGAAAGGTTGGATGGCTCACATGCGACGTAGGGTTAGCAAATCATATAACAACCATTCCCGCTATGTAAGAGTACGAGCGTGTCAAGATTTTATTATTTAAACGGCCTTAGGGTATATAACCATGTACATTGGCCGATTTCATGAGTCGACATCAATAATTCATAATTGTCGTAGTGTTAAAAAAGGAAATCTAGGTAGGGTTATTCAAAGGTATATACATATAGATTACACATATATGCCATAAACAATTATATGTGGAATTTAATTATATTGTCCAAGATCTTATAAGATGGGTACATACATAATTATATATGGAATGTAATTATGTGTTAATAGCTTATAAGATGTATATAAGGAAATTATGTATTAATATAAATTTGGTCGCAATATCTTAATAAAAAAGATGTTTATAGAAGCATTTATATAGGTATAAAAATATGGGTCAATGATCTTAATAAGAGATGGTTGATAATTGCATATTGAACATATATATTATGTAGAAAGATATAAACGTTTATATACGAGGGAGTAGAAAAAAAAAAAAATTTCTAAGCGGAGCGTTACAAATGGTATGGGAGCACTAGTTACAACAAATTAGAACATTGTTTTGTGCTCACTACTTATTAAATATTTTGTTTTTTTAATTTTTATAAACTTTGCTAATCTGTGTTGTAAGTGTGTACAGTTGAAATGGCTGAAGGTGAAGGGATTTATGTGGATCTGCGGGATGAGTTTGCTACTCCAGATCCCAATGTCCCGGTACTGGCTATGTTGCACCGGATGCAACGAGAGTTGGCTGAATTAAGAAGCCAAAATGACATGTTGTCATCAGCCAGTAGGGAGCAGGAAAAGCTCATCAGAGAGCTAACTTCCCGAAACAGCCAGGAAGGCGAAGGTTCTGGAAAAAGAAAGATGGATGAATCTGAGGATGAGGATGCAGCTAGAA
The DNA here is from genome assembly GCA_034641835.2 of Pinus albicaulis. Taxonomy (NCBI): domain Eukaryota; kingdom Viridiplantae; phylum Streptophyta; class Pinopsida; order Pinales; family Pinaceae; genus Pinus; species Pinus albicaulis. The sequence continues at coordinate 11,524 of JAXQQM020090487.1, forward strand.
ATCAACATAAGCAGAAAAGAGAGTTGCAGGGAGAATTTAGAAAGATCAAACCTCCCTCCTATGATGGGGAGAAGGAGGAGGATGTTGAAGCTTGGTTGCTGAACATGATCAAGTATTTCCAAGTTTATGAATATGAGAGCAATCTGAAGGCTAGATTAGCTGTGTACCAGCTACAAGGAAAAGCTACACTCTGGTGGGAAGAGACAAAAATGGTGCATGCCATTGATGAAAAGACAGTTACTTGGGAAGATTTTCAGATTAAGTTCAAAAGTCGTTATTTAAATGAACGTTATTATGACGATAAAGAAAAAGAATTCCATGAACTTAGGCTAGGACAGCTCACTATTGATGAGTTTGTCACTAAGTTTACTAATTTACTGAGGTATGTCCCTTACATTAGAGAAGAAAAGGAAAAAGTGCAAAGGTTTTTAAATTGTTTGCCTACTGTGTACAAGGAGAAAATTGAGTTTGACAACCCAAAGACAATGGATGAAGCTGTTAGAAAAGAAAGATTATGCTATCAGCAGTTTAAAGGTAAAGCTGAACAAGGGAAGAGCTGGCTGAACAAGGGTGAGTTCAAAGGTAAAAGACCAAAACCAGCATATCTAAGGAATTTTGGTAGAGATCATCAGCGGAAAAAATTCAATAAACCAAAAGAAAGCCAAACTGCTCAGTCCCAAGTGGCTTCAAAACCAGTAGAAGGAAACAATAAAAAGGAAGGGACAGTCAGAATGAAGGAACCTTTGAAATTTTGGGGCTGTGGAGAACCCCATATGATGAGGGACTGCCCCCATTGAAATATACACATGATCAGTAGAGAGCGAGAAGCAACAACAGTAAATGACATAGCCAGAAATATACCAACTATCAGTGCAGCATTGGAAAATCGACAAGCAGAATATCAAGCAACCATGGTGGAAATGGAGGGTAAGATTTCTGACCTACCTATTACTGTTTTGATTGATCCAGGTGCTTCTTTGAGTTACATTAGTCCTGGAATTGTAGAAAAATGTAAAATTAAACCTGAAAAATTTCAGCAGTCATGGTTAGTACAGTTGGCCATTGGAACTAAGAGAAAAGTCACTCATAAGTTGCCCAAAACAGCAATACAATTAAATGGTTTTTCAACAGAAGTAAACTTGAACATATTGCCATTAGGATACTATGATCTGCTGATAGGAATGGATTGGCTGGAAAAGAAGAAAGCCTTGATGAACTGCTGGGATAAAACCCTGCATGGTATAGATGAGGAAGGAAAACCTTTTACACTAAGAGGGAAACCAAAATCCATTTCAATAAGACAGATATCAGCCTTACAATTAAAAAGAACAGCTAGAAAAGGATACCAAATCTATGCAGTGCATGTAGAGGAAATAGAAAAGAAAACTGAGGAAGAGTTACTGGATGCTATACCAGTCATCAGAGAATTTAAAGAAGTCTTTCCCAAGGAAATCCCTCATCTTCCCCCCAAAAGAGAGATTGATTTTTCAATCGATCTGGTACCAGGAGCAACACCTGTTTCCCGAGCACCTTATCGAATGAGCCCTCCTGAACTAATGGAACTGAAAATGCAATTACAGGAATTGTTAGATAAAGGGTATATCAGACCAAGTGTGTCTCCTTGAGGAGCCCCAGTTTTATTTGTGAAAAATAAGGATGGAACTTTTAGGATGTGCATTGACTATCGTCAACTGAACAAATTGACCATTAAGAATAGATATCCACTTCCTAGAATTGATGATATTTTTGATCAAGTAAGAGGAGCTTCAGTATTTTCCAAGATAGACCTAAGGACTGGTTATCACCAGCTTAGAATTAAAGAAGAAGACATCAGCAAAACAACATTTCGAACCAGGTATGGGCATTACGAATTTGTAGTCCTACCTTTTGGTTTGACAAATGCCCCTGCCACATTTATGTGTCTGATGAACAGTGTGCTGAATAAGTATTTGGACAAATTTGTTCTTATGTTCATAGATGATATTTTAGTCTACTCCAGAAATGAAGATGAACATAAGGAACATCTGAGAATAGTGTTACAGACTTTAAAGGAAAACCAGCTGTATGCCAAGTTCAGCAAATGTGAATTTTATAAAGATAAAATTCAATATCTGGGTCATATTATTTCTGAAAAAGGGTTGGCAGTTGACCCTGAAAAGATAAAAGCCATTAAAGAATGGCCAGTCCCCACTGATGTCTCATCAGTAAGATCATTTATGGGAATTTCAGGCTATTATCGCAGATTTGTGGAGAGATTTTCTGCTATAGCAAATCCCATAACCTCATTACAAAGGAAGGGTGTTAAGTTCGTGTGGACTGAGAAATGTCAAAACAGTTTCGAACAACTGAAACAGAAACTTATTTCAGCTCCTATATTAAAAATTGCTGATCCTGATAAAGAGTTTGTGGTATGTACAGATGCTTGCAGAGAAGGGCTGGGAGGAGTCCTGTTACAGGAAAATTCAGTCATTGCCTATGAATCTAGGAAACTGAAAGTACATGAACATAATTATAGTGCATATGATTTGGAATTTGCAGCTGTTATTCATGCTTTAAAAATGTGGAGGCACTATCTGCTGGGGAAGAAGTTCACATTGATGACTGATCATATTAGCCTTAAATATTTCTTTTCCCAAACTGACCTGAATGCAAGACAAGCGAGATGGCTGTCTTTTCTAAGTGAATTTGATATGTACATAAAACATATCAAGGAAAAAGAAAATAAAGTTGCTGATGCCTTAAGTAGAAATGCTTGTCAACATTTAAACAACATTGGGAGTAGTGCCCAGATGGAGATAGAGGAATTGGTGGGAAAAGCAGCAACTCAAGATCCCAACTATGAAGCACTCTTGGTGAAATTACAGACAAGGGATAAAACACATTACACTAAAAACCCACAAGGGCTGCTCTATTACAAAAACAGGTTGTATATTCCAAATATAGAGTCATTGAAAAGAGAAATTCTAGATGAATATCATAAACAGCCCTATGCAGGACATCCCGGATATCAAAAGATGTTAACAGCCTTGAAGAAGAAGTTTTTCTGGCCAGGAATGAAGAGAGATGTGGCAGAGTATCTAAGTAGGTGTATGGAATGTCAACTAGTCAAAGTTGAACACCAACACCCAGCAGGGCTTTTAAATCCCCTGCCAATTGCAGAATGGAAATGGGACACAGTTTCCATGGATTTTATAACAGGATTACCCAAGACTAAATATCAACATCATTCTGTGATGGTAGTAGTAGACACTTTCACAAAAGCTGCTCACTTTATACCAGTGAAATCTACTTTCGGAACAGCTCAAGTAGCCAATGTTTTCTTGAAGGAGATAGTAAGGCTTCATGGAGTTCCCAAAGTAATTGTCTCAGATCGAGATGCTAAGTTTACAGCAGCATTTTGGAAGGGTGTGTTTGGAGGGATGGGTACTAAGCTGAATTTTAGTACTGCCTATCACCCTCAAACTGATGGGAAAACAGAAAGGACAAATCAAATTTTAGAAGATATGCTGAGAATGTATGTGATGGATAGGCCATCAAAATGGGAAGAGTATCTGCATCTAGCTGAGTTTGCCTATAATAATAGCTACCAATCCTCTATTAAGATGATTCCGTTTGAGGCACTCTATGGGAGAAAGTGCCGTACTCCCTTGAGTTGGAGTCAACCAGAGGATAAACTGGTGTTGGGACCAGATGCACTACAAGAGATGGAAAGAATTGTCAAACAAATACAAAGAAATATCAAGACAGCGCAAGATCGCCAGAAAAGTTATGCGAATAAGAAAAGAGTGCACCGAGAATTCAAAGTGGGAGATCATGTGTATTTACGCATCAAACCCAAAAAGAGCACACTTTATGCTGGAAGTTGTGAAAAACTTGCACCTAGATATTGTGGGCCTTTTGAGGTGTTAGAAAGGGTGGGACCAGTGGCTTACAAGCTGGCCTTACCACCCCATGTTAGAGTGCATAGTGTGTTTCATGTTTCATTATTAAAAAGATATGTGCATGATGCTTCTCACATAGTTGATTGGAATGTTGTACAGGTGGAACCAGAAGGGGAGTTTCTGCCAGAACCGCTTCAAATATTGGAGTGGGAAGAAATTGAATTGAGAAACAGAACAGTGGTCAGAGTAAAGGTGCAGTGGAAGCACTTTACTGCTGAAGAAGCCACTTGGGAAAGGGAAGCTGAAATGATGGAGAGATATCCATTTCTATTTAAATGAACTCTAGTAGTTGAATAAGAACACCGAGGACGGTGTTTATTTTCAGAGGGGGAATATGTAACACCCCCAATTTGTGTGTTGAATTTTTAAAGTTAGACATTTGAACTTTAATCCTAAGGGGGTGGACCCAAGGGATGAGTATGGTGTGAATGTATTTGCATATTTTATTTGAGGAAATAAATAAAATGATTGTGCATTTTGACCAAAAAGAGAATTTGAGATCACTTGCCAAATCCATGAGGATGGATAAGGCAACAAATCCCCAAAAAATCTTTCAAAAATCCTTGAAAGAAATTAATTTAGATTTGAGGAGGAATCTAAATTTCCCCAATGAAGAGGAGTAGTTGGGAAGAGGTGAGAAAAAGCTGGAAAAGCTGAGGAAAAGCTTAAAGCAGCTTTAAAGAATCCCAAGATGGGAAGCCTAGGCTAAATAGGAAAGAAAGCATCCTGCTATTCTGGACGCAGAATTAGAAACATGCTTTGGGGAATTATGAGCTTAAATAAGTTGCTCCTAGGCAGATCAGAGGTTGATCTGTTCTAGGAGGTGATCTCTGCTCGGGGGTGAGTCCTGGGAGACAAAGAGGACTCTAAGGTTGGGAGGTTGGTCATTTTGCAGATTTTTTGGTATGTTCTGAAATTCTTGTTACTATGTCTTATTACAGTATGAATTGGCTACATATAAAATTTTATTTTATGACAATGAAGAAATTGGTACTACATTTAACAGAATCTATCCTTAGGTATTCACCTTTCAGATTCTGTCTAGTTGTAGACCAGCAAGTCCATAGATTAGAAGCCCCAGAATCTCTAAACCAAGGTCGGTTTAAATCTGGAGTTACTTGGCCTCTACAGATGATTAATTTTTGTTATGTTTCCTGTAGACACAATAATGATATGATATGCTTATGTGTATGCTAGAGAAACATTATAGTATCACTGAAATATATACATGGTATGTAGCAGAAAGGAAGAAAGCAAGATATTAGATTTTAAATTGCAAATATGAGCATTCTAACACTTATAACATTTATAGACTGCATATATGAGAATTCTAACAATTATAATGGTGCTGGAAGAAGAGTAATTATATTCTAGATGAGCATGCTATCATTTATATGGGTGTGGATTTCATATCTAAAATATATTCTTACTCCTTGACAAAACTGTAACATAGAAAAATAATTATCATAGCAAAGGAGTGAATTGATAATTAAGGTTCTCTAGCCAAGCATTATTGAATACATAAAGGTGTACTTCAAAATAAAAATAGAAATTATGAGTAAGGACTCTAGAATGTATTTTGTATTCTCATTACACCACAAAATAAATCTACATCTATCTTGAGCCTTTGAATCCATTACCATACCCAAGGATTTAATTTAGAGCTAAGCACCTTCATTCAAGCACAATTGAATACTCATATAGGCCTAACACCAACTATATATAAAAGTGAAATGGTATTAAAACATTTGAATGCGCATATGATCTTTACATCTACTTTTAAACTCTGATATATAAGCGAATTAAAAGCGAAGGCATAACCCCAACCTAGGGTCATGATAAAGATATTGGTTTGAAAATAAAATAACAAATAAATAACCTTGATGGCGCCGAGAGCTAGACAATAGCTCGTTCGACCTTAGGGTTAATATTTGTATATAAATAAGGCCAAGGTCAAACCAGAGTTATAAATGCGAAATTTTTTAACTGCCAATCATATAACTGCGAACTAGATATAAAAAAAACAATAAGTAGCGACCCAACGCCAAGATGCTAACATGAAGTATATAAATAATCCCGTTCGCTAAATTGAAACAAACAGGTAGCCAATCTACGTTAGCGCGGTTAGATTTTAACGTGCAACTTCATACTGAGAGATAACCCTAGCTCGTTGAAACCCTATTGAAATACGGACAGAGAAATAAAACAGGAAAAACCATAGCCCCGGTTAATATCGGCTCAGAGAAAGGTTAGCCGTAAGGCTTTCTCCACAAGTGGTAACGAGTTCGAATGCATTGTGTTCGATTATCGTTACTGCGGAACTGCAGAAAGGACATCAATAACAAAATAAAAGGTTCTCGGTCAAGCCAATATAAGGAAGGCTGCGACATCTCCCGGTAAATCGATATAGAAATCAAACTATGAAACAATACATCCACAGTAATAGTCGACAACCTGATTTCGGCTAGTGTGGACCTGCATGCAACCTAAGTAACAGATCTTTCTATGTCTGAGGTGTGTAGTAACCCTCTCAAATTCAGCGTATCATGATCCACGCGTGGAGAGCATGCTATCCTCAGGAAAAATCATAGAAAAAAAAACGTGGAGATGTTGTTCAGAGAGGAGGACGACCGATATCACACCTTCGGCATCCTACCTCGTATGAAACAGTAATAATACTGCCAGTAGACAGAGCGGAAAGCTACGGGTGTAGTTAGATATCGACAAATCAACACGACCCATCTATTTAACATAAATATACCGGCTTAAATCTAGAACGAGGTTAACATATACCTGAGGAACCTGAAGAATAGCAGAAGAAAAAAAAACACGTAACAGGAATGGCCGCATAGAAATATATCTGAGTTTGATAGTGGCCACATAAAAAAAAAAAAATTTAATAAACACTGAGGTCTATTTCGAAAGAACCCAAATACACTGAACCGAACGCAGAAAACAAAACTAGAACGCGGCCAAAAAGGACCGGCTAGCGCTCTGTCACGAGGAGACCGATTGCTACACCAATCTACAGTCTCTCTTTGCGCAATCTATTTAGCAGATTTAGTACAGAGTATCAAAAAAAAACAACAACAAAGAACAATAGAAAGCAATGGGACGATTTTTCAGGCGAAAGTAATATAAGGCAAAAAGATCAGAGAAAATGTTAGATCTGAATCTTTTCAGCAAGACCGAACCTGAACCCTCTGGTAAATAGTTCGATAACAGAGACTCCAAGTTAAAGCGCTCCCGGAACCCTAATTTCTCTGCCCGAGAACCTCAGCAAAACTTGAGGGTGATTGAACGGAAGCTCTGCGCTTTCAGAACCTATAACCGTCAGAATGTCTAGTCAAAATCCACCTGTCGACTAGAGCCTGGTGTGAGGCAGCTATACACAAACATAACCAGTACTATCACGATGTACTTACATATGGAAACCCGACGCGTGGTACTGGGTTCAAAGACGAGAGCAGTCTGTTGCAATACGCATCGGAGTTATCCTCGTCGAACCATGAAAAGTCTGCGGAATAAGTAAAGAGTGAATAATAATACCAAAACCCTGTTTGGTTTAATCACGTATCAAAAAATAAATTCAGTAGTGGAAACAACAGAATTCCATGGCGGTCAAATTCCCACGTGTCGGTCGAATGGAGTACACGGGATGTATCGCATGCTACCATGATGATTTATCATAGCTCCACCTTAATTATCAGCTGGCGCAGTCGGGTAGGAGGAAATCGCGCGGTAAGATACATAACGAGGTTGGTAATGAATATTACCCATGACCGCCAAATGAGTTGCTCCAACATTGGTATACATGTGCATATATCATTAGGTTACACCCCTGCGGCAGATACCCATACAAAACAATAATGGGGGGCATTTTAATAACGTGCAATATAAAATGTCACTTTCACTACATGATACACAAGGGCTGGACGAATATATGACATATGTATAAGTATATAGATGCGAAATGTAGATATACGTTCTTTGAGTTACATATTGCCAATGATTTGTTATATATATGCAAGATTTGTTATATAAAAAGCTTTGGACCCATATATATTATATATACTATAAAGTGCTATAACATATGCTCTTTAAAAGGATAGTGCCAAAGGATATATATATACAAATAGTATATGCGATGAATATATATATATATATGTGTATTACGAACATTAACCCCCTTATATATGTGGATACACCAATATAGGTATGCATTATATAGAGAATTCACAATTATCAAAGTTAAAATGCATGAGGGGCTAGGAGAGGTTATTGCAGTGGAGGTATATCCAGGTGAACCATGGATATATATATATATATGAATATAGGTGGGGTACATTGCTTGTAGACATAGGAGAGAATTAGTATATGTACACATGGAAGATATTCTATCACTAATATGCCGAATATCAGTGTATTCTCAATATGTTAGGAGAATAGAAACGCTAGAGGAGATTAAAAAAAATTATAAGGTTAGAATGCTGAAATCACTCATTCAAGAATCATGTGAACAGAGGGGAAACATCAGTGTATTGGAAAAAAAATTCCCTTAAACCTGGAGGTGTTACAAATGGTATCGTGAGCACCAGTAATTGATAGCAAATGCTGCTTGTGCTCACCGCTATTACATATTTTTCTGAAGTTATAAACTTTGCTAATCTGTGTTGTAAGTGTGTACAGTTGAAATGGCTGAAGGTGAAGGGATTTATGTGGATCTGCGGGATGAGTTTGCTACTCCAGATCCCAATGCCCCGGTACTGGCTATGTTGCACCGGATGCAACGAGAGTTGGCTGAACTAAAAAGCCAAAATGACATGTTTTCATCAGCTAGTAAGGAGCAGGAAAAGCTCATCAGAGAGCTAACTTCCCGGAACAGCCAGGAGGGCGAAGGTTCTGGAAAAAGAAAGATGGATGAATCTGAGGATGAGGATGCAACTAGAAATCAACATAAGCAGAAAAGAGAGTTGCAGGGAGAATTTAGAAAGATCAAACCTCCCTCCTATGATGGGGAGAAGGAGGAGGATGTTGAAGCTTGGTTGCTGAACATGATCAAGTATTTCCAAGTCTATGAATATGAGAGCAATCTGAAGGCTAGATTAGCTGTGTACCAGCTACAAGGAAAAGCTACACTCTGGTGGGAAGAGACAAAAATGGTGCATGCCATTGATGAAAAGACAGTTACTTGGGAGGATTTTCAGACTAAGTTCAAAAGTCGTTATTTGAATGAACGTTATTATGACGATAAAGCAAAATAATTCCACGAACTTAGGCTAGGGAAGCTCACTATTGATGAGTTTGTCACCAAGTTTACAAATTTACTGAGGTATGTTCCTTACATTAGGGAAGAAAAGGCAAAAGTGTAAAGGTTTTTAAATTGTTTGCCTACTGTGTACAAGGAGAAAATTGAGTTTGAAAACCCAAAGACCATGGATGAAGCTGTTAGAAAAGCAAGATTATGCTATCAACAGTTTAAAGGTAAAGATGAACAAGGGAAGGGCTGGATGAACAAGGGTGAGTTCAAAGGAAAGAGACCAAAACCAACATATTTAAGGAATTTTGGTAGAGATCATCAAAGGAAAAAGTTCAGCAAACCAAAGGAAAGTCAAACTGCTCAGTCCCAAGTGGTTTCAAAACCAGTAGAAGGGAACAATAAAAAGGAAGGGACAGTCAGAATGAAGGAACCTTTGAAGTGTTGGGGCTGTAGAGAACCCCATATGATGAGGGACTGCCCCCATCGAAATATACACATGATCAGCAGAGAGCGAGAGGCAACAACAGTAAATGACATAGCCAGAAATATACCAACTATAAGTGCAGCCTTGGAAAATCGGCAAGCAGAACATCAAGCAACCATGGTGGAAATGGAGGGTAAGATTTCTGACCTACCTGTTACTGTTTTGATTGATCCAAGTGCTTCTTTGAGTTACATTAGTCCTGGAATTGTAGAAAAATGTAAAATTAAACCTGAAAATTTCAGCAGTCATGGTTAGTACAGCTGGCCACTGGAACTAAGAGAAAAGTCACCCATAAACTGCCTAAAACAGCAATACAATTAAATGGCTTTGCAACAGAAGTAAATTTGAACATATTGCAATTAGGATCCTATGATCTGCTGATAGGAATGGATTGGCTGGAAAAGAAGAAAGCCTTGATGAACTGCTGGGATAAAACCCTGCATTGTGTAGATGAGGAAGGGAAACCTTTTACACTAAGAGGGAAACCAAAATCCATTTCAATAAGACAAATATCAGCTTTACAGTTAAAAATAACAGCTAGAAAAGGATACCAAGTCTATGCAGTGCATGTAGAAGAAATAGAACCGCAAACTGAGGAAGAGTTACTGGATGCTATACCAGTCATTAGAGAATTTAAAGAAGTCTTTCCCAAGGAAATCCCTCATCTTCCCCCCAAAAGAGAGATTGATTTTTCAATCGATCTGGTACCAGGAGCAACACCTGTTTCCCGAGCACCTTATCGAATGAGCCCTCCTGAACTAATGGAACTGAAAATGCAATTATAGGAACTGTTAGATAAAGGGTATATCAGACCAAGTGTGTCTCCTTGGGGAGCTCCGGTCTTATTTGTGAAAAAGAAGGATGGAACTTTTAGGATGTGCATTGACTATCGTCAACTGAACAAATTGACCATTAAGAATAGATATCCACTTCCTAGAATTGATGATCTTTTTGATCAAGTGAGAGGAGCTTCAGTCTTCTCCAAGATAGACCTAAGGACTGGGTATCACCAGCTCAGAATTAAAGAAGAAGACATCAGCAAAACCGCATTTCGAACCAGGTATGGGCATTACAAATTTGTAGTCCTACCTTTTGGTTTGACAAATGCCCCTGCCACATTTATGTGTCTGATGAACAGTGTGTTGAATAAGTATTTGGACAAATTTTTTCTTGTGTTCATAGATGATATCTTAGTTTACTCCAAAAATGAGGAAGAACATAAGGAACACCTGAAAATAGTGTTGCAAACTTTGAAAGAAAATCAGCTATATGCCAAGTTTAGTAAATGTGAATTTTATAAAGATAAAATTCAATATTTGGGTCATATAATTTCTGAAAAAGGGTTGGCAATTGACCCTGAAAAGATAAAATCCATTAAAGAATGGCCATTCCCCACTGATGTCTCAGCAGTAAGATCATTTATGGGAATTGCAGGCTATTATCGCAGATTTGTGGAGAGATTTTCTGCGATAGAAAATCCCATAACCTCATTACAAAGGAAGGGTGTTAAGTTCGTGTGGACTGAGAAATGTCAAAACAGTTTCGAACAATTGAAACAGAAACTTATTTCAGCTCCTATATTAAAAATTGCTGATCCTGATAAAGAGTTTGTGGTATGTACAGATGCTTGTAGAGAGGGTCTAGGAGGAGTCCTATTGCAAGAAAATTCAGTTATTGCCTATGAGTCTAGGAAATTGAAAACTCATGAACAGAATTATAGTGCATATGATTTGGAATTTGCAGCTGTTATTCATGCTTTAAAAATGTGGAGGCACTATCTCTTGGGGAAGAAGTTCACATTGATGACTGATCATATCAACCTCAAATATTTTTTCTCCCAAACTGACCTGAATGCAAGACAAGCCAGATGGCTGTCTTTTCTAAGTGAATTTGATATGGACATAAAACATATCAAGGGAAAAGAAAATAAAGTTGCTGATGCCTTAAGTAGAAATGCTTGTCAACATTTAAACATCATTGGGAGTAGTGCCCAGATGGAGATAGAGGAATTGGTGGGAAAAGCAACAACTCAAAATCCCAACTATGAAGCACTCTTGGTGAAATTACAGACAAGGGATAAAACATATTACACAAAAAACTCACAAGGGCTGCTCTATTACAAAAACAGGTTGTATATTCCAAATATAGAGTCATTGAAAAGAGAAATTCTAGATGAATATCATAAACAGCCCTATGCAGGACATCCCGGATATCAAAAGATGTTAACAGCCTTGAAGAAGAAGTTGTTCTGGCCATGAATGAAGAGAGATGTGGCAGAGTATCTAAGTAGGTGTATGGAATGTCAACTGGTCAAAGTTGAGCATCAACACCCAGCAGGGCTTTTAAATCCCCTGCCAATTGCAGAATGGAAATGGGACACAGTTTCCATGGATTTTATAATAGGATTACCCAAGACTAAATATCAACATGATTCTGTGATGGTAGTAGTAGACACTCTCACAAAAGCTGCTCACTTTATACCAGTGAAATCTACTTTCGGAACAACTCAAGTAGCCAATGTTTTCCTGAAGGAGATAGTAAGGCTTCATGGAGTTCCCAAAGTAATTGTCTCAGATCGAGATGCTAAGTTTACAGCAGCATTTTGGAAGGGATTGTTTGGAGGGATGGGTACTAAGCTAAATTTTAGTACTGCCTATCACCCTCAAACTGATGGGCAAACAGAAAGGACAAATCAAATTTTAGAAGATATGCTGAGAATGTATGTGATGGATAGGCCATCAAAATGGGAAGAGTATCTGCATCTAGCTGAGTTTGCCTATAATAATAGCTACCAATCCTCTATTAAGATGAGTCCGTTTGAGGCACTCTATGGGAGAAAGTGCCGTACTCCCTTGAGTTGGAGTCAGCAGAGGATAAACTGGTGTTGGGACCAGATGCACTACAAGAGATGGAAAGAATTGTCAAACAAATACAAAGAAATATCAAGACAGCGCAAGATCGCCAGAAAAGTTATGCGGATAAAAAAAGAGTGCACCGAGAATTCAAAGTGGGAGATCATGTGTATTTACGCATCAAACCCAAAAAGAGCACACTTTATGCTGGAAGTTGTGCAAAACTTGCACCTAGATATTGTGGGCCTTTTGAGGTGTTAGAAAGGGTGGGACCAGTGGCTTACAAGCTGGCCTTACCACCCCATGTTAGCGTGCATAATGTGTTTCATGTTTCATTATTAAAAAGATATGTGCATGATGCTTCTCACATAGTTGATTGGAATGTTGTACAGGTGGAACCAGAAGGGGAGTTTCTGCCAGAACCGCTTCAAATATTGGAGCGGGAAGAAATTGAATTGAGAAATAGAACAGCGGTCAGAGTAAAGGTGCAGTGGAAGCACTTTACTGCTGAAGAAGCCACTTGGGAAAGGGAAGATGAAATGATGGAGAGATATCCATTTTTTTTAAATGAACTCTAGTAGTTGAATAAGAACACCGAGGAAGGTGTTTATTTTCAGAGGGGGAATATGTAACACCCCCAATTTGTGTGTTGAATTTTTAAAGTTAGACATTTGAACTTTAATCCTAAGGGGGTGGACCCCAAGGGATGAGTATGGTGTGAATGTATTTGCATATTTTATTTGAGAAAATAAATAAAATGATTGTGCATTTTGACCAAAAAGAGAATTAGAGATCACTTGCCAAATCCATGAGGATGGATAAGGCAACAAATCCCCAAAAATCTTTCAAAAATCCTTGAAAGAAATTAATTTAGATTTGAGGAGGAATCTAAATTTCCTCAATGAAGAGGAGTAGTTGGGAAGAGGTGAGAAAAAGCTGGAAAAGCTGAGGAAAAGCTTAAAGCAGCTTTAAAGAATCCCAAGATGGGAAGCCTAGGCTAAACAGGAAAGAAAGCATCCTGCTATTCTGGACGCAGAATTAGAAACATGTTGTGGGGAAATATGAGCTTAAATAAGCTGCTCCTAGGCAGATCAGGGGTTGATCTGGGCTAGGAGGTGATCTCTGCTCGGGGGTGAATCCTGGGAGATAAAGAGGATTCTAAGGTTGGGAGGTTGGTCATTTGCAGATTTTGGTATGTTCTGAAATTCTTGTTTCTATGTCTTATTACAGTATGAATTGGTTACATATAAAATTTAATTTTATGAAAATGAGAAATTTTGGTACTACATTTAACAGAATCCATCTTAAGGTAATCACCTTTCAGATTCTGTCTAGTTGTAGTCCAGCAAATCCATAGAGTAGAAACCCCAGAATCTCTAAACCAAGGTCGGTTTAAATCTGAAGTTACTTGGCCTCTACAGATGATAAATTTTTGTTATGTTCCTGTAGACATAAAAATGATATTGAGATGCTTATGTGTATGCTAGAGAAACATTATAGGAGTACTGAAATATGTACATGGTATGTAGCAGAAAGGAAGAAAGCAAGATATTAGAGTATAAATTGCAAATATAAACATTCTAACACTTATAACATTTATAGACTGCATACATGAGCATTCTAACAATTATAATGGTGCTGGAAAAAGAGTAATTATATCCTAGATCAGCATGATATCATTTATAAGGGTATGGATATCATATCTAAAATATATTCCTACTCCTTGACAAAACTGTAACATAGAAAAATAATTATCATAGCAAACGATGGAATTGATAATTAAGGTCCTCTAGCCAAGCATTATTGATTACATAAAGGTGTACTTCAAAAGAGAAATAGAAATTGAGTAAGGACTCTCGAATGTATTTTGTATTATCATTAAACCACAAAATAAATCTACACCTATCTTGAGTCTTTGAATCCATTACCATACCCAAGGATTTCATTTAGAGCTAAGCACCTTCATTCAAGCACAATGGAATACGTATATAGGCCTAACACCAACTATATATAAAAGTGAAATAGTATTAAAACAATTGAATGCACATATGATCTTTACATCTACTTTTAACTCGGATATATAAGTGAATAAAAAGCGAAGGCATAACCCCAACCTAGGGTCATGATAAAGATATTGGTTTGAAAATAAACTAACAAATAAATAATCTTGATGGCGCCGAGAGCTAGACAATAGCTCGTTCGACCTGATGTTTAATACATGTATACAAACAAAGCAAAGGTCAAACAAGAGTTATAAATGCGAATTATGTAATGACAAATAGGGGCGACCCAACGCAAAGATACTAACATGAAGTATATAAATAATCCCGTTCGCTAATTGAAACAAACATGTAACCAACATACATTAGCGAGGTTAGCTTTTAATGTGCACCTTCATACTGAGAGTTAACCCTAGCTCGTTGAAACCCTATTGCAATACGGACAGAGAAATAAAACAGGAAAAACCATAGCCCCAAGTTAATATCGGTTCAGAGAAAGGTTAGCCGTAAGGCTTTCTCCACAAGTGGTAACGAGTTCGAATGCATTGTGTTCGATTATCGTTACTGCGGAACTGCAGAAAGGACAGCAATAACACAATAAAAGCTTCTCGGTCAAGCCAATATAAGGAAGGCTGCGACATCTCCCGGTAAAGCGATATAGAAATCAAACTATGAAACAATACATCCACAGTAATAGTCGACAACCTGATTTCGGCTAGTGTGGACCTGCATGCAACCTAAGTAATAGATATTTCTATGTCTGAGGTGTGTAGTAACCCTCTCAAATTTAGCGTATCATGATCCACGCGCGGAGGGCATGCTATCCTCAGGAAAAATCATAGAAAAAAAAACGTGGAGATGTTGTTCAGAGAGGAGGACGACCGATATCACACCTTCGGCATCCTACCTCGTATGAAACAGTAATAATACTCCCAGTAGACAGAGCGGAAAGCTACGGGTGTAGTTAGATATCGACAAATCAACACGACCCAGCTATTTAACATAAATATACCGGCTTAAATCTAGAACGAGGTTAACATATACCTGAGGAACCTGAAGAATAGCAGAAGAAAAAAAAAACACGTAACAGGAATGGCCGCATAGAAATATATCTGAGTTTGATAGTGGCCACATAAAAAAAAAAAAAAATGTAATAAACACTGAGGTGTATTTCCAAAGAACCCAAATACACTGAACCGAACGCAGAAAACAAAACTAGAACGCGGCCAAAAAGGACCGGCTAGCGCTCTGTCACGAGGAGACCGATTGCTACACCAATCTACAGTCTCTCTCTACGCAATCTATTTAGCAGATTTAGTACTGAGTATCAAAAACAAACAACAACAAAGAACAATAGAAAGCAATGGGACGATTTTTCACGCGAAAGTAATATAAGGCGAAAATATCAGAGAAAATGTTAGATCTGAATCTTTTCAGCAAGACTGAACCTGAACCCTCTGGTAAATAGTTCGATAACAGAGACTCCAAGTTAAAGCGCTCCCGGAACCCTAATTTCTCTGCCCGAGAACCTCAGCAAAACCCGAGGGTGATTGAACGGAAGCTCTGTGCTTTCAGAACCTATAACCGTCAGAATGTCTAGTCAAAATCCACCTGTCGACTAGAGCCTGGCGTGAGGCGGCTATACGCAAACATAACCAGTACTATCACGATGTACTTACATATGGAAACCCGACGCGTGGTACTGGGTTCAAAGACGAGAGAAGTCTGTTGCAATACGCATTGGAGTTATCCGCGTCGAACCATGAAAAGTCTGCGGAATAAGTAAAGAGTGAATAATAATACCAAAAATCCTGTTTGGTTTAATCACGTATCAAAAAATAAATTCAGTAGTGGAAACAACAGAATTCCATGGCGGTCAAATTCCCACGCGTCTGTCGAATGGAGTATACGGGATGTATCGCATGCTACCATGATGATTTATCATAGCTCCACCTTAATTATCAGCTGGCGCAGTCGGGTAGGAGGAAATCGCGCGGTAAGATACATAACGAGGTTGGTAATGAATATTACCCATGACCGCCAAATGAGTTGCTCCAACATTGGTATACATGTGCATATATCATTAGGTTACACCCCTGCGGCAGATACCCATACAAAACAATAATGGGGGGCATTTTAATAACGTGCAATATAAAATGTCACTTTCACTACATGATACACAAGGGCTGGACGAATATATGACATATGTATAAGTATATAGATGCGAAATGTAGATATACGTTCTTTGAGTTACATATTGCCAATGATTTGTTATATATATGCAAGATTGGTTATATAAAAGCTTTGGACTCATATATATATTATATATATTATGACGTGCATATACATATGCTCTTTAAAAGATTAGTGCCAAAGGATATATATATATAAATACAAATAGTATATGTGATGAATCAATATATATATGTATTACGAACATTAACCCCTTTATATATGTGGATACACCACTATAGGTATGCATTATATAGAGAATTCACTATTATCAAAGTTAAAATGCATGGGGGCCTAGAAGAGGTTATTGCAGTGAAGGTATATCCAGGTGAACCATGGATATATGTATATATGAATATAAGTGGGGTACATTGCTTATAGACATAGGAGATAATTAGTATATGTACACATGGTAGACATTCTATCATTAATATGCCGAATATCAGTGTATTCTCAATATGATAGGAGAATAAAAACGCTAGAGGAGGAAAGAAAAATATATAAGGTTAGAATGCTGAAAATCACTCATTCACGAATCATGGGAACAGAGGGGAAACATCAGTGTGTAAAAAAAAAAAAAAATTCCCTAAACTGGAGGTGTTATAAATGGTATCGGAGCACTAGTTACAACAAATTGGGCTGTCGTTTTTTCTCACTGCTTATTACATATTTTGTTTTTTCTGAAGTTATAAACTTTGCTAATCTGTGTTGTAAGTGTGTACAGTTGAAATGGTTGAACGTGAAGGGATTTATGTGGATCTGCGGGATGAGTTTGCTACTCCAGATCCCAATGCCCCGGTACTGGCCATGTTGCACAGGATGCAACGAGAGTTGGCTGAATTAAGAAGCCAAAATGACATGTTGTCATCAGCCAGTAAGGAGCAGGAAAAGCTCATCAGAGAGCTAACTTCCCGAAACAGCCAGGAAGGCGAAGGTTCTGGAAAAAGAAAGATGGATGAATCTGAGGATGAGGATGCAGCTAGAAATCAAAATAAGCAGAAAAGAGAGTTGCAGGGATAATTTAGAAAGATCAAACCTCCCTCCTATGATGGGGAGAAGGAGGAGGATGCTGAAGCTTGGTTGCTGAACATGATCAAGTATTTCCAAGTCTATGAATATGAGAGCAATCTGAAGGCTAGATTAGCTGTGTACCAGCTACAAGGAAAAGCTACACTCTGGTGGGAAGAGACAAAAATGGTGCATGCCATTGATGAAAAGACAATTACTTGGGAGGATTTTCAGACTAAGTTCAAAAGTCGTTATTTGAATGAACGTTATTATGACAATAAAGCAAAAGAATTCCACGAACTTAGGCTAGGGCATCTCACTATTGATGAGTTTTTCACCAAGTTTACAAACTTACTGAGGTATGTTCCTTACATTAGGGAAGAAAAGGAAAAAGTGCAAAGGTTTTTAAATTGTTTGCCTAATGTGTACAAGGAGAAAATTGAGTTTGACAACCCAAAGACCATGGATGAAGCTGTTAGAAAAGCAAGATTATGCTATCAACAGTTTTAAGGTAAAGCTGAACAAGGGAAGGGCTGGATGAACAAGGGTGAGTTCAAAGGAAAGAGACCAAAACCAGCATATTTAAGGAATTTTGGTAGAGATCATCAAAGGAAAAAGTTCAGCAAACCAAAGGAAAGTCAAACTGCTCAGTCCCAAGTGGTTTCAAAACCAGTAGAAGGGAACAATAAAAAGGAAGGGACAGTCAGAATGAAGGAACCTTTGAAGTGCTGGGGCTATGGAGAACCCCATATGATGAGGGACTGCCCCCATCGAAATATACACATGATCAGCAGAGAGCGAGAGGCAACAACAGTAAATGACATAGCCAGAAATATACCAACTATCAGTGCAGCATTGGAAAATCGGCAAGCAGAACATCAAGCAACCATGGTGGAAATGGAGGGTAAGATTTCTGACCTACATGTTACTGTTTTGATTGATCCAGGTGCTTCTTTGAGTTACATTAGTCCTGGAATTGTAGAAAAATGTAAAATTAAACCTGAAAAGTTTCAGCAGTCATGGTTGGTACAGCTGGCCACTGGAACTAAGAGAAAAGTCACACATAAACTGCCTAAAACAGCAATACAATTAAATGGCTTTGCAACAGAAGTAAATTTGAACATATTGCCATTAGGATCCTATGATCTGCTGATAGGAATGGATTGGCTGGAAAAGAAGAAAGCCCTGATGAACTGCTGGGATAAAACCCTGCATTGTGTAGATGAGGAAGGGAAACCTTTTACACTAAAAGGGAAACCAAAACCCATTGTAGTAAGACAGATATCAGCTTTACAGTTAAAAAGAACAGCTAGAAAAGGATACCAAGTCTATGCAGTGCATGTAGAAGAAATAGAACCGCAAACTGAGGAAGAGTTACTGGATGCTATACCAGTCATTAGAGAATTTAAGGAAGTTTTTCCCAAGGAAATCCCTCATCTTCCCCCCAAAAGAGAGATTGATTTTTCAATCGATCTGGTACCAGGAGCAACACCTGTTTCCCGAGCACCTTATCGAATGAGCCCTCCTGAACTAATGGAACTGAAAATGAAATTACAGGAATTGTTAGATAAAGGGTATATAAGACCAAGTGTGTCTCCTTGGGGAGCCCCGGTTTTATTTGTGAAAAAAAAGGATGGAACTTTCAGGATGTGCATTGACTATCGTCAACTGAACAAGTTGACCATTAAGAATAGATATCCACTTCCTAGAATTGATGATCTTTTTGATCAAGTAAGAGGAGCTTCAGTCTTCTCCAAGATAGACCTCAGGACTGGGTATCACCAGCTCAGAATTAAAGAAGGAGACATTAGCAAAACAACATTTCGAACCAGGTATGGGCATTACAAATTCGTAGTCCTACCTTTTGGGTTGACAAATGCCCCTGCCACCTTTATGTGTCTGATGAACAGTGTGCTGAATAAGTATTTGGAAAAATTTGTTCTTGTGTTCATAGATGATATTTTAGTCTACTCCAGAAATGAAGATGAACATAAGGAACATCTGAGAATAGTGTTACAGACTTTAAAGGAAAACCAGCTGTATGCCAAGTTCAGCAAATGTGAATTTTATAAAGATAAAATTCAATATCTGGGTCATATTATTTCTGAAAAAGGGTTGGAAGTTGACCCTGAAAAGATAAAATCCATTAAAGAATGGGCAGTCCCCACTGATGTCTCATCAGTAAGATCATTTATGGGAATTGCAGGCTATTATCGCAGATTTGTGGAGAGATTTTCTGCTATAGCAAATCCCATAACCTCATTACAAAGGAAGGGTGTTAAGTTCGTGTGGACTAAGAAATGTCAAAACAGTTTCGAACAATTGAAACAGAAACTTATTTCAGCTCCTATATTAAAAATTGCTGATCCTGATAAAGAGTTTGTTGTATGTACAGATGCTTGCAGAGAAGGGCTGGGAGGAGTCCTGTTACAGGAAAATTCAGTCATTGCCTATGAATCTAGGAAACTGAAAGTACATGAACAGAATTACAGTGCATATGATTTGGAGTTTGCAGCTGTTATTCATGCTTTAAAAATGTGGAGGCACTATCTGCTGGGGAAGAAGTTCACATTGATGACTGATCATATTAGCCTTAAATATTTCTTTTCCCAAACTGACCTGAATGCAAGACAAGCCAGATGGTTGTCTTTTCTAAGTGAATTTGATATGGACATAAAACATATCAAGGGAAAAGAAAATAAAGTTGCTGATGCCTTAAGTAGAAATGCTTGTCAACATTTAAACAGCATTGGGAGTAGTGCCCAGATGGAGATAGAGGAATTGGTGGGAAAAGCAGCAACTCAGGATCCCAACTATGAAGCACTCTTGGTGAAATTACAGACAAGGGATAAAAAAGACTACACAAAACACTCGCAAGGGCTGCTCTATTACAAAAACAGGTTGTATATTCCAAATATAGAGTCATTGAAAAGAGAAATTCTAGATGAATATCATAAACAACCCTATGCAGGACATCTCGGATATCAAAAGATGTTAACAGCCTTGAAGAAGAAGTTGTTCTGGCCAGGAATGAAGAGAGATGTGGCAGAGTATCTAAGTAGGTGTATGGAATGTCAATTGGTCAAAGTTGAACACCAACACCCAGCAGGGCTTTTAAATCCCCTGCCAATTGCAGAATGGAAATGGGACACAGTTTCCATGGATTTTATAACAGGATTACCCAAGACTAAATATCAACATGATTCTGTGATGGTAGTAGTAGACACTCTCACAAAATCTGCTCACTTTATACCAGTGAAATCTACTTTCGGAACAGCTCAAGTAGCCAATGTTTTCCTGAAGGAGATAGTAAGGCTTCATGGAGTTCCCAAAGTAATTGTCTCGGATCGAGATGCTAAGTTTATAGCAGCGTTTTGGAAAGGGTTGTTTGCAGGAATGGGTACTAAGCTGAATTTTAGTACTGCCTATCACCCTCAAACTGATGGGCAGACAGAAAGGACGAATCAAATCTTGGAGGATATGTTGCGAATGTATGTGATGGATAGACCATCAAAGTGGGAAGAGTATCTGCATCTAGCTGAGTTTGCCTATAATAATAGCTACCAATCCTCTATTAAGATGAGTCCGTTTGAGGCACTCTATGGGAGAAATTTCCGTACTCCCTTGAGTTGGAGTCAACCAGAGGATAAACTGGTGTTGGGACCAGATGCACTACAAGAGATGGAAAGAATTGTCAAACAAATACAAAGAAATATCAAGACAGCGCAAGATCGCCAGAAAATTTATGCGGATAAGAAAAGAGTGCACTGAGAATTCAAAGTGGGAGATCATGTGTATTTACGCATCAAACCCAAAAAGAGCACACTTTATGCTGGAAGTTGTGCAAAACTTGCACCTAGATATTGTGGGCCTTTTGAGGTGTTAGAAAGGGTGGGACCGGTGGCTTACAAGCTAGCCTTACCACCCCATGTTAGAGTGCATAATGTATTTCATGTTTCATTATTAAAAAGATATGTACACGATGCTTCTCACATAGTTGATTGGAATGTTGTACAGGTGGAACCAGAAGGGGAGTTTCTGCCAGAACCGCTTCAAATATTGGAGCGGGAAGAAATTGAATTGAGAAACAGAACAGTGGCAAGAGTAAAAGTGCAGTGGAAGCACTTTACTGCTGAAGAAGCCACCTGGGAAAGGGAAGCTGAAATGATGGAGAAATATCCATTTTTGTTTAAGTGAACTTTAGTAGTTAAATAATAACACCGAGGACGGTGTTTATTTTCAGAGGGGAATATGTAACACCCCCAATTTGTGTGTTGAATTTTTAAAGTTAGACATTGAACTTTAATCCTAAAGGGGGTGGACCCCAAGGGATAAGTATGGTGTGAATGTAGTTGCATATTTTATTTGAGGAAATAAATAAAATGATTGTGCAATTTGACCAAGATGAGAATTAGATATCACTTGCCAAATCCATGAGGATGGATAAGGCAACAAATCCCCAAAAATCTTTCAAAAATCCTTGAAAGAAATTTATTTAGATTTGAGGAGGAATCTAAATTTCCCCAATGAAGAGGAGTAGTTGGGAATAGAATTGAGAAAAGGCTGGACCTAAGGCGAGAGGAAAAGCTTAAAATAAAGCGGCTTTAAAGAATCCCAAGATGGGGAAGCCTAGGCTAAACAGGAAAAAAAGCATCCTGCTATTCTGGACGCAAAATTAGAAACATGCTTTGGGGAATTATGAGCTTAAATAAGCTGCTCCTAAGCAGATCAGAGGTTGATCTGTCCTAGGAGGTGATCTCAGCTCGGGGGTGAGTCCTGGGAGACAAAGAGGATTCTAAGGTTGGGAGGTTGGTCATTTGCAGATTTTGGTATGTTCTGAAATTCTTGTTTCTATGTCTTATTACAGTATGAATTGACTACATATAAAATTTAATTTTATGACAATGAGAAATTTTGGTACTACATTTAACAGAATCCATCTTAAGGTAATCACCTTTCAGATTCTGTCTAGTTGTAGACCAGCAAATCCATAGAGTAGAAGCCCCATAATCTCTAAACCAAGGTCGGTTTAAATCTGAAGTTACTTGGCCTCTACAGATGATTAATTTTTGTTATGTTTCCTGTAGACACAATAATGATATGATATGCTTATGTGTATGCTAGAGAAACATTATAGTATCACTGAAATATATACATGGTATGTAGCAGAAAGGAAGAAAGCACGATATTAGATTTTAAATTGCAAATATGAGCATTCTAACACTTATAATATTTGTAGACTGCATATATGAGCATTCTCACAATTATAATGGTGCTGGAAAAAGAGTAATTCTATTCTAGATGAGCATGCTATCACTTGTATGGGTGTCGATTTCATATCTAAAATATATTCCTACTCCTTGACAACCCATGTATATAAAATAATTATCCTTAGCAAAGTTGAATTGATAATTGGGATTCTATTAGCATTGAATACATAAAGGTGTACTTAAAAAGAAAATAGAACTTATGATAAGGACTCCTAGAGTATTTTGTATTCTCATTTACACAAAATAAATCTACATCTATCTTGAGTCTTTGAATCCATTATCATATCCAAGGATTTCATTTAAGAGCTAAGTACCTTCATTCAAGCACGATTGAACACTTATATAGGCCTAACACCAGCCATATATATATAAGAGTGAAATAGTATTAAAACATTGGAATGCGCATATGATCTTTACATCTACTTTTAAACTCTGATATATAAGTGAATTAAAAGCGAAGGCCTAACCCCAACTTAGGGTCATGATAAAGATATTGGTTTGAAAATAAAATAACAAATAAATAACCCTGATGGTGCCGAGAGCTAGACAATAGCTCGTTCGACCCTAGGTTTAATATATGCATATAAATAAAGCAAAGGTCAAACAAGAGTTATAAATGCGAATTATTTAACTGCCAATCATATAAATGCGAACTATATATAAAAAGAAAAAAAACAAATAGGTGGCGACCCAACGCAAAGAGGCTAACAGGAAGTATATGAATAATCCCGTTCGCTAATTGAAACAAACATGTAGACAACCTACGTTAGCGCGGTTAGGTTTTACCGTGCATTTGATACCGAGAGTTAACCCTAGTTCGTTGAAATCCTATTGAAATGCGTACAGAGAAATAAAACAGGAAACCAATAGCCCTTTTAACATCGGTTCAGAGAAAGGTTAGCTGTAAGGATTTCTCCACAAATGGTAACGAGTCCGAATGCATTTTGTGCGATTATCGTTACTTCGTAACTGCAGAAAGGACGTCAATAACAAAAGAAAAACTTCTCGGTCAAGCCAATATAAATAAGGCTGCGGCATCTCCCAGTAAAGGGATATGGAAATCAAACTAGGAAACAATACGTCCACAGTAATGGTCGACAACCTGATTTCGGCTAGTGTGGACCTGCATGCAACCTAAGTAACAGATCTTTCTACGTCTGAGGGGGCGGTAACCCTCCCAAATTCAGCGTATCATGATCCACGCGCTGAGGGTGTGCCATCCACAGGAAAAATCATAGAAAGAAAAACGTGGAGATGTTGTTCAGAGAGGAGGACGACCGAAATCACACATTCGGCACCCTACCTCGCATGAAACATTAATAATACTGCCGGTAGGCAGATAGGGAAGCCACTGGTGTAGTTAGATACCGACAAATCAACACGACCAAGCTATTTAACATAAATATACAGTCTTAAATCTAGAACGTGGTTGACATATACCTGAGGAACCTGAAGAATAACAGAAGAAAAAACAATGTAATAAACAATGAGGTGTATTTCCAAAGAACCCAAATACACTGAACCGAACGCAGAAAACAAAACTAGAGCGCGGCCAAAAAGGACCGGCTAGAGCTCTGTCACGAGGAGACCGATTTCTACACCAATCTACAGTCTCTCTGCGCAATCTATTTAGCAGATTTAGTACTGAGTATCAAAAACAAACAACAAACAAGAGCAATAGAAAGCAATGGGACGATTTTACAGGCGAAAGTAACCTAAGGCGAAAATATCAAAGAAAAGGGTAGATCTGAATCTTTTCAGCAAGACCGAACCTGAACCCTCTGGTAAATAGTTCGATAATAGAGACTCCAAGTTAAAGCGCTCCCGAAACCCTAAATTTTCTCTGCCCGAGAACCTCAGCAGAACCCGATGGTGAGTGAACGGAAGCTCTGCGCTTTCAGAACCCATAACCGTCAGAATGTCTAGTCAAAATACACCTGTCGACTAGAGCCTGGCGTGGGGCGGCTATACGCAAACATAACCAGTACTATCAAGATGTACTTACAGATGGAAACGCGACGCGTGGTACTGGGTTCAAAGACGAGAGCAGTCTGTCGCAATACGCATCGGAGTTATCCGCGTCGAACCCTGAAAAGTCTGCGGAACAATTAAAGAGTG
The DNA here is from genome assembly GCA_034641835.2 of Pinus albicaulis. Lineage (NCBI taxonomy): Eukaryota > Viridiplantae > Streptophyta > Pinopsida > Pinales > Pinaceae > Pinus > Pinus albicaulis. The sequence goes on from JAXQQM020090487.1 coordinate 36,689, forward strand.
AATAATAATACCAAAATCCTGTTTGGTTTAATCACGTATTAACAAATAAATTGAGTAGTGGAAACCACCGAATTCCATGGCGGTCACATTCCCACGCGTCTGTCGAATGGAGTATTCGGGATGTATCGAACGTTACCATGATGATTTATCATAGCTCCACCTTAATTATCAGCTGGCGCCGTCGGGTAGGAGGAAATTGCGCGGTAAGAGACATAACGAGGTTGGTAAGGAATATTACCCACGACTGCCAAATGAGTTTCTCCAACGTTGGCATACCTGCGCATATATCATTAGGTTACAACATTGCGAAAGATACCCATACAAAACAATAATGAGGGCATTTTAATAACGTGCAATATAAAATGTCACGTTCACTACATGATACACCAAGACTGGACGAATATATGACATATGTATGAGTATAGATGCGAAATGTAGATATACGTGCTTTGAGTTACATATTGCCAATGATTTGCTATATATGCAAAGTTGTTATATATATAAAAAGATTTGTTATAAATATAAAAAGATTTGTTATATATAACAAGATTTGTTATACATATATATATGCAAGATTGGTTATATAAAAAGCTTTGGACCCACATATATATTATATATACTATAACGTGCATATACATATGCTCTTTAAAAGGATAGTGCCAAAGGATATATATATACAAATAGTATATGTGATGAATATATATATATATGTGTATTACGAACATTAACCCCCTTATATATGTGGATACACCAATATAGGTATGCATTATATAGAGAATTCACAATTATCAAAGTTAAAATGCATGAGGGGCTAGGAGAGGTTATTGCAGTGGAGGTATATCCAGGTGAACCATGGATATATATATATATGAATATAGGTGGGGTACATTGCTTGTAGACATAGGAGATAATTAGTATATGTACAAATGGAAGATATTCTATCACTAATATGCCGAATATCAGTGTATTCTCAATATGTTAGGAGAATAGAAACGCTAGAGGAGATTAAAAAAAATTATAAGGTTAGAATGCTGAAATCACTCATTCAAGAATCATGTGAACAGAGGGGAAACATCAGTGTATTGGAAAAAAAAATAAAAAATAAAAAATTCCCTAAACTGGAGGTGTTACAAATGGTATC
>JAXQQM020065745.1:0-63347 GCA_034641835.2 Pinus albicaulis
ACTATTGTCTTTGGAGAGACAAAAATGAAATTGTCTCAAGTTAAGACAATTTACCCAAAAATTGTCTTAAAACCCCCCTTTGTGTTGTAGTGCAACTATTGTCTCTGGAGAGACAAAAATGAAATTGTCTCTGTAGAGACAAAAATTCTTGTGCTATATATTGTCTTTATAGAGACCATATTTTAAGGCAATTTAATTTTAAGACGATTTAATTTGAGACACCCGCTTAAAGACAATATTTAAGACAATACACAAGTTTTCTTTTGTCTCAAATTAAGACAATTTACCCAAAAATTGTCTTAAATATTGTCTTAAAACCCCCCTTTATGTTGTAGTGGCGATACCACAGAGAGCCCCACGCTCAATTGACTGGTTATGTTCCTCGACGTATGCTGCACGAGTTTCCCGTTACCATGGTTTCGCAGATCTCCACGTTGCTAATGCTTGAACTCCACATTGCACACTTCACATCTCGGTCCATGCCAGACACTTAACAACCACCAATGATAGCTTCAAGTTGACAAACACGAGCTTGATCGATCTCATTTTGACCTCTAAAAGCTCTCGTCACATGCTATTTTTTATTATGCAATTCTCTACTGCAAATTCTACGCTCTCTCCAGGTTTCCTGCATTCTCTAAGTCTCATCAAAACCCAAGCATAGTAGCTCACATATCTTTACGACCCTTTTTAACATTGTCTTAGTCACGACTAATTGCACTATAACATAAAATCTTGCACTACAACATAAATGGAGTTTAAAGACAATATTTAAGATATTTATTGGGTAATTGTCTTAATTTGAGACAAAAGAAAACTTGTGTATTGTCTTAAATTGGTTTTTAAGCAAGTGTCTCAAATTAAATTGTCTTAAAATATTGTCTCTATAAAGACAATATATAACACAAGCATTTTTGTCTCTCTAGAGACAATAGTTGCACTTCAACACAAAGTGGGGTTTTAAGAAAAATTTTGGGTAAATTGTCTTAACTTGAGACAAAAATAAACTTTTGTATTGTCTTAAATATTGTGAGTTTCTCAAATTACTATCTTAAAAAATTGTCTCTATAAAGACAATATATAACACAAACAGTATTGTCTCTTATGAGACAAATTCGTTTTCTTTCTCCAAAGCCAATAGTTGGAATTAAAGACATATTGTCTTTATGGAGACAATGTCTTTAATCCTATCTATTGTCTCTCTAGAGACAATATAAAACAATGAATCCAGAAAAATATCTCACCATTAAAATAAATCACTATAAAAATATTTAATTAAAAAAAACTACAATATCATTGAATAATTCATGTTAGGGTACAGTGGAATCGAACCACCAACCTCCTGCATGGTAGGTGCTCTTCCATTGAGCTAACACCCTTTAAAGAATTATGTGAAGAGTTATGGCAATCTTTGAAATTGTATATATATGCATTGATTTTTTAAAAATGCTCGACACGTAATGGCATAATCCTTGTAAAATATATCATCATGCAAGCCTCTATTTTTAACTTAATAAAAAAATAACTCAATGGAGTTAGCTCACTTGGACACCCTTGTAGCTTGACTTGCACAAAAAGCTAATAATAAGCAGTACTCTACAAACAAATTAATCTAGTGATACAAAGAAAATTAACTAGAATTAACACAAGCAATTCAACCACCACCCAAAGAGTTGCACCGACTTGCTAGTGGGTACTGATGACACATATGATGTACAGAATGGGCCATGACTGCATCATCAACTCATTCAAGACAAATTGGGCACTCTCATCTTTCACCGTTACTAATTTCTTTGACCACTTCTTCAATGTAAGCTTTTGAAGGCACAAAACCAGAATCTCCATTAACACACATTTGGCTTCCTAGAAGAAAATGCCTTGCCCGCTTATACATATCATATGACTGTTGTGTATCACCCCAGTGGTTGATAAAGAAGCAATTAGAAAAAATTCTATGTCATCTTATTCGAATTAGAACACTATTGTGTATCACCCCAGATGTTATCATTGTGTATCACCCCGGTTGTTGATAACTTAGCAATTAGAACAAATTCTAACATATAATTTCTCATAAGAGAACTAAAAAAAGTTTTGATCTTTAGGGCTCAAAATAATGTTTTTCAATAAAAATCATTTTACAAAGGACATTCTAAAGTAGAACTTACCTCATGAAACGAAAAGGACGTTCACAATTTGCACGAGCTCAAAAGAAATTCCATATTAGATTCATAATTGTGAAGAACTTTTCCTTGCTCAACAAACTAATCATACTGGACCTATAAATAGAAATAAACACCATAGATTTTTTAAGTCAAACCAAAATCACAAAAAAAAAAAATGAATCAAAACTATTATTATATTTCCTTTCCATGGATCAGAGAAGTGGTTGCCTTGGATCTTCTATACAAAGCTGTATAAAAAAATTTCTGAGATTTAGTAAATTCGCACTCAATAACTTGTACATCAGTAGGAGGAAGAACAAGAATGGGTTTGAACATTCATGAACAAATATTAGAAATCACTCTAAAGGACTGGACATCAAAGGCTAGATGAAAGCCCAATTCTACATTCATACCTTCCCTCTTTGCAATATTGTCTTTTGTCCTTAACAATGTCAAGGGCCTCAAGTTAGCTTGAACTAATTTCAAGCCACGCTCATCACCTTCCTCAAAGGGTTTTTGAATTAGTTTATACCATCTGGACACCACAAGGTATAGTACTCAAATTATGACCTCCTATTATAATCTATAAAATTGAAGCTGTGAGATGAAATCAAAATTTTACAACAGTAAAAGAAAAACCAGGTATGTTTCAATTTTTCTGAACAATGCAACTCCTTAATGCATTTTAGAAATGTTGCATTTGCATTCCTTACTACAGATTTGTAAAATCCTGGCTATAGAAGTAGCACACTAAACAATATGGTGAAATAGTGAATTAACATTTTGTAGCAAGCTTTTGTAATAGTTCGGTTCTAGGTGGAAATATTAAATTTATTGTGGGTAAAAAAAGCTTCAATAAATGTCAGTATTAAAGCACAGGGTATGACAAAACATGGTGCTAAAGTATATCAGAAAGAAAATACGATTGCAATATCAGAAACAAACAGTAGTTTCAACATCTATTCTGAGACCTATCGGTATTTGGATCAAATGTTGTGCAGGCGCATCATACAGTTTCAGCATCTATTCTCACACAATCAAAACTTGTTTTGCATATAATCAGTAGTAGTTGGACACCATCTCTTTATTCAAAGACATAGGAGAATGTGTGGGCATTATTTCTGGAATAATGTATGATAAATTTCCTCCATGGGTTGTTTTGCTAGTCAGATGTCTGCAGAATGTGATCAGATACATGCTTATATGGTCGTTCCTCACACACAGATTGCCCATGCTTGCCCTCTAGGAAATTTTGTCATTTTCTTTGCAATAAACAGTCAAACATATTACAATACAACATCTATTGTGACTTGTGGCAACAATTTCCCTGTCAACAGAGGAATTGTGTTGGGATAAATGAAGGGTTTCTTGGATGGATATAATTCCCATGGATATAAATCAAGGTCAGCATTCCATGGCCTTCTTATAATTCCCAGATTTGATGTTTGTAAAGATAAATTGTGATGTACCAAACCAACCTCGTGCCCACTGACAACGTTTTCCAATTTCCCTTCCATTAATTATCAACTTTGATACCAATAATATATTATGCCTTGCATATGATACAGCCATGCAATCGTTACAACATGCAATTCCTTGCATAATTTATTATAAAAAATAAACAAAAATATAAATGTGCACAATATCATTGAAGTTAAACACATTATTGGACATAACAAACAACATTAAAGCACAATAAGCAAAATACTTGTGAAATATTTGATTGGCTGAACTTCTTTAATAGCAGTAACTAAATTCTCTGACATGGCATCCAAATGCCTATTTGATTGAGACTACATCTAGGGAGTGTACTCATGTTCTAAGGGTGCCCTCGGAACAACATCCAACTCTCAGGATAAATTTTTCTCCTCGAGAGAGACAATTCCCAATTGGCACATTTCCCTTCAAATTCTGTCTCATTTTCAATGCATTTTTTAAACAGCTCCGCACAGTTGGCACTAAGATCTTGAATAAATTTATTCTTTGTAAATCAATCAAACTCAATCTCACCTGTTACAGTCTCAAACTGTGATCTTTATTCAGTTTTTCTCTACAACTGTTCAGCTAGTTTATCTAATTCATCCAACGTGATATCAAAAAAGAAGACAGACTATGCACTTTGTCCATCTCCTTCATTGTCCTTGGTCTAAACATGTAAAGAATGAGGCACCTTTTCATTTTCTGCATCCATCCTATATTGTAGTCCAATCAAATTTCCAAGTCTATGGAGAGTCTCATAAAGTACTCTAACAGGTGATTCTATTTCTTGTTGGATGAGTTCCAATTTCTAAGTGAGTTCTTCACATAGTTTTTGTATCTCTGTATTTTCACAACAACACAATTCAAGTTTTATCTCGAAGCTCCTCAAGTTGTTAAAATTTTTATATGGTAGCATTGACAAGAGTAACAAGGAAGAAATTAATAGTTAGGCAATATGATTCAGAATGGAAATAAGAAGAAACTTGTTGGATGGATTCCTCTAAACTTTATGCACCGTGAAGCAATGTGACAACACGAGAACTTCTCTCTTCCATTAACAAAGATCTCTGCTCAGCAAATTCCCTTTGTAATGTCTCTAGCTATTACTCCAATGCTATTGAACTCTCAAAAGCATGTTTCTTCAGATTGTGTAGTTGACAATACAGTTTGTCAATAGAAAAGTATCTTTTGATACCTGCTCCATGACTTGCTAATTATTCTCTGTTAATGTAGCTAAATTCAATATATGTTTTTCTTTCTTAAGCATATCAATATCACCCTCTAGCTGCCTTAGAGTGACTGTTTTTTCTTTTATTTCTAAAGCATATCAATATCACCCTCTAGCTGATTTAGAGTGACTGTTATATCCTTTCTATTGCTCTTCTTCCATAAGCTGCTGCTTAATAATATCAGAATACCTTCGAAGAAATCTCAGAGTAACTTTCAAAAATCCTCACTTATTCCATTTTCAGCACACCTTGCAATCATGGCAGTCCATGAAACTACATCTTTTTTTTCCATGGCATGTATGATCTATTCTCTTATGATTTGCATAAATAGTAACATAAGCATTTCCAATAGAGAGATTTGACTCAAACCCCTCACTAATTATGTCAACATGCACCTGTTTCCTACCTCGCCCATCACAACCAAAAATATCAACCATGCAAGCAGATTAGTCTAACGAAGACATAACACCGTACTTTTGGATCATGCAATCAAACCATTTTTAGCCCTTGTCCACCAGGCTTGCATGACTGCATGTCAGTCAGAACAGAAAGAAAGGCTATATGCTCTGACTTCACATCTCTCTACTGCATTTAATGAAAATGTATCAAGACCTCAAAACCAAGTCCTCTTTAGGCATATACAAAAACAATCTAACTCTAGGAAACCATATCTCTTACAGAAATTTTATCAGACAGCTAACATGTAGCATCTATACTCCCACACTATATGTACATGATTACCACAGAATTTCCAATAGAAACATCAGACTCAAAACCATTTTTGAACGTCAAACTTTTTTATACCTGCTCTGATTTATTTTACTTCAACAATTTGTTAAAAGGCCAGAAAATATTATACGCATGTAGTGTACTCAAATACAAATCTCCAATATCCAAATTTATTAAATTGGTCAACAATTTCCCTGCCAACAGAGGAACTGTGTTGGGATTGATGAAGGGTTGCTTGGGTTTAAGCAATTCCATCCTTTCAAGATTCTGGCATGTCATTCCATTGGCCCAACGCGGGGATGGTTCTTTGTTTCTATTGGTGGCAGTGTGGCTTCCTTATTTCGTTACATTTCTTCTTATGGAATTTGTTCATAAGTACTCCTTTGATGCAAGGGTTGATCAGAGCCAATTATATACTGCACTGCCATGTTCCAAGGAAGAAGAAGAGAATTTGGGTAATGAATATGTTGTTGAAAAGAAATATTGTGACAAGAATTCAAAGAAATCGACTACAATGAAACTCCTTTCGACTTCAGCACCAGCTGTTGTATTAGAATTTTTTTTGATGGGGTGTGATTTTTGGAAACAGGATGACTTGGTGGTCAATCGAATGGAATGCATTGCACAATTTTTTATTCTTGTATCACCATTGTGGATTGCTTGGAAATTGAGGCGCTTATCATCGATGGGTCTCAGGGAGAATGCAAAGGCGAAAGTCACATATGCCAGTCCGGGAAGGCTGTTGATCTAAATGGTGTGTAGTCTTCAAACGTTGACAAAGATGTGCAACCTTCCCATCCAAGAGCCATGATGTTAACATTAAAAATGCAGCAGCTGTAAACAGAGTGAGGAATCTGAAGGATAAAGGAAAACCCTGAGGATAGGAAAATAAATACTTAAATTAAAATGAAGCTTGGCTACTCCATTGAGAAAATTATGTCAAATTAGACCAGCATATCCACGGACAACGTTAAAGGATTTTCTAGTTGCACAATTTACATATTTGATTATGAAAAACCCTTAACTTGTTTACAATCCTTGGCCACTGCAAGTATAAGTGGTAGAATAAGACAAATTAACTATTTCGAAGAGATTAAAACATACTATATGTCCATATCAGTCTAAAATTAAACATAGTTATAAGTTTTTTAATGTCACCTCAACATCAATGACCAGAAAAAAAAAAGTGAAATGGAAATACCATTGTTTGATCTGGTTTAAGGTCAAGCTCTTAAGCTTAAAGAATTGACATTTAAAGTTTAGAGAAACTCCCTAATTTATTAAATAACATAATCTACTAGCACTATTTAATGCCCTTTTTATTGACTTATTTACTGTCAATTATTCCTAAATGATTTGTGGCTTACCAAACATAATCTGGGTCGTCACGTATATCACATAATGGAGGCTCAACTCCCACATCTCAATCAACATAGCAACTGTTATTCAACGACTTCTGCCAAATTGCAAGGCTTGCTCTTCATCGGCATCATAGAACTGTCAACAATTTCCTGCATACCCATTTCTCAGACAAAAACTACATAAACACATCCTACAGGCTTGCTTTTCATCAGCAGCATAGAACTGTAACTTTCGAAAATATAATTGAAACCCAGTACAAAAGGAAACCTCCTCTAGTTTGTGCACTTTCTTAGTGACCCACATTTCTTTCCTTAAGCAGTGAAGGTCGTATGCATTGGGAAGGATATCTCCCTCTCATTGAAACTGTCATAACTATCCTGCCAGCGAACTTTTTGTTGGAGAAAAAAGACCCTAGCATATTAAACGTCTTGCCAATATTAAATGAGATCAAGTTTGGGTTTTTCCAAGCATGCAAAGGGAGGTTGAATTAGTCTTCAAAATTGAAAAAATTAGCATTAGTAAATTCAACTTGGGATTCTTATTGGCTTAGTAAAAGTTAGAAACTCATGTTAAGGCTTTAAATGGAAAGCTTAGTTTACTGCCTTTTTGCTAATTATGAGAATGAAGTCAACTTGCATTTCCTGCTTGGTAAATTCAGTAACAGCAAATTTTTCTATGCCTTTTCATTGCATTCAAGGATGCAATAATAAAATTAAGATTAGGATTTAGGCTTTGCAAAATTAGCAGACTTGCTAATCACAACAAAGAAGGCAACTAGATTTTAAGCACACAGAGATTCGCACCTCAGTATTTTTATTCTGATCCTTTTTGGTGTTCAAGAGCCTGATTTTAAGGTGCATCTATGCTAGTTAATAGGTGGTTTTGATGTACCTCCAAATCACAAATTTAGTTTATGTTGATAAGAATTTTTTCATTTGATGCAGAGCTATATGCCAAGCATGGAAGGTCTTGAATGAGTGGATGTATAGGATGAAACAAATGGTTTTGTGTCCTATTATTGAACGCTTTTATTTTATTACTTTTCCTATCATGCTTAACTTAGAGATTTCTCTGCTACTCCCTTGAGATGTGTGGTAGATGGTGACTGACTCCATTGATGACTTTCTAGTTATCCATGGATATTAATATTCTCTTTATTTTGATTCTATCATTTGCAATAGAAACTTTTATTCATCCAATTTGCTATGTTATTTTCTTGGTTGGTAAAATGCAGAGACATAGACGCAGCTTTATTACAGACAAGGATTTCAAATTCCTCTCCAGGAATCATGGTATAAATACTGTTAAAATTCCTGTTGGGTGGTGGATTGCATATGATCTGAATCCTCCAGCACCTTTCATAGGAGGATCTTTACAATCTCTCGATGATGCTTTTAAATGGGCAATGTGAGTTTTGGATGCCATCATTTCCTATTTAGGGTTTTAAGAGGTGCCATTTGCAATGTTTAATTTTCAATTATATAGGAATATTTTTCAAACCTTTAAGAAAAATGACCATGATAGTATCATGAAGGTTCATAAAGAAATGGGTATATCATTTTCTTTTGTGGTGTAGGGAAGGGACATAAAGATTAAACTTCATACTGACTTACTGTTTTGGTTGCAGTCATTATGGTTTAAAGGTTATTTTTGACCTCCATGCAGCACCTAGTTCACAAAATGGAAGGGAGCATAGTGCCAGCAGAGATGGATTTGTTGGTTGGTCTAACTCTTTGGACCATATTTCCAAAGTTTAACTGTTATTGATTTCCTTGCTTCAAGGTGTGTATGTACCATGCATATTGTGCTTCCAGTTCTTTTATATGTGATAGAAAGAGGGTTCTACATGGGATTGTTGATTGTCTAGTAGAGTGAAATTCTTTAGAAATTTATTTTTCAGTATAGAGATATAGGAATTCAAATTTCCCAATGCACATATTTATGGATTGCCACAAATAATTACATTAAGTAGCAATCATTAAATGTGTTCATAAAGGAGTGCATATGGTGTTTTAGGAAGATTGCTAAAGTCAAATTTTGTAGAAAGGAATATCATATTTGTCTGTGATAAATAATTCTCGTAGTAGATATTTTATGTAGACAGATGCATCTAGTGTTGTTGAACCGAGATAAGACCTTTTTGTATAAAAGGGAAAGATTTCTTTTTGTATGGGAGACATATTTAAAATAAGTAGGCTTTAGTATGTGCAATAACTTGAATATAATCCAAGGTCTTGATGCTATTACTGTGTTCTAAGCAGATATAGTAACAATAGTATGCTCTTAGGTATTGAATTGCTAATGAACCTCTAGCAACAACTGTTCCCGTGGATGTTTTTGCTTCCTATTTTTCGAATGGATATCAAACTATGCAGAAGCACTCTTCCACAACATATGTTATCATGTGCCAAAGGATTCGAGATGCTGATCCACATGAGCTATATCAAATAAATGATGCATTTTCAAATATATTGTCGATGTTCACTACTATAATCTTTTGATGATTATTTTGATAAGAAGACTACCCAAGATAATATCGACTTCATCTTGAAGGACAGGGAACCCCAAGTGGAAGCTCTAAACAACTCAAATGGTCCTCTCATATTTGTTGGTAATATGCAAGTGTCTTCCTTGATCCATCCCTTATATGCTATGTGATGATCTTAATAAATTTTGTGGTTTTTTTTTCTATTCTTCATTGAATTAGCTTGAAAACTATGTCCCGGGTGAATGGACAAACAAGTGGAAGGTGCAAGGAGCTGCAAGGTCAGAATATCAAAAGTTTTGTGATGCCCAGTTACAAGCTTATGAAAAGGCTTCATTTGGTTGGTCATATTGGACTCTAAAGAACGAAGAGAAGCACTGGGACTTTAAGTGGAATATCAAGCACAACTACCTTAGATTAGGTAGGATGGAAACTTCATTGATATATCATATCCTTAATTCCAAAAAATTATTTTCCTCAATTCAAAAATCATAATCACTTGCAATTTCTTTAAGCACAAACATTTCAACTTTGGAAATTTATTTTGGTGGTAGTTATGATGACCCTCAAGGTTTCCTTTAGTTCTCACATAAAAATTTAACATTCTTGCATGCTCTTGACAAAGATATAGAAGTTAAGGACATTTTAATTGTGGTTCTATTCTTGTCAGTTCCTTGATTTTCGGTTTCTCTAAATTTTCTCCCACGTTTCTTGTTTTCTGTAGCACGCTACAGTTGTAAGTGGGGATCAACCTTATTGCAGGTCAAATTTGGGGATTTTCCCTTAGTATGCACAATAGTTATTTTCCCTTAATATGCAAATTTGGGGATTTTCCCTTCGTATGCACACAATAAATTCCACAAGACCAAGAGAGATTGCTAATGTTTGTTTTGTTAAAACTAAATCGACCTCCCTTTGCATGCTTGGAAAAACCCAAACTTGATCTCATTTATTATTGGCAAGACGTTTAATATGCTAGGGTCTTTTTTCTCCAACAAAAATTTTGCTAGCAGGATATTTATGGCAGTTTCTGTGAGAGGGAGATATCCTTCCCAATGCATATGACCTTCACTATTTAAGGAAAGAAATGTGGGTCACTAAGACAGTGCACAAACTAGAGGAGGTTACCTTTTGTACTGGATTTAAATTATATTTTCGAAAGTTACAATTCTATGATGTCGATGAAGAGCAAGCCTGTAGGATGTGTTTATGCAGTTTTTGTCTAAGAAATGGGTATGCAACAAATTTTTGAGGAAATTTGGCAGTTCTTTGTCGCTAAATTTCATAAACAACAGCTACAGGAGTTAACATTTGGACCTTATTTCAATAGTTCTGGAATGCAAAGAACAAATATTATTTCTGGAATGCTCATAAATTGATAGAAGTTCTGGTCATTACGTACCTCTGGCCAGCGATTGTTGACAGAGTTTCATGCTGAGCAGCGATTGTTGACAGAGTTTCAGGCTGGGATCACAATCGTTGAGCGACTTTAAGGCTGTTCAGTTTGTGGTCTCGGCTTCAGAGTCACAAACAGAGAATTTGATGCAGACAAATTTGAAAATAAATTCGTGGGCTGAAGTGTGGCGGGGTTGGCAGCATAGTTAATGGGTGCATGCATCCAGCTAGGTAGATAGATGGGGTAATGGAGACGGTGAGCCGAAGGAGTAACGGAGCTAGGACGTCGCGCTGACTAGGAGGGAAATGGCGAAGGGGCCCACATTTCTCCGATGTTGGAATAATGCGCTTTTCGGGTGATCAGAATCTTTGAAAAGTCGCATTATAGACTACTCCTCAGAAAAATAGGGCCCCACTGTGCTATCCTAGGGGAGCATAAACAGTTTTTCACTATTACTCTCATAACACCCATGGTTGATGAATATTTCAATGAAGAGAGAAAACAAATGATGTTCAATGGTCCACAAGGTTTTACTTTAGAAGGGTAAATGGTAGTTGTCTCTAAAGGCAAAGGCAGACTCATGGCCTCTCATACATGGGAGGACTGCCTCATATATCTACTACTAGCAAGTTTGTGACTATTGTTATCTAACAAGCGCATAATAACCTTTATGCTTGAGATAGGATAGAAAGAGGTGATCTATCTCGCAATCCTAAAGGGACCCTATAAGGCCATCTTATAAAAGCGAACAAATCCTATCCCCCTATAGAATATAGTGATCAATCTCAACACATAATTGATGGTAATGCACCCTCAATAAGACATGTTGAGATTCAACAATATGATGAGCTTATTGAAAAGATTCACCTTCACTAAGTGGGCCCGTAGGCTATTTTTGGCGCAAAGTCTATTTTTAGACTATGTCTATTTTTAGACATGTCAATCATATTCTATGAGTTGTAGGATGCTACTTGTGGATGGTTGGTCAAGTTGGAAAAATAGATGGACTTCTATTTTTAGACATATTGGGCGGAATCTATTTTTAGATTTCCAGTCTAAAAATAGATATGTCGAATATTATTAGCTCTTAATAATATTTGGACTATAAACATTATCTTATTCTATTGGAGCACTTGATTAGAAAGACCTGAGATGTATTCTGAGAGGAAGCATGAGAAGGAATTACGCTATACCTAAGGGTTTACTGGAGCTATTGCATGGAAGGCTCAGTTAGAACTCAAGTGGCAGAGTTATGACACAGTTGGAAGAAGTAGTTATGGAGTTGTATTCAGTTTAACTCAGTTAGACTCAGTTGAGCTAGTTGTATCTAGTCTAACTGATTGATACACTAGTGAGAGTGGTGTGAATTAATTAACTAATTAATTCACTAAATATTAACTCATTAATCAACTGAAGAATACATCAGTTAACTACAGTGCATGGACAGTTCAGTGGAGACCAGTGGAGAGGTAGGTGAAAGAGCAAGTGTGACTATCAGTTGTGACTATAGTGATGCAATGATTGCATCCAACACTCAGTGGAGATGCCAATGAGGATTGCACAGTGCAAGCCAGATGGTTTTGAGTTCATTCAGAGCCATTATTCAGTAGGGATTGTGCAGTAGAGGTAGGCTAGAAGGTGGCAGATATCGGTGCATGGATTTGCTAGATCGGACCTGATTAGTGTGTAGCGATTGTATAGTACTGAGAGCTTGACATGTTCAGATTTGTATGAGGATTGTTACATGATCTCTATGACATATATTATATATATAGAGTTGGGTTTTTTAGCTTCAGGCTTTCCCGTTAAATCACTGTGTTAATGTGTGTGAATTTTTATGGTTTCATGTGTGCATTGCAATTGTGTTAATTTCCACATGTGATGATCAATGGTGGAATAGATTATGTATTGTGCATGAATTCAAATAGTGTATGATCAGGAGAATCTTAGACATATAAAATATGAGTTATATAATTTCTACATGGTATCGGAGCAAAATTTATCATTGGAGCAGATTGCAATTATTGAAGCGGTTGAGTTTTGTGCTGGTGGAATTCAAATTTGCTGCAGTGTTTTCTTGGTGTCGAAGTTGAGATGTATTTCAACGGATTGTGATTGGAGTATGCCCTTGAGGGCAGCTCGAATTATATTGCATGGAAGGATAGGATGGAGGCAGTGCTGGAGGATAATGGGTTGAAGGAGTTCATAGATGCAGAAATTCCAAAGCCTGGTTCTAGCGATGCAGCCACACTTGACGCATGGCAAAAGAAGATAGAAAAATATCGAAGAATTCTGTTGGAAGGTGTGAAGGATCACATAGTGTCCAGCCTTCATGGTAAAGCTTCTCCATTCCTAATGTGGAAAGCTTTGACAGACTTGTTCCAAAGCAAAATCGACCAGAGGAAGTTGGTGCTTAAAGACAAGCTTAGGAAAATAAAAATGGAGAAAGGCGATAGTATACCCAAGTACCTCACGAAATTTGTCCAGTGTAGGGATGATCTGGGATGTGTGGGGGTTACTGTAGATGAAGAGGACTTGGTGAGCTTAGCTCTCCTTGGGCTTTTGAAGAGTTGGCATTCCTACGAGGACTCTGTCAATGGTCAGGAGAAACTGCTGGAATGGGAGCGACTTTGGTTGAATCTTGTGCAGGAGGAGATAAGGCAGAGTACCAAGGATGGATCTTCATCGAATAATTAAGATGAAGAAAATTGTGCTTTGGCTGCCAAAGAAAGGAAAGGGAAGGGAAAGAAAAATCCTTCTCAATCCGGTGTGAAAGGCAAGAAGCAGGACTTGTCCAAGGTGAAGTGCTTTCATTATCACCAACACGGAAATTACACCACTAATTGTCCACAGAAGAAGAAAAATAAGCAGGCTGCTGGATCTAAAGCTGGAGAGGCCTTAGCCTCACATTTTGAGCTTGATTTTTTGCTGATTGCATGCTTGGTTTCAAGTATGATGGGATCAGTGTGGTTTCTTGACAGTGGTGCGTCTTTCCATATGACCGGAGACAAAGATTTTTTTACTGATCTGGATGAGAAGGATCTTGGAGTGAACATCGAGATGGGCGATGATGGTAGATACAGTGCAACTGGTATCGGGACCATTTCCTTTGAGAGGGATTCTGGTAAACCTTTCATATTGAAGGATGTCATGCATGTTTCAGGATTGAAGAAGAATCTGATCTCTGTGGCTATGTTGGAAGACAAGGGATATGATGTTGTCTTTAGCGAGGGAAAGGATTTCCTGCACAGTAAGGCAACTGGTGAAACCCAGAGGATAGGGGTTCGAGTTAGGGACCTTTATCAATTGCAGGTAGATGGATGCGCAGCAATGGCAGGCAAAGGAGAAGGAGTGGTGAGCCGGGATGAGGGCGAATTGTGGCATCGGAGATTGGGCCATCTTCACCATGGCGCTTTGAAAATTTTGTAGCAGATTTCTACCAGGCTTCCCAAGGGTACACTTGCGCAGTCAGATCAGTGCAAGGGATGTACTTTGGGAAAATTTGTGAAAGCCACCTTTCATAGAGAGGATGAGTCGCGCCACGACGATCCTTGAAGAATTCACACGAGAGCCGACCCACGGATATGAGGGCTATTTGTGGGGTACACTGATATGCCCCACAACTATCGTGTGTATTTTCAGACAGTCGCAACACTGTTGTGCGACGGGATATAAAATTTCAGGAGGAGAAAGCCATGAAGTGTTCACTTGAGAGGGAGCCACACTTGCATGCAGATGAGGAGCTATTAGTTCCTAAGGATGAGCTTCAGGATGTGGATCAGCCACAAGAGAAAGTTCATGGAGTGGAAGAGACCACTCATCGATTGCGAGCATCGGGAGGGTGGGCCTGCGAAGGTGAGCGGCTGAATCTTGATGCAGCATAGGTAACATGAGCACCCACACATCCACAGCGGACGATAGTCACAGGCAGGAGCTTGGATACATGGCTCTGATGAGCAAGTGTATCGTGATGGAGCCATCCTCTTTCAAGGAAGCTGTGGAGGACCCTGCATGGGTAGATGCCATGGTGGAAGAGTATGATTCGATTTTCAGAAACAGTGCATGGGAGATTGTCCCAAGGCCGGAAGGGAAATCAATGGTAGGTTCGAGATGGATCTATAGAGTGAAGCAAGCTGCTGACAGGAGCGTCGAGAAGTACAAGGAAATATTTGTTTCCCGGGGCTTCTCACAGATTGAGGGGATCGACTATGAAGAAACCTTTGCACCTGTCGCAAGGTATTCTTCCATACGGAGCATCCGTGCTCTCTCAGTGCAGATGGGTTGGCACATTCATCAAATGAATGTGAAGACTGTGTTCCTCAACAGAGTCATTAAGGAGGAGGTGTACATAGAGCAACCTGAAGGTTTAGAAATCTTCAGCAGTGAGTCGCATGTGTGCAGGCTCAAAAGAGCGTTGTATGGGCTGAAACAAGCACCTTGTGCTTGGTACACACGGATAGACAATTATTTCATCGGACTTGGATTCACCAAGAGTGAGGCGGATTCGAACCTATACTAGATTTTGGTGGAGGGTAAGTTGCTGATCATTGTACTTTATGTAGATGATTTGATACTAACAGGTGATGAATAGTTGATACTCTTATGCAAGGCTAATCTTGCAAAGGAGTTTGAGATGAAGGACTTGGACCTCCTTCATTATTTCCTGGGATTGGAAATTTGGCAGCGAAAGGGTGAACTATTTGTGTCTCAAGGCAAGTATGCCCGAGAGATACTAGAGAAGTTCAACATGCAAGGCTGCAAGCCTATCGACACTCCTCTTTCTAGTGGTTGGAGGAAAGAGGATGCTACATTGGCAGAGGTAGTGGATGCCACTATTTATCGACAATTGGTTGGTTCGCTCATGTATTTGGTTAATACATGACCGGACATATGCTATGCTGTTAACCAGCTTTCACAAGCTATGGTTAAGCCTACCAAGCTCTTATGGAAGGCAGGCAAGCATGTTCTGAGGTATCTTACAGGCACATCAGGATATGGAATGTGGTATAGACAGTCGGATGAGGTGAAGCTGCATGGCTTCACGGATGCAGATTGGGCAGGGAACCCAACAGACAGAAACAGCTCATCTAGAGGGATTTTCAGTATCGGGTCTACAACAGTTTCTTGGTACAGCGGGAAACAGAGATCTGTGGCACTCAGTTCAGTGGAGGCCGAGTACATGGCAGCAATTTTGGCTGCATGCGAGGCTATATGGATGAGGAAGATCCTGGTCGGGTTGTTCGGTTCACACTTAGATCCTACTGTGATATATTGTGATAATCAGAGTTGCATTAAACTCTCTGTTAATCCAGTATTTCATGATAGATATAAGCATATTGACATCTGGTACCATCATATCATATATTGTGTGCAGCGAAAGATCATGTTACTATCTTACATTCCTATGGAGGATCAGGATGCTGATATTCTGACGAAGGCGCTCACCAGGAGAAAATTCGAATACCATAGAGACAGGGTCGGGGTGGCAGATAATCCCTATCTTTTTGAGAGGGAGTGTTGAGATTCAACAATATGATGAGCTTAGTGAAAAGAGTCGCCTTCACTAAGTGGGCCCGCATGCTATTTTTGGCGCAAAGTCTATTTTTAGACATGTCGATCATATTCTATGAGTTGCAGGATGCTATTTGTGGATGGTTGGTCAAGTTGGAAAAATATATGGACTTTTATTTTTAGACATGTTGGGCGGAATCTATTTTTAGATTGCTAGTCTAAAAATAGATATGTCGAATATTATTAGCTCTTAATAATATTTGGACTCTAAACATTATCTTATTCTGTTGGAGCACTTCAGTTAAGTGCACAGATGTGGCACAGGAGCTGACAGAAGGAATTATGCTATTCCTGAGGGTTTACTGAAGCTATTGCATGGAGGACTTCAGTTAGAACTCATGTGACAGAGTTTGGTGAAGTTGTAGAAGTAGTTGGTGGATTTGTGTTCAGTTTAACTCAGTTAGACACAGTTGAGCTAGTTGTATCTAGTCTAACTGATTGATACACTAGTGAGAGTGGTGTGAATTAATTAATAATTAATTCACTAAATATTAAATCATTAATCAACTGAAGAATACATCAGTTAACTACAGTGCATGGACAATTTCAGTGGAGACCAGTGGAGAGGTAGGTGAAAGAGCAGGTTGACTATCAGTTGTGACTATAGTGTTGCATGATTTGTAACACATAGTGATTGGAGATGCCAATGAGGATTGCATGAGCAATTCTGGAGAAATTCAAGTTCATTTAGAGCAAATATTCAGTAGGAATTGCACAGTAGAGGCAGGCTAGTGGATGGCAGAGATCGATGCATGGATTTGCAAGATCTAACCTGATTAGTGTGTAGCGATTTTATTGTACTGAGAGCTTGACATGTTCAAATTTGTATGAGGATTGTTACATGATCTCTATGACATATATTATATACAGATAGTTGGATTTTTTAGCTTCAGGCTTTCCTTGTTAAATCACTGTGTTAATGTGTGTGAATTTTTATGGTTTCATGTGTGCATTGCAATTGTGTTAATTTCTGCATGTGATGATCAATGGTAGAATAGATTCTGTATTGTGCATGAAGTAAAATAGTGTATGATCAGGATAATTTTAGACATATAACATATCAATTATATAATTTCTATAGGACAAGCACAGATACTAAGGCCATTCATTGAGATCAATCTAATACACTATAGTTTGGAGTTTTAGAAGAATAGACCTAGAGATATAACTAGAAATGACAAGAATTCAATGCTTCATGAGATAAGAACTCACACAAATTAAAGGGAAAGAATTACCAAGCTTAGAAACAAAAGATGGAGAGAATTATGTCTTATAGTGACCTCTAGAAGATTATCGTGGCAGAATCACCAAAACCAAAGACAATGAAAAATTATTACAAGAAGTACAAGAGTGTCCTCACGCTCAAAATTGTGGTTGAGGAAAATAATCTTCCACATATAGGAGCCGCAAACTGAGGTGTTGAATGATAGTGTGAATTAAGAAGTATGTATGAAACACCAAATGAACTTTTTTGTCACCAAGAAAAAAGTCATTAAATTTAAAAATGTCTCAAACAAATTTAGTGCCACAACATGTTCAAAAGATATAAAAACTTTGACATGAATGGTTGCCAATTAATACAAATATTGAAGATAAATAATCCGTTACAATAATAATTGAAGATAAAGAATTCATAACAAATTTAATGGAAGATAAAAAAATTGTAACAATTTTATAAAAGTCTTCGAAGTATGTATCAAAATTTTCAACCTTGTTATGTACCCCTTTCAAAATTGTTGTATTATCATTTGAAGAACCATATGATTGCTCCTTCAAGAAGAAGAAGAACAAAGATTGAAGAAGGTTAAAGGTGAAGGACCTAATAGAGAGTTCACAGGACAATAAATAATTCATTGCAAGGCAAGAGGTATGGGTAGTATAATAACTGGACATAGAAATTCAAGAGTAATGCACAAGATTCTGAAGGTCATTCTCAAACCAACAAGCCTAAATATTGTAACTATTACTGAAAGAATAATCACATAGAACAATAGTATTTTATAAATAAATACATGAAGTGGAGAGGAATAGCGCTAGAGATAGAAGTAAAGGTAGAGGTGATAGGCATAGAAGCAATTTTTCAAAATGTAGTCAAACTGTAAACAAGAATGACACTAAAATATACTATTTTCTCATGCTTGCACAAAAATAAGTAGCAACACTTAGTTTTTCCGCACTATGAAATAGAATATTTTCTTGTGGCTACACACAAATAAGTGGCAGCACTAGATGTGTTTGGTATCTCATTTTCAGACCTACAAAATAAAGCATCAAGTAAAAGGAAGTTTTTCAAAACTTGATGAATGTTAAAATAAAGTGAGTCTAGGTGATAACAAAATACATACTAATGAGAGTTTTAGGTCATGCAGTTAAAATCATGACCTAACCTGGTCATGCAATTAAAATCATGCCATTCTTTGTAAACCTGGTCTAAAGGAAAATTTTCTTTTTGTCGACAAGGTTGCAGATAAGAAGTTCATTGTTATTTTGACAAGAAACAACATTTGATCAAACATAATAATGATAATATTATGGCCAGAAGAGTACACCACAACTATATGTACAAATCTGAAGAGTTTCAAGAAAGCAACGAGCATTTTTTACATGTTCCAGTACAAAAAATAAGATTTGGCATGAGAGATATGGTCATTTGAATTGCTTTCATCGTGATGATCAGTATGCCATAAAAACAAGAAAGTATCAGTTTTTGTGAGGCAGATTTGGCAGGAAAGCAACATCAGCTTAAGTTTGAAGACAACAGAGCAAGATCAACACATGTCATTAAATTGATTCATAGTGATGTTGATGAACCCATGGAAAACTCGATCACCCTGTGGTGCAAAGATTGTTATAAAACTGGTTAACCAAATCAAACCAGCCAATTTGAATCGGTTTTTGGTCAAAACCAACTCAATTCAATAGCCTACATCTTGAGTCAGCCATTAACTCACTATGAAAGGAAAATCATAGTAGGAAATCACAAAGTTATAACTGCCAACAAAGTTAATGCATCATCTTTGCATCTTCACAATCAATGCTCTTCAATCTCCTTGAATTTAGTTAGCCTCTTCTATTTTTCATTCCTTCTGGTGGCTGATAACCAAATTTAAGTACCATCTCAGATCAAGTTTGCTGCACTTGTCCTTCACTCTATAAAAGAGGCAAAATACCTCAATTGTTTTACTAATTGCAAAAAAACCATTCATGACAATATTATAATTTGTAGTATTTAAATAAAAGACCTTTTTCAAAATGAAATAAATTAGTCTCTAGGCCTCAGAATAATTGTGCTTTGGCATTTATACATGTTGGGTAGATATCCTTTTTCATACAATAATTCAATGTGTTCAAAAGCTTAATCAGCAAGGCCCTAGAAAATAAGTGCATTTAGAACCTTGTTGGAATCATCAATGTCTTGTCTCACATCCTTCTCATAGTTTTGATAACCCTACTTTCATTTTGAGCTCTTCCATTCCTAAAAATAGTATCGATCAGCATCTGGGAAATAGGGTCTGTGGGCACATTTCTATGTTCCAACATCCTATACAAAGTGTTCCTTGCATATTGGTTGGTTGTCATTCAGTAAGAAGCTTTGCCTAAGGGTAAATATCACTATCCAGGCAACAATTCCAGGATTCCTCCACAACATTATCATAAGGATTGCAAAACCTGCCTTGACCGTAACTTTCTTGCACTGAACAAGAATAAATGCCTTGAATGTTGAAGGATCCTAAATTCTCTACTTAATTAAGTGCCCAAAAATCTTCTCTACTTTTTTCGTTTTCCTATGTCAACAAAGATATGCAAACAGAGAACTATAAGTGGTAACTAAACAGTACACAATTTGCTGCCTTGAGCAAAAATCCATTCTACAACAGACCATCTAAGATCTCAACTGCCTTATCAAACTCTCCTCTGCTATAAATGATCCTAATTAGAACAGTATAAGTTACATAATTGGTGCAAACAACTAAGCATTCATCAATTAATTACAAGTAAAGGTATCCACCTTAAAGTTACCTTGAATCATCTTATGAATAACCTTATGTGTTTACTAAAACTTATTCACATTACAGAGATCCTGAGTGACAGTATTACACAAACTCATTTGGACTCACACCATAGCCAACCATCTCATTTAGAGGCCTCAACACTTTTCCAAATGATCCTTCTGGAAAAAATCCTGAATCATCGTAGCGTAAGCCACAACATTGGGCACAACACCAGGGCTCATCTTACTTGTTCCTATTCCACAACTTATATGCATCTTGCTACCATTTCTACATATCACATCAAAAAAATTATTGTATATAACAATATCCAGGTTGCATTTCCTATTCCTCATATCCTAAAAGAACCCCAAAGCTGCATCCACCTTGGTAGATAGGCAACACTCTTATGAAAATATTGTAAGTATAAAAGTCAGGAAAAATTTCCTTGCTCACTATACATATGTGTAGATGCCTTGGTTATAATAAAGGATTTCTTTATGGAGAATATCGATGTGTCTTATGTGCTTTGCTGCAAGACTATCTATGAAGAATATCTCTCAAGATGGCATCATTATAATCAACAGCTAATGTGCTTTCAAAAAATCATTTTCCAGGTAGTTATATTGGTAATAACTAACGGCCTCTAGATTTTGTGAGGTGCATAGAAAAAAGGCAAAGAAACGAAAACAAATTAATAATAAATAATGTATTTAGACATAATCCATACCCTTGACAAGTATAGAACAAGACTCTAGTTGGCCTTGAAGCCACCTTGGACCCAGCATAAACTAAAAGTTACAAGCTCAATTTTGATGGAGCCGCAAGTGGTAATCCAGGTGAAGTACAAAGCATTGGATTAATCAGGAACAAAAAAGGAGAAATCAAGTTCGCATATTTTAGATATATTTCCAAAACCTCAGATAACCGAGCAGAGGTTCTGACCCTAGCCAAGGGGGTTTTATGTGGTGCACAACACATAATTACCACGTCAGTAGAAATCAAAGGGACGCAAACATCTGGACTGATATCCTACAAAAGAAGGCAAAAAGTTTGTATCAGTTGCGAATTGAATGGATCAAAAAGATCCTGGAAGAACGATACCTTGGCTTCAACCATGCTAGAAGATCATCTAACAAAATAGCAAACTAGGTAAGCAAATCAAGCAGTCGCTGCAAAATTCTGTTATCATCCAAATCAAACCACATAGTCAAAAGTCAAAGGGATGGGAGGATAGGTCGAATCAATTTATCAACCCAATCACCAGAATAAATAAACTGACATGAACCTTGACGATGTCACCTAGATTGAGGAAATCTAGCAAAAGGCATGGAGGTACCTTCCCTCTGTCACATTCCTCACTCTCATCTGAAGGATACACACAGGATTATGTGCTTGATAAGTGCCTACAAGCTATGGAGAAATCAGTTAAAACTAGTAGAATCAATATTGGAAAAAAATTGAGTGAAACAAAGAAAAATGGGATTAGGTAATTCTAGGTATGCAAAACACTAAGCTCAAGCTGGAACTGTTATCAAAATTTGAAAAATAAGATGTGAGTGACTTTGAATTCAAGATGGATGATCAGAGCAAAAAATTGAATACTGACCTGTGTAACATTTATAGCCAACTCCAGCAACTCTCTATTGGAAAAGGCATTGATAGTGCCATTCTAAGGCAACTGCAGGGTGAACTGTACATCCTGAAAACCTAACCGCTACCTGATGATGGCAGACTAGTGGCAGGAGCCACGGGAGAAGAGAGATACTCAGAATCATATGAGAGCTATCCCTATGGCCCAAATAATGGCTCTACCCCCTGGATTATACACATAATGTTTTCAGTAGAGACTATAAGTCTCTAGTTAAAATGGTCAGTTCCCTGTTTTGTAAAGATTTGTGAGTATTTTCGAATTTCAGAATTTTGTAAATAAGGAGCTATGAAAAGTAGAGCCAACTTGTATAAATAAGATTATAATTACATGAATGTCGATGGTACAGGGTTCTTTCACGAGGGCATCTACAAACTATGAGAAACTTTTATGAATCTATGCAAAACTGTATGTATCAGTTTGCAACAAAGGCTTTAAGAAAATATAGATATTCTTATAAAACATTAGAGGAAAAAATAAAATCTAACTAACTAATAAACACATCCATCGAAACAAAAAAGAACCCTGATCCAAACAAAGGAATTGTCCACATCCTGAAAATTTTAGGGTAAAATACAAGCAAGGAAATTTTCAGACATGATCATGCTGAGGTTTACTTCACTTAATGTCGTAAAGACTGACAGGAAGAGCATTAGGATGTGTATGGAGATTTACTGGTTATGATAGATAGGAGAGCTGAGAAGTGTAAATGCGCAATCTCTGCCTGTTTGGGGATGACTCATGTGCTTTTTCAAAGCCTGCTCATTATTTTCATCCTTCTGAGCTGCTGCCAACATCTTTACAACTCTAACTAAGAGAGCTCAAACAACTGTATCCAGAATGGTTGCTGCCTAAAACTCAAATTGATAACTCAAAATCATAACTCAGAATTGTTGCAATGCACATTGCTCTTCCGCCAAGAAAATCCAAAACCCAAATGCTCAAACAGAAATGAAATAAAGGTCATTCACGCCCCTTCTTCTTTTTGAGCCCTTTACATATTTTGTTATTTTTTTCTATTTATTTAGCAGGCCCTAAGTTTGGGTATGAATTTCGTGTGAAGATTCACGTACAACCTTTTTCTTCGATTTACGGATGGATTCATTTTTATTTTCATTTTAAAACTCGTAAACATAAAATCAAGGAAAACTATAATTTAAAAGCTAAATTAGTGTACATATATGTTAATTTATTTATGATATTGTTATTTATTTGTTTTATTAAAAAATTTAAATGTTGTTATAGCGAATTATAGAGAATTATAGATGAGATGCTTAATTTAATTTTAAAATATTACAATTTTATACTCATGAACATGTTATTTTTAAACCATAGTTCATTTTCTCTTTTACCCATGACTTTTTCTCTTGTTGATTCATCCCTTTTAGAGAAAGATATAAGAGCGAAGGGAGTGTGAATTCTTCTTGCATCCCTCTCTTTTAAGGCGATAGCCTTAAAGGTCCTTGCTTCTTCTATTCTACATTTCCCTATGCTTAAATCCATTACGCTATGTTTTGTTGGCAAAACTCTTGATAACCCTATGGTGAATCACCCCATGCAATTTCTATCTTGCTTTGGTGGAACATGGTTTAGTAGGGCAATTTATTGGACCATGGACAATTATAATATCAACATACTTGTGGAGACTGAAGAATTGGAAATTTGTGGTTCAAGTTCATCTCTTTCATTATTTTTGTGGTTGAGGACTCTATGCCTTCTTGTTTGGGGAAAAAAAGTGAGAGATTTGATTTTTCAAACCTATTCCATGGGGTTGGGAAACACATACATAACTCAATGGACTTTAGAATTTGACCTCGAAGTGGATGTGCCCTCAGTTTTCCCAGTCTAAGTTCGTCTTCCTCACATGCCTCTTCACTAATAAAGTGATGATGCCCTAGTTACAATTGGTAACTATCTTGGAAAATTTATTGATAAATTCAAGCTTAATGTAGAAGTATGGTGATAGAATTGCAACCGCTCAAGAAATTTAATCTAAATCAAGAGACACAATTCTACTCTACTACTCTACAGAAATTAATTCACAATTTAGAACAACATTCGCAAACATGCATCAATCACATACACAAGTACACAGATTTATCTAGGGGAAACCAACTCGTAAAAACCCTTTAAGCTTGCTTGCATTAATCAAATGAATAGAGAATCTATTACAATTGCTAGCTTGCTCTGAGCTCAACTTGCAAAAGAATAATTGTTCTCTCTGTTCAATGAGAAGCTATGACCTAGACTTAATCAATTTATGCCTCCACTTAAGCTCCTATTTCCTTGCGCAAATCCTAAGGAAATCAGCCCCTATTTTTTTAGGAATTTCCTCCAAATTGATTGTGTAATTCCCAAGGATTGATCTATAATTGCATGCAACACTTGTACACTTAAGACTAGTCTACAACTGATGTTACATTGGCTCGAAATCTCCACCACACTTGAGCAATTTGAATTCCTTGCATGCATGATCTATTTTTAGTTGATTGAGCAGTTAACTCGATGATCCTTAACTGGGTTAGTAGTTAAGGATTTTAGGGGTTAAGGCTCGTTAGGAGTTAATGGGTTTAGGGTTTAGGGGGTTAAATGGGTTAGGGTTTTAGGGGTTTAGGGGTTAAATGGGTTAAGGGTTGGGAACTAGGGTTTAAGGGGTTAGGGATTAAGGGTTAGAGTTTTAGGGTTTAGGGGGTTAAATGGGTTAGGGGTTTAGAGGTTTAGGGGGTTTAGGGGATTTAGCAGTTAAGAATTTATGGGTTAGGGGTTATAGGTTAAGGGGTTAAGGGGTTAGAGGTTAACGAGTTAGAGGTTTATGGTTTAGGGGGTTAAATGGGTTAGGGGTTTAGAGGTTTATGGGGTTAGGGGATTTAGCAGTTAAGGATTTTATGGGTTCGAGGTTAGGGATTAATGGGGTTAGGGTTTAGGGGGTTAAATGAGTTAGGTTTTTAGGGGTTTATGGGGTTAAATGGGTTAGGGGTCAGTAATTAGGGTTTAAGGGGTTAGGGGTTAAGGGTTTAGGGGGTTAAATGGGTTAGGGTTTTAGGGGTTTAGCGGGTTAAATGGGGTAGGGGTGAAGGGTTTAAGGGTTTAGAGGTTTAGGGTTTAGGGTTTAGAGGTTTAGGGTTTAGGGGGTTAAATGGGTTAGGGGTTGCGAATTAGGGTTTAATGGGTTAGAGGTTTAGGGTTTAGGGGTTAAATGGGTTAGTGGTTTAGGGGTTTAGGGGCTTAAATGGGTTAGGGGTTAGGGGTTAAGGGTTTAGAGTTTTAGGGTTTAGGGGTTAAATGGGTTAGTGGTTTAGAGGTTTAGGGGGTTAAATGGGTTAGGGGTTGGGAATTAATGTTTAAGGGGTTAAGGGTTAAGGGTTAAGGGTTTAGAGGTTTAGGGTTTAGGGGGTTAAATGGGTTAGGGGTTTAGGGGTATAGGGGGTTAAATGGGTTAGGGTTTAAGGGGTTAGAGGTTTAGGGGTTTAGGGGTTAAATGGGTTAGGGGTTGGGAATTAGGGTTTAAGGGGTTAGGGGTTAAGGGGTTATAGGTTTAGGGTTTATGGGGTTAAATGGGTTGGGGCCGGTTTAGAGGTTTAGGGGGTTAGGGGATTTAGCAGTTAAGGATTTTAAGGGTCAAGGGTTAATGGGGTTAGGGTTTAGGAAGTTAAATGGGTTAGGTTTTTAAGGGTTTAGGGTGTTGAATTTTTTGGGGGTGGGGAATTAGGGTTTAAGAGGTTAGGGGTTAAGGGTTTATAGGTTTAGGGTTTAGGGTGTTGAATTTGTTGGGGGTTGGGAATTAGGGTTTAAGGGGTTAGGGGTTAAGGGTTCAGAGCCTTAGGGTTTAGGGCGTTAAATGGGTTAGGGGTTTATAGGTTTAGGGGGTTAGGGGATTTAACCGTTAAGAATTTTAGGGGTTAGGGGTTAATGGGATTAGGGTTTAGGGGGTTAAATGGGTTAGGGGTTTAGGGGTTTAGGGGTTAAATGGGTTAGCGGTTGTGAATTATGGTTTAAGGGGTTGGAGGTTTATAGTTTAGGGGGTTAAATGGGTTAGGGGTTTAGAGGTTTCCCTGTCATATCCATATTTGTTCAATTTCATGATTAATTAGCCATTTTTAATGTCTCACTACTCGGTTAATTAGGATTACGTAATGATGCAACTAAAGGATCAACTAAAGATCTATTTATAATATTGGGTTTGTGAGTCATCTTTGAGTCTACAAACCCATCTCCTATATCTTCAAGGCATGTGAGGAGTCTATCCATGTCAAATTTTAGTGCATACAGTAACAATTTGAAAAAAAAAATCAACATTGGCCCCATGCACATGTCATTCTTGGCTTATAAAGATAATTGTACATGGTAATATCATGTGATAAGTGACCTAATGTTTTCTAACAATTTCAGCACTGCAATAATCTGACAACATGATGACATTTACGATGATGAAAATAAAGATGAATGAGCTTCTCTTGGTTTCAAGAATAATTTATTCTCTACTGAACAAGGCCAACCACGTGAAGGTGGAAATAAGATTTGAAATCAGCATTCATCCAATCAAAGGAGATAAGCTTTGAAAGATTGTGGAAATTCTTGACAAGTGCCCCGATAGCCCTGACAGCTAGAGCTTCTTAAGCTAACACCGCTGGCACTCTGCAATCCTGCCTATATGTTCATCAAAGTAGATAACATTACCAAAAAATACCTTATGTAGTAGTGTCTAAAGAAACCTCGATAAAATATGTAAACAAGGAAAATTAATGTCACTTATAAATTATAGACCCCACTTGATGTATATCGTCACCAACTCAATACACTAGGACACCCCTTCAAATACAATAGATTATTGAATCATCGCCGACTGATATCCTTATAGAAAATCTCATCAAGCACATAATCGAAAAAGATCTTCAATGGAAACACAAACCGTTAATGGATTGTCCCTCATATAATTAATGAACAACTTGGAAGATAAATATCCCCCTAGACCAATTAATGACCCCAGGAGACTCCTTTGTGATCAAATTCAAAATTCAAATATGTTGCCAACTCCACCAACCAAAATGAATGCACTTACATAGCAATAAAGATCCTCGGAAATCCCCTGATCAACCAATCCCAAACCAAAGAGGAGCATGAAGATCCATAGGAGAAAAGGTTAGAAAAAAATACCACATAAAACAACCAGGTAGTGCATCTCAAATAGACCGCAAAGAAGACCAACAGGTAGTAGCTAAGATCCTCGGAAATCCCCCGATCGACCAATCCCAAACCAGAGAAGGAGAAGGAAGATCCACAGGAGCAAAGGTTCAGAATAAAGACCACATAAACAACTATCCAGTGCATCTAAAATAGACCACAGAGTAAACCAATAGCTAGAGTGGAAAACAAATTGTTCTTAGTGCACCTTGAAAAAAATAACTAGTAGAGATATTTGAGATCATCTAGAAGCAATATAAAAACTGAATCTAGCTCAGATAATTATGCTTAGACATATTTCACCCAACAACACCAGCAACTACACTAGCGAAGGCTACATTTAATCCATCTACCTCCACATCTCCAGCCAAAATTACTACCCTTGTGAATTTTGTGACTAATGCTTCCATAATCCAATCTTTTATCCTCGGTGTTTTCTTCTCAAAAAAGTTGTCATAGATATTTTGAAGTGGCCATATTTTCTTCTAACGGATATTCTGTAATTTTCCTCCACCATCCTTGTAGAAATTATGGTGTAGAATGCAACTACTCATGAAGTTTTAATCAAAATCACAACACAAACCTACTCTGCTGCTTTGCGAAAGTTACTTCACAATTTAGAACAAAAATTTCAGACATGCAATAAGAAATAACACACATGCACACAATATTTTTCTTAGGGAAAGCAATCTGCTAAAAAATACAATCTCTTCTTGCACTAATCTGATGAATAGAGATGAATGGATATCTGGTCATATGTTTACAAGATACATGAGTGAACCCACTAGCTATCGATAAATGGTAGCATCAACTCCTTCACCTAAAGCGGCATCCTCCTTCCTCTAGTTGTTCACTAGAGGTGTCTCCATGGGTTTACAACTCTCCATTGAGAATCTCTGTAGTATCTCATCTGCATACTTGCCTTGAGACACAAACATTTCCCCATCACCTTGCCATACTTCCAGCTCGAGGAAGTAGTGCATGAGACCCATGTCCTTCATTTCAAATGCCCTTGCAAGGTCCTCCTTGCAAGATCTCATCAACTACTAATCACTAGTTAAAATAAAATCATCAACATATAAGGCAATAATAAGGAATTTACCTTCCACGAAGATGTGATAGAGTTTGCATCTGCTTCACTTATGGTGAAGCCCAAACCAGTGATATAGTTATCAATCTTGGTGTACCAATCACGAGGTACTTGTTTGAGATTGTACAATTCTTGTTTGAGTCTGCATACATGAGACTCTCGATCAAATGTCTCAAGAAATTTTGGTTGCTCGATTTACACCTCCTCCTCAATAACCCCATTGAGAAATGTTGTCTTTACATCCATCACGTGGATCTTCCACCCCATCTGCGTTGTCAGAGCAAGAATTGATCTAATGGATGAGTACCTTGCCATATGAGAAAAGGCCTCCTCATAGTCAATATCCTCAACTCAAGAGTACCCCTTGGCCATAAATTTGGCCTTATACTTCTCTATGCTTATTTCTTCTATCGGCTTCACCTTGAAGATCCATCTCGAACCCACTCTTGATTTATATGATGGTCTTGGGGCCACTTCCCAAACGCTTTTCTTTACAATGGATTCGTATTCCTCCACCATTGCATCAACCCATATAGGTTTCTCTATTTCTTCCTTTAAATAGGATGGCTTAGTATCTATAAGCTCAGCCATAAGAGCCAGGTAGCCAGTGTACCTCTCAGGTGACCTCATTTACCTGCACAAATTTGAAGGAGCTCACACATTCTCCCTCGCATCCTACACAAGTATATCAGCTTCCCTGGTTATTTTTCTACCTCTCTGGATGGTTTTTCTTGAGTGAATGTCTCCACACTCTGCTCCTCAATATTTTTGTTGCTCCACAACTTCATAAGGCTCCTCCTTTAGAGCTAAAATCTCCTCTTCTGGTGGGATCTAAAGATCCCTCTCAAGAGAGCACCACATCACGTTCTCCTCATTAAACTTTACATCCCTTCACACAACTATCATTATGAGGGATGGAAAGTACACATGGTAGTTGTGGGGAGTTTCTGTGTAACCCATAAACCCAACTTATTTGTTTTTTTAGTTCTCCAACCATGGAAGAGTAAGCACCAATGCTTGGAGGTGACCTAATATGGATTGACTGATATTGAATAACTAAGGGAGTAAGGTGCCATGGAGGAAGCACATGTATTAAAGAGGGGAAAATAGGATTTTAATCAAAATGCAATAATTAAGAAGTGGTGGATGAATAGAACGAAGGGGATTCATCACAATACGTTGGTAATGAAAATAGGTATTAGTGAGGATGGAAACATAGAGGCGCAAGTAAAAGAGTTAAAAAGGTTTCAAAGGTGTCAAGAGAATACCAAACATTTGTTCAAATAAGGGGATTTAACAATTGGAAAGAGCTTGGAGAGAAGAATAGGTGGGGAGAATATGTCTAGAAATTTGGAAGAGAAAAAAGAAGTGATGGCACAAGGAGGTGAGCACGTTCAGTTAGATGGATCATGATTGTCTAAAAGGAAGCCTTGGTTTGTAAGGTATTGATTAGGCTATGGAGAGAGATATCATCACATAGAAAGAAGAGGAAGAAACACTTATTAATGTGTTCTAATTGTTTGAGCTAG
Organism: Pinus albicaulis; assembly: GCA_034641835.2. Classification (NCBI taxonomy): domain Eukaryota; kingdom Viridiplantae; phylum Streptophyta; class Pinopsida; order Pinales; family Pinaceae; genus Pinus; species Pinus albicaulis. Next base: position 29,854 of record JAXQQM020065745.1, read on the forward strand.
AGGAAGGTCAAGTAGTATACATGATATATCCTAAGAAAAGTGGATCCAATCCAAACCAACCACCCTATGAATTTTGAAAAGCCTATAGGTAATCCCAAATTTTTATTCTACTTTTGACTTGAAAGCACCTTTTCTTATTAGTTTGGGATATAGTAGTAGTGAAAACAAAATGAAGGTGGGAATAAAAGTAGAAGTGGCATATGTTATGTTTGAATTTTAGTTCAAGTGGGTGAGTAGGCCTAATTATTCAAACATGTCCATAAGGTTTTATCTTGGTGAACAACCCAACCAACGATATGGTTATAGTAGTTCCAAGAACTTTATGAAGGGTAATGGTGATGAAAAAACACATCAATTCTTATGTGGATTCATTTGGAGGGTGAAAAGGATTGTAGTGCTAGTTTCTAAATTGATAAAGTTCCTAACCACATTGTGGGGGAATCTTCTCTAATGGTGCATGAAGTTCATGTAGATTTATCCCTAGGATGTAGCTAAAGCCTTAGATGAATTAAAGGCGATATTTATATCTAAGTTATAGAGGCTAAACATTGAACAACAAAAAATCAATAAGCTGAAGGAGATTAAGAAAATGGTTGGAGAAATTTCTCACGAGTATAATGAAAAATTACAAAACTTGATCAACAAACTCTCCTATACTCTCCATGAAACTCAACACAAATAATGATCCATTCAAAGTTTGTAGTTCTTTAATAGTGTACCATTAATGCAATAGTCGTAGGTGACATAGAGGGATGCCTTATCTTAGGCCATGAGGATAGAATCTTGTAGGGTGAACATCCATTTTACTAAAAAATTTCATGCTTGCTAGGATCTAAGAGAGAATTATGTAAGGATTTCCTTCTAGGTAAAGGACATTGGTATTACTATTGGTAAAGGGGGTGGAAAGAGAATAATTTCAACAATTTATTTCAAATTTTGTATTTGTCCTCCAGAAGGTCTTAGAGATTTATAGAAGAGGAAGCTGGTTTCCTTGTTGCCCTATAATTTTGTAGAATTTCTAATTTTATATTTAGGATAGGAAATTTTTGTAATTTTAGGTATAAGTTAAGATGTTGTTTGATTTTTAAGGCCTCCTAGTCATTAGGAAAGCAAGTCTTATGATTAGGATTACTTATGACATCCTATGTATTTTTCAAACTCCAATACACCAAGGCAAATACGCGGAGGATATTTTGGGGAAATGTGATTGTCCATAAAATGTATATCGTATTTGGGGACCTTGTAGCTCTTTTCTTTTGACCCTACTAATTCTTAAAGGTTTTCTTTGGAGAAGATAGTAGGAAAAAAACATAATATGCCCAAGAATATTAGTGTTGGAGCACCTATGGTTTGGGAGAAAGGATAAGGGGTTCTAGGAGTTAAGGGGTTTAAGGGTTTAGGAGCAATTGGTTAAGGGTAAAGGGTAAAGGGTTAGGGCTTATGGGGTTTATGGGTTATGGGGTCGAGGTATCGGGGGTTTAAGGGTTCGAGGTTAATGGCTTAGTGGTTAAGGGATTTAGGGGTTAACGATTAACCATCAAGGGCTTACATGTCAGGGGATATAGGGGTTAAGTGCCTAAGGGTTATGGTATTTAGGTCTCAGTAGGTTAAGGGGTTAGGGGTTAATTATTTTAGGGGCTAGGGGTTATGGGTTATGGGTCAAGGTTTAAGAGGATATTGGATTAGGGTTTGTGGGGTTCAAGGATTCTAAGTTAGGGGTTAGGCGTTAAGGGGTTAGAGGCTTTGGGTTTAAGGGATCAAGGGGTTAATTTTTTATGAGCTATTAGTGTAGGGGTTAAGGGATCATGGCTTTGGGTTAAAGGGATAGGGACTTTAGTGGTTATGGGTTAAGTGTGTATGGGTTGTGATAATGTGGCCCCTAATCCCCTTGTCACAACTATTGGGGGTTTCCCTATCAATTTCTCTCATCGCCTTACCTATAGGTCCCTTAGACCCTATGCCATAAGGCCCTAAGACTCCTTCTCATTCTCTAATGTTAGGATTATAGATCTCAGTAGACCATGCTCGAACCTCTCACTTCTACCCATTCATGCTACCCTTATGTCCCCTTGCTACATTAAATACACCAAAATATTCCCCTCCCCCAAAATTCATGAGAATTGAACATTTGGAGGCGATCATTTAACAACAACTTCACAACTAATCCATTTATAATGGTGTCTTGGAGCTATTAGATGTCATTTCAATGAGCTACAATGATAGGTGAGAGATATGCATAACTCACTAAAGGTGTATCAAGAGGCTATTAGTCTATTGGCTATAGAATTTGACTCTTTTTATTTGTAACTTAGCGAAATGGAAAATATGTGGAGACAATCTAACATCCAATTAGATATTATTTATATGTAAGTTCTGAAACAATCTTGATCGAAACTACATCAAGTGCAATATAAAAATGCACTACTCAAATATCAAGATACGTTCAAGAGTATTTATTGAATATTGTTTAGTCACATGATACAACTATCCCACAACTCTATAGTAGAGAGACCAACATGGAACAACAAACCTAAAATCGATCGATGCACTCACTTTCATGGGAAGTTCATGAACATTTTTATTTTCTTATATAATGCAATTTTACCCACATATGGAGATCACACGAAAATGGTATTCATAATAAAGTTTTCTGGGTGAAGTAATTCATTTTTCTTGCAAGATCAGGTTATGTAGCTATAATGTCTCGTGTTTTTTCATACATTCGACCGGAAACATATATTGCAGGAATTTTGAAGGAAATCCCACTCAAATTATCAGAGAATCTCCAGGTGATCTCTTTAAAAAAGTATGTTTCTCCTTATATGTTGATTAGTATTTCTCTTCACTGTGTTTTATATATAAATTCATTTCAATTCATTCAAATCAGATATACTTTGGCTCCCAGTTCTAATTTAAAGGTCGAGTTCTCAAAATTGTTTGTTGTTCTTTATTTGGAAAGTGCTTGTGGTTTGCAGATGTCGCAAGAGATGGGAATCTCAAATAGTTCTTGACCGGGCTAATGCAAGTTTTATAGGTAGAATGTGCAGCTTCAATCCCTAATGTCTCAAATTTGGCCGCACATTTAGGAGCTAGAATGGTCATCCTTCACCAACATCTATCATGAGTGTTTGGCCCAAATTAAGGTATGTTATCACCCTGTAATTACTTCAAATTCTGTTACAATTTTGGGGGAATTCCTCTTCATATTAACAATAAAGAGAGAAAAAATTATGAAAACTAGAAAAATTAGGCTAATGATGAAAAGGATGTTTTTATAATAGAAAATTGAGTTCTCTTATCTCCGCATGTAGGAAGGCAGAGTGGCTAGACCAATAGAAAATGAAAGCTAACCAACAGGCGCAAACATATGAGATCTCAGTAACTCCCAGCGGTCGACAGAAGGGATATAGACGAATTCGAGCCCAATAACTCAAACGACAACCACGCACAGTGAGCTGTCATTTGGGAAATACTTTCTCATTTTTGAAATCACCTTTAAAAGGATGAAGGATGAACGAGAAGAGGAGTCGGAGAAAGGACAGAAAATTCATTCTACAATCGACACATCAGAACCAACCTGTCTAACTGTATTTTTTTAACATCACTGGATGTAATATAGAGCTTTGAACAATAATATTTTGAATTTTTTACCGTGCTAGGGCTTTTTTGCAGGTCTCCGCCCAACACCTCGAAGTTCAAATCTTTTCAGATACCTGTAGTTATAACAAATGATTAAGTATCTAATGCAGCTTTTAAAGTATATTTCCATTCAATAAATTTACAAACTTTCTCTTTCTTCGTGATTGTTAGCAATTGTGTTCTAAATTAGATAATAATAACTTTCCATTTTCCCTACTTATGAGAATGCTTCATCATCGAGAGATCCTTCCGGCTTCTTCCAATACCACGAGACTTGAGTTATAGATCTAGAATAAGTCGATTAATTTATCTCGTATTTTTATGGATTGCACATTCTCTTAGCACAAAGAAGCATTCAACCATTGATCAATGTCGATTAATTAATTCATAAAGAGAATTCCATTGCAAAATTACATAAATAGTTACTACACAATTCATTTAAATTGCTTCAATTATACTGTTGTTTCATTACTGTTCAGTTAGTTAGACTACTGTTCAATTCAATTCCATTGTCGTTCAGTTTAGTTAGACCGTTGTTCAATTCAATTCCATTGTTGTTCAGTTAGTTAGACTGTTGTTCAATTCAATTCCATTGTTGTTCGATTTATTTAGACTGTTGTTTAATCCAATTCAATTGCTGCTTGATTCATCTAGATTGTTGTTCAGTTCATTTAGAGTTCTGTTTAATTCAATTAGATAGCTGCTCAATCTTACTGCTCAATCTTAGGTTAAAAATCAATCCAAGCCACCCCTCGTTAGGATAAGTGAACTTAGGAAGTTAGCAAATTCTTTCTCATAAGTAACAAGGAGTAACTGTTGGACAAATCACTCGCATATATTGTGCCAAGACTCTTGAAATAAGAAGACTTACCCCGGGTTGATAATTAAATGGGAAATCACTATAGTTGTCGATGATAAGCCATCTTTATGAGCCCAAACATTTTGGCACCATTGTCGGGGAGAGTGTTAAGAGTCATCTCCTTTATTCATCTTTCTCCATTGTTGTGAATAATTGGGTATTGAAAACGAGAGGTAAGAACTTGCGTACCGGCAAGAAACATGTTTTCCCTCTAGCTCGCTTACCAACAAGTCGTGCAAAGAACCGTAAGATAGGTGCTCTTGTTTTATGTCTCGGAAGAAAAAGATAGAAAAAATCCTAAATCATTCGCAAACATCCTCACAATCCAAAGGACCGGTGATCCTTGGAAGAACAACATATATAGATGAAATCATTAAGAAAGTTGAATCTTAGGCATCTATAGGACCCAGAACTGTTTCCATTCAAAGTCCTAATACACTCCCTTAGGCGGCAGCCTCACCATCTGTAACCTACGTCGAGATTCACTGCGAAACAAAGGGGTTTGAGTGAAGCCTGCAGACTGTCGATCATATAGGCACTGACCCTTCAAAAGAGGGAGGCTCTTGCAACCTACAAGAAGGGGGGGGGGAGAGAAACTAGTGGCGGAATTCACATAGAAATATCAAAACCTAAGTCCCCTAAAGAAGTGATCGAAACAGAAGTACTTAGGATCCCAGGTCAGGGAAGTGCTGTAAAACCCCCACCGCATTCACCTCCCAAGCCTATTAAAATTACTCCTCTAGATCAAGAAATTCTCGAAGATTTCTGGCACCTCTTTAATCAGATGGCAAATAATAAAAATCAGAATCAGAGGCAAACATCAACATTAGAATACCCTATTTTTGATCATGTTGCCAATGCCCCTATGAAAGCCATTCCCTTACACAACATTCCCACCTTTCATGGATTAACCAAAGAAGATCCTGATGCATTCCTATTTGAATTTGATGTCTTATGCAGAGGATATGACTACACCACCGATCCCTAGAAACTAAAACTATTTCCCTCTACCTTAAAAGGAATTGCGCTACGCTGGTTCATGGGATTAGGTGGGGGAACTATAAATAACTGGGACCAAATGAAGAACATTTTTCTTACCAAATACCAAGACTATTGCCGAACCCAAGATCTAAACGTTGAAATCTTCAATATGTCCACAAAAGACAATGAAACATTAGAAGAATACGTAGAAAGATTTCAATACAATTTACAAAGATCCCCATACACCACGCTATCCAAGGACATTTTAAAAGCCATGATGTTTAAAGGGATGAAGGAAGAATGGATTGAGATGCTTAACATAATGGGGAAGGGAGATATTTACCAGGAAGAATACGACGAGATTATTTCCTTATGTATTAGATTCTCTTGGGGTAGCTCACGCAATAGGCTTGTTGGGCATGATCCTATGAAGAAAGAACTTAAGAAGAGCAATGACAATGTAACCAAAGCAGAATTTGGAAATCTGTTAGAAAATTTCAAAACTGACATCCTGGGTACCTTGACAACACAACTTGAGGTTTTACAAGCCAAATAGAAACAAGCTATAGCAGATCAAAGTCTGTCCATTTTTTTCCCAAGGTGTCGGAAGAAGCACAACCAGAGGGAATGTCCTTTAGACATGGTTCAGACTTGTGTTATCTGCACTAAGGATCATACCACGGACTAGTGTCCTTCACTTCATGGGCTGAAAGCCGTCTACAAGGAAGCAGAGGAAGAAACATAGCCAATATATTTAATGAATCAGCGTCGGCAATGGCAACCACGACCTGGCATACCACAAGACCTGCCTTAATATTTTCCTTCATGCAGTTTAGCCAGCAAAACCCTGCAACAACTTGGAAAACTCAAAGCTCCTTCCCAACCTGGCCAAACTAGGCATTTCCTATGCCACCCTGGCATACACAACCTCCATTAGGGAATAATTGGCACAACTTTCCTTGCTCTCCCCCTTATTGGAAAAATTTCTTGTATTAAAGCCAGTGTCCAAACCCCCCTACTCAAAAAACCAATTGGAATTGGCAGCGACCCATGGGAATGGCCAATCTGCCGATAGGAACAGGGACCCAAAATCAACCTACTTTGCCAGCTCCCTACCCAGTTTAGCATAACCAAAAACCTTCCATACGCCCTCAATTTCCAGCCCAACCCAATCTTAATCCCAATAACAGACCAGTTCAACTAATTCAGATCATAGAAAATCCAAAACCCAATGCCAAATAGAAATAGTGCAACGAATTGAGGTTAAGATCAGGACGTACCATCTTACCTATAGAAGCCACAACTCCACCTCAGTCTCGAATTGAAAACTCAACAGAACCTAGCCTAACGAATATAACAGAAACAGGTAAAGGTAAGGAAACAATTGTTCAACAAAGACCTGAAGAACTTAGGGTGACTCCGCCTCCATTTCCTGAAAGATTAAATTTTCCTAGGCCTATGATCGCTCTATATTTTGACATCCTGGGGGAACTAATAAACCTTTGTGTCAAAATTCCTCTTCTCTAGGCCATCCAAGACATTCTCATCTATGCAAATATAGTCAAATAATTATGTGGAAAAAAACAAGTCAAGAAAACAAAGACTGCACCCACCGTTCATGTGGTAGGAGCACTATCTGACTTGTTGTTAGGTAGGGAATCACTCGTGAAATATGAAGACTCAGAAAACCCCATTGTAACTGTGAAAATCTCTGGCCACTCATTTCCAAAGAAATTAGTTGACCTGGGGGTAGCTATTAACATCCTAACTACTGGAGCTTGTGAAAAACTAGGCATATCAACTTTAGAACCTACAACCACACTTTTGGAACTGGCTAACAGGTCTGTTATCAGACCGGAAGGAATAGTGCAAGACATCATGGTCTCTGTGGAGTCATGGGAATACCCAGCTAATTTTTTAGGCATAATCAAAAAAATAGGATGGAAGGGCACCCATTGATTCTTGGGCGACCTTCGCTGGCCACAACAGATGCTTACATAGGCTGCTTAGCAGGTAGCATGACTATCACTAGAGGAGATTCTATAAAAAATATCATTATCTATCTGCCTGGAGAACCAAGCTTACCCACGGTAAAAATTCACAAACATCCAAATACATATTGGGAGCAAAACATCCGTCCAACTCTGACGCTAGTAGAAGCTCTTGAATTCAAGGATCAAACTGAATATGATGTAATCAATAATTTTATGAATCAGTCACCCACGCCTGAAAATCTAAAATGCCAAATGTTGAAAACAGTCCTCGAACATGAAGATCAAGAGGATCCTGTGACAGACTTCGAGACTCAACATATCTCCACAACCATTGTTCGTAACAACATACCTATTAAGATCGAGCCAAGAAAGGTTCTGAATATTAATGGCAATTTGGATGACGACCAAAAACAAAAACTCATAAAACTCCTCTGGAAGCACTAAGGGGAATTTTCATGGGACTACCAAGACATGAAGGGTTTATACCCACAAGTATGCACACACCACATCTATAGCGATAGGGAAACACACCCCGTTAGACAACCTCAACGAAGATTAAACCCGCACTTAAAAGATATTGTAAAAGAGGAGCTACAAAAATTGTTAGATGTAAATTTCATTTATCCTATTTTAGACAGCAAATAGGTCTCCCCTCTGGTAGTCATCCCTAAAAAGAATGGGAAGTGGAGAATTTGTGTAGATTACAAAGAATTAAATAAGGAAATGCATAAAGACCATTTCCCCCTCCCATTCATTGACCAAGTCCTTGATACATTGGCTGGGAAACGTTCTTCTCCTTTCTTAACAGATTCAACGGCTACAATCAAATCCAAATAGCTCCCGAAGACTAAGATAAGACAACCTTTACCTGCCCATGGGGCACTTTTTCTTACAAAGTTTTACCATTTGGATTATGTAATGCCACTACAACATTTCAGAGAGCCATAATTAGCATTTTTTTTTACTTAATAAATGAAGGGCTTGAAATATATATGGATGATTTTACACCCTATGGGGAAGACTTTGATCAAGCTCTAGAAACGCTAGAAAAAGTGTTAGAACGATGTATTGCTACTAGATTATGTCTAAGCAATGAAAAATGCCACATGATGATGACTGAGGGGGTAATCCTAGGTCACTACATTTCTGCAGCTGGAATGCAGGTAGATTTGGATAAGATAGAGGTAATCCTTCTGTTAACCACACCTTGTACACAGAAAAAGGTGCGTGGTTTTCTAGGATATGCAGGATATTATCGCAAATTTATAAAAAAAATCTCACAGATAGTTGCACCTCTGTATGCATTGACTGGAAATGTTGAATTCCATTGGACTGACAAATGTGACACCGCTTTTACAGACTTGAAGAGACTGGTCTCAACAACACTAATCCTGCGAGGTCCTAACTGGAAACTTCCCTTTCACATCTCTTCCGATGCATCTGATACAACAATAGGAGCAGTCCTTGGCCAAGAAGAAGACCAAAAACCTTATGCTATTTATTATATCAGCAAAAACCTTACTCCTACCGAATTAAATTATACTGTGACTGAAAAGGATTTTCTGGCTGTCATTTATGTGATCAATGAATTCATGCACTATACAACTGGATATCAAGTGTTCCTGTATACTGACCACTCTGTTATTAGATATTTAGCTAATAAACCAATCATGAATGGGAGAATAACTCGTTGGTTACTGTCGTTGTAGGAATTTGATATAACAATCAAGGACCGTCTAGGGAAGGAAAACATGGTCACAAAATTCTTGTTTAGAGTCCCCAAGATAGACGACACGCTAACTGTTGATGATCAATTCCACGACGAACATTTGTTTGTTGTAGCGGTAAAAATACCATGGTATGCAAATGTGGCAAATTATCTGGAAGTAGGGAAGCTACCCAGACACTTAACATCAAGAGAACATAAATTGATTGTACAACACAGTGCAATATTCTCTTGGATTGGGGGATACCTCTTCCATGTAGGGGCTGACATGCACATACGCAAATGTATAAGGGAAGATGAAATATATGACATCTTACGAGCTTGTCACGATTAACCCTGTGGTGGCCATTTCGCAGAACGTAGGATAGGGCATAAAGTGTTGCAATTAGGCTATTATTGGCCTACGATTTTCAAAGATGCAAAGAAATATGTCGAGGCCTACGATAGTTGCCAAAGAATGGGTCACCTAAGCCGAGCTAATGAAATGCCGCTACAACCACAATTGGTGGTGGAACCATTCGAATGATGGGCGTTGGACTTCGTCGGGCCATTCAACCCACCATTAAGCCAGAAAGCCAAAAGATTAGTTGCCACGGATTATGTAACCAAATGGGTAGAAGTAGTGGCTTTATCAAGAGCCATGGAAGAATCATTAATTAAGTTTCTCTTTGAACTATTCGTATGATACGGCTTGCCAAGGGAAGTAATAACCGATGGAGGGGCACAATTCACAGGCAATAAGATCACATCTACCTTAAGAAATCAGCATATCATCCACAGAGTTACATCTCCTTACCACCCGCAGGCCAATGGGTAAGTCGAAAGCACCAACAAAGTCCTGGACGGTAGCAGCACATCGCCAGGACTGGACCACTAGACTACCAGAAGCATTATGGGCTTATCGTACTACCTAGAAAAATACCACTGAATATTCACCATATCAGCTAGTATTTGGGATAGAACCTATCTTCCCTATTGAATTCGAAATTAAAACTCTAAGAACAACCGAGGAAGTGGGATTGGACTTAACAGAAGCTCAAGCTAGAAGACTCGAGCAAATAAATGAACTGGACGAAATTCAACTACTAGCCCTGCAACGCACAACGATCATCCAACAATAGCGAGCCAAGTGGCACGACAACTTAATAAAGAAGAAGGCATTTCAAAAAGGAGATTGGGCACTCCTCTATGACTCCAGATTTCAAGACTTTCCAGGAAAACTACAAACAAGGTGGCTCAGTCTATATGAGATTCAGGAAGTACATAGCAATGGTACCCTCACCTTGACCACCATATATGGGTCTGGTTCAACATTTCGAGTTAATAGACACAGAGTACGCCTCTATCGCAAACCTCTCATGAAAGAATCTTTATATCAACAGATACAAAACGATCCCACCATCCAAGTTGTGCTGCAAGGGGGTGATAACCCCACAAACTCAAGTACATGAGAGGTTTGTCAACATCACTTGTAAATAATGTATATGAATGTCTTTTCTTGTTGTGCATTCTTCACATTTTCAATTTATTTTCCTTGTAAGTTGTGTTTTTATTGTCGTTCATTCGTGTTTTAGTTTTGTTGTTCAATTCATCAACAGTTGTTGTTCAATATTTGAACGACTGTTGTTCAAGTAAATTGAACATCCTTTACTGTGTTTTTATTTTTTGTTGTTCAATTCGTGAATGACTGCTGTTCAATATCTGAACGACTGTTGTTTAGTCGAATTGAAAAACTGTTTGTTGTGTTTTTATTTTTGCTGTTCAATTCGTGGACAACTGCTGTTCAACCTCTGAACAACTGCTGCTCAGTTGAATTGAACAACCATTTGCTGTGTTTTTATTTTTTGTTGTTCAATTCGGGGACAGTTGTTGTTCAATCTTTGAATGACTGCTGATTCAACCAAAATTGAACAACCTTTTTTGAGTTGTTATTGTTGTTGTTCAATTCGTGGACAACCGCTTTTCAATCCTTGAATGGCTGTTGTTCAGTCGAATTGAACAACTGATCATTGGCCTTTTTTTTTTTTTTTGGTTCAATTCATGAACCATCCCTGTTCAATATTTGAACGGTTGTTGTTCAGAAGAATGGAATAGCCGTTTCTGTGTTTTATTTTTGTTGTTCAATTCATGAACAGCTGCTGTTCAATCTTTGAACGGTTGTTGTTCAATCAAATTGAACAACATTGCTGTGTTTTTATTTTTTTTGTTCAATTCAGGGGCAGCTGCTATTTGATCTTTGAACGACTGTTGTTCATTTGAATTGAACAACCATTTTTGGGCATTTTAATTGTGCCCAGAAATCTACAAACAACTGCTACTCAATATCTAAACAATTGTTGTCCGACCAAATTAAATATCCATTCTTTTTGTGTTTTTCTCAAATTTAATAACCTTGAGAAGGGAATGGAACTTGAAAGAGAGAGGGAAAAATGGTAAAATTACAAATATGATGGCCTTTGGCACTATAATCCTTAAACAAGAAGCTAACATTATGCACACATGAAATGAGAGGCTAAGTCACCCTCAGTTCAAATATGATATCATACAATACATGACCTTATGATGATATATCTTTCTGCACTATTTGAGTAATATGTCCCTACAGCATGAAGAAATGGAACAAGGGGTATTAATGGTATTGACATTTTTTTTCTGCTTCTTTCACCATCCCTCACTCTTAAGGAGTTAATGAGCCTCCCTCTATGTATAAAAATCAATTATTATGTGTTCATGCAAATCTTTAAGAGGATAGGGGGTCTCATTATGAGCGAGCCTACCATGATCATAGGGATTTAACAAGTGACATGCCCACAATGGATACCACACTAGGGTAATGACCTTCTCATCTACTAGAAGGACAATAGGTCTGATCATGAGCCGGCTTGTTCACTCTGTTACAATTCTAGTGAATGGCATTGTGACTAACTGGCTACCACACCAGCACAGTGACCTCCTTATAGATCAACATGTTATAATTCAAAAGGAAGTACTACACTTACATGCAGATTTTAAGAGAGGATAAGGGGTCTCATCACAAGCCAACCTACTACGTTCATAAGGGTGTAGCAAGTGACATGCCCAAAATGGCCACCGCACCAGGGTAATGACCTTCTTAACTACTTGAAGGACATGAGGTCTCATCACGAGTTGACCTAATCACTTTGTTACAACTCTAGTGAGTGGCACCATGGTTATCTGGCCACCATACCAGCATGGTGATCTCTCCATAAAATTGGCAAAATAACTATTCTTACGTAAGGATACTGGCTCATTTTTCGGGTTAAAATAACAACCATATCGAGGCTATGAATGCCTGCTGGTAGCAGTGGCTCTGCTTATCGTATGAAAGTATGGTCCTTCAATAGCCAATTTATTTTATATACACCTTGTCTTCCATTCTTCGTCCAAAAGCTATTACTCGAATTAGTAATAATTATGACCTGCCACAAGAATAACTAACAGACATATGCTTACATATTTGAACCTCGGGGTGACGGCACCAATCATTACTTGACTCAGTCTTGCTTCCGTCATAACTTTTCATTTGAAGAAGGACATCATATCACAATAATGGTTATATTATTTCCTCTCACTTTCCGGTAACTTCTGCACAAAATCCAATTATGAAAACTTCTAAATCTGACTTGTATACTTCATATGTTAGTAATTACTCAACCATCCATTCCTTCACACGCAGATTATCATTACCAAATTCTGACATTCCCCTATCTATATTCATGAGCGGCCAAATCTCTCCTGTACTTGAGGGCGTGGGTGCACTTTCTTCGAGGGAGGGGGCGTAATTGGTATTAATTTGGAAAGCATGTGAAACCCCTACACAAATATCGTTAGACGCATCGATAAGACTAGAGGAACACTACAATTAAGGCATGAAGATTATCTGCGCAGAGCCACAATCTCTTTTTCTCTTGCATACAACATACAATCGAAACAACAAAGGCAAGAAGAAATGCAATCAGAGGAAAAGAGCATATCAGCTATGGGAGGAAATACCCTTCGAAGCGAGCCTACAAAATTTCCAATTTCAAAGGTAGCGAGTGCCATCCTCCAGCGAGTTGGATGGCTCTGGCATACGTACACCGACTACAAGGATTCAACACAGGAATTGCAATTGAGTTTCTGCAAAATCTGCAGGAAGGGAAAACCAGAGTCAAAGGTCGAATTATACTAGTTACAGAGGGAATTATTGCAGAAGTTTCTAGAATACCAGCACAAGAAGAAATATGGGCAGAGAAGCATCTCCTCCTGAGAGAAGCAGTAGTAGCATACCAAGACCTGGAGGAACCATTGGAACGAAAAAATAGAGGGAATAACCCTACCTCTCTACACCAGCCATGGCAGGAGCTGGCGACATTCATCCAAAAGTTTATTACATGTGAAGGATGTCAGGTTCTGGTAAAACCTCGATAGCTCAAACTCTTAGTTGTACTTAAGCAAAAGATTTCAATTAATCTGCCCGTCTTCTTGAATTCCGTATTGCATGATACTTCTATTCAATTGAGGAAAGCCAAAAATCCCCCCAAGCAGTGGTCAGTCACCAGGGGTTAATAAAACTAATCATCATTCATGAGCTAGATAGGCAGCAGATAGCCTAGGATAATTTCGTTAACCCTGAGGCACAGGAACCAGAAATAAACCCTGACAGAACTGAAATCGAGCCCCCCAGGTTAAATACACCAAGAAGAAAAAGGACCCAAACCTCAACTTCAAAACCAAGCAGGAAGAAACAGTCCAAGACACTCCAAGGAACCTCGAGCCTCATGGAGGAAGCAGGACCATCCCATGCACCCTTGCAATATTTCGAGGAAGAAATGGCTCGAGTCCTAGGATAAATAAGGTCAGACTATGAATCGAGAAACCCATCAGGAGCAGAAGAGCAAGAGGAACTCTTTGATAAATCCGCTACCCCCAATAGTTCTGGTCACACTAACGTCCTACCTGACCAAGAGGAACCTAGAGATGATGAGGCTCTGTCCCCTATTGATAATTATGAGGTGTATAGTGATGGGCAGACAGAGGAAATAATGGAATCACAAGATCATTCAGGTGACACTGTCCTTGTGGAGCAAAGCACACACACGAAGACAACCCCTTTGACACTAGGAGGTAGCATCGCTCCTCCTAGTTAGGACCCTCACATTGAAGTAAATTCTGAAGATGTAATCAAAAACACCATTTTAGACACCATCCCTGAAAAGGGGAATTCCGATCCCCTACCACCTGCTGAAATCAAGAGGAGTGAAGATTCAGATGAAAGGAGAAGTGAGAAACTAAGAAGGACCTGCAAGAGATTAAAGAAATTGGTAAAATATTTGAGAAAACAACTGAAGAAAGAAAGAAGGGCTCGGAATCTAAAGAAAGAAACCTCCATTGCAGGAACTAAAACAGAACTAGTAAATATTGTCGAAGGCGAAATGCAAACTGACTTAGTCGACACCGTTGAAACTAGAATGCAAGCCAACTTGACAACTACTACAGAAGCTGAGGTATAGACCAACATAGTAGACACTACTAAGGCTAAAATGTAGACAGAACTTTGAAACACCATCGAAGCCTCTACTCAAACTGAGTAGAAGTTTACAGAAGAAAAGGGGACCTAGACAGAGGAAGCCCCTGCCTATGCCCATCTAGTAGAGAAAGCTACCAACCAGAAATTATGCAATGAACTAATGCAAGGATGGCATGAGCTAACAGAGTGTAGGAAGGAGGTGGTACCATTACAAGAATATCAAGCACTGCTAAAAAATTTCACTAACCTCTCCTCCACAGAAGACGAAACATTTGCCCAGCTCATAGGAGAACAGAAAAAGGTTAAAATGGTACAAGAACAAGTGGAGCAAGCTAAGAAACAAATATCTACAATTTTCTCTTTATATAATGATGCACTTTCATGCTGAGCTCCGACGACCAACTATGCCCTGTTCCTAACAGAACGATATTTACTCCTGAAAGTTAAAGCTATCAGGGCAGGAAAATCCACTACTTTCAGGACCATAGAATAATTTGTCCACTATTGTAACGATCAAGATGACCAGGTCCATCGCCTTCTGTGTGAACTTTACATGCATAACTTCTTCTTAGAAGAAGACATAGACAGCAACCCTAGTCCTTTTATAGGGGATGTGCAGCTACAAGGCTTTCTTTCATTTTCTAAAAACTAGATCAGGTGGGCCAAAGCCTATGCCATCTTCCAAAAAAGAGAGCATGGCCTAGATTTATGGGCCAGGGGGGGACCTACAAAACCCCTGCAACTAATCATCCAACACAAAAACTTCATGAGAAGGCGAGGTGTGAGGACTAGGTTGGGGCCCATCCATAAGGATATCATAGAAAATGGGCAAGAATACTTTCGGGACATTCATGAAGTGACCTTAGTAGCATCTAAGCAAAGATGGATGGCCTCCGTGAACAACATGAAGAATAGGGAGCCATTCAGTTAAAGGAATTTCAAGGCTGCTACCTCCAGATTCCTCTCATGCAGTAGCCTGGTCTACAGCATGGGGCTTGCCTGGTTGGGATGTAGATATAGAATCCCTCTCCTCTGGTATCCTCCTGAGGATTATAGTCACAATTACGAATTACCAGAAGGATCCACAGGCGCTGCCTTTGCACTAATGAAAAAAAAACAAGGCTTCAGAGCATACAACGAAAAGGTCTACCCTGCCTACTCCTTAACACAGTTACATCCTAATCATATGTTTGCATGAGGACATGCAATTAGGTAAGCAGGGGAGTATGTTGGGCCCAAGTTAAGGTATGTTCTCACCCTGCAATTACTTCAAATTATGTTACAATTTTGGGGGAATTCCTCTTCATATTAACAATAAAGAGAAAAAAGATTATGAAAACTAGAACAATTAGGCTAATGATGAAAAGGATGTTTTTATAACAGAAAATTAACTTCTCTTATCTCAGCATGCAGGAAGGCAGAGTGGCTGGACCAATAGGAAATGGAAGCTAACCAACGGGCACAAACATATGAGATCTCGGTAACTCGCAACAGTCGGCAGAAGGCAGACAGACAAATTCAAGCCCAAGAACTCAAACGACAGCCATGCGTAGCGAGCTGTCATTTGGGAAATACTTTCTTATTTTTGAAATCGCCTTTAAAAGGGCGAAGGACGAACGAGAAGAGAGAGTCGGAGAAAGGATAGGAAATTCATTCTACAATCGACACATCATAACCAACCTGTCTAATTTTATTTTTGTAACATCACTGGATGTAATATAGAGCTTTGAAAAATAATATTTTGAAGTTTTTACTGCGCTAGAGCTTCTAGTGGTCTGGGCCCAACCCCTGGAATTTCCTCGCAAGTTTTCATACTCTGTGTAGTTGCAAAACCAATGCTTAAGTATCAGATGCAGTTGTAAAGTATATTTCCATTCAATAAAGTTACAGATTCTCTTTCTTCAGGATTGTTAGCAATCACGTTCTTGAATTAGGATAATTGCGATCGTATTTTCCGACTTATGACAATGCTTCATCATCAATAGATAGTTCCAATTCTTTCAATACCATTGCATTTGAGTTATAGATCGTAGAATAAGCTGATTTCGATGTTATCCATCTTTATGAATTGCATTACTCTTTTATCAAAATGAAGCATTCAACTGTCAATCAATGTCGATTAATTAATTCATAAAGAGAATTCCATTTCAAAATTACTTAAATAATTGTTGTACAATTCATTTAAATTTCTTCAATTATACTACTTCTCCATTATTTCTCAGTTAATTATACTATTGTTCCATTACTGCTCAGTTAGCTAGACTGTTGTTCAATTCAATTCCATCACTGTTCAGTTTAGTTAGACTGTTGTTCCATTCAATTCCATTGTTGTTCAGTTTATTTAGACTGTTGTTTAATTCAATTCAGCTGCTGCTTGATTTCTCTAGATTTTTGTTCAGTTCAGTTAGACTGTTGTTTAATTCAATTAGATAGCTACTCAATCTTGCTGCTTAATCTTAGGTTAAAAATCAATCCAAGCCACTCCTCGTTAGGGTAAGTGAACTTAGGAAGTTAGAAAATTCTTCCTCATAAGTAACAAGGAGTACCTATTAGACAACCTCACTCGCATATATTGTGCCAACACTCTTGAAATAAGAAGACTTACCTCGAGTTGATAATTAAATGAGAAAGCACTAGAATTATCGATAATAAACAACCTCTGTGAGCCCCAACATCAACTACTTGGGAATCTACTTGCCCATTACCAGGTACATACCTAGTATCCATCAATTGTGCCCAAGTGGTGCAAACCTTCAATGTACCCAGCAGTCCATCAAGTTTCATGCCACCACATCCAGGGTGGCTTATTGTGTGCCAACACTACTCTTTTATGCAATAAATTTCACTTGCTACTATTTTATACATCTCTAGCTACCATTACCCTTTCTACTCTATCTATTTTTCGAATATCAATCCACCTGTTCCAAAAGGTGTTAATTTGTGCCTTAAGAATTATTTTTGGTGTTGTAAAAGGAACCCATTAATACCCATATTTTGTGTTACCATGTGTCTTGGCATATTGTTGTGGATATTTTCTTCCTACTTAATTCACACATCATCTACAACCTCACTTAAAATAAAATATTAGCAACATACATTTGCATTCTTCTCGACATAAAACTTGGATAAAATCCTAAATTTCATCCCCTGTCTCCCAAGTTATGGGCGAGACTCACTTTTCCTCTATCTTATTCAATTACCATGCAACAATATACACATGCTACATGCCCCATATGCATATACATATTACATATTTTCAATATGCATGCAAATATCAACCATATTTAACCTTTGGCCTTTTCAACAATCACATATCTTAAATGCATCAAATATCACATCCATAATAATCAACATACATATGAATTCTCATAGAAAGAGTATGACCCAAAATATAGTATAATATCAAATTTTAATTGTATGCATTTATAGGAGATCGAATGTATCAAAAACTTAGAATATATTTGGTTTTTCTATTTATCCCTTCCAGTGTGATTAATACGTTGCTTGTGCTCCATTCTATGGGAAACAAAAATCATTGTATACCTCAATTTACTATTGATGGTCAACATACATAGCATATACATGTTGCAAACATCATATGCACATGCCCACACTACTCATTTTCAACGCATGCACATATCAACACATATATATTTCAGCACATGCATAACTACCAGCATGAGAAGCTTTACAATTCTTTCCTCCTCATTCTTTGCATGTTATATAGCTCAACAACATAGTTATTCTACCTCATGAATTTACTTCTACTATATGAGATATCTATATCTCACATTGTTGTCACCATTCCTTGGCATATTTTCGACCAATAGATACCTCATCTATCATGTATTAACCCTAAGATTTTATATCACACACCTAGAGATTCCTCTTCTGAATAATTATGTATCTCTAAATTCTATTTGTATACCTTTCATGACTCTGTCATATTTCCCATTATGGTGTAGGTACAATCCTACTATGTACCTATCATAAGCCCAATGTAGCATGTCACAGACCTATCATAGACCTATTACATTCTTGTTACCATCCTATAATATATTTGTCACCTACCTTTCTTGCATCCAAGTGTGTTTCCTACCCAATGCTTGCCATGTATTATTACATGACTAATTTAAATCTATATCCCTTTATTCTCCATCTTAGGGCAGTAAGTAATATTCATAATGTTGTATTTATCCAAGCTTGGAAACTTTATTTCAAGAATTTATCAAGTTATTAGATGTATAGTTTTAACAACTAATTAAATAAATAAAAGAACTTTAATCATGCTCAACTTTGATTTTTTTCCAAAAACTAATTTTATCATTCAGACACATCTCCATACATAGCTTTCCTATCTTTCTAAACACTGAATTTAATAATATTGATTAAGCAAGAGAATCTAGTATTTTTCTCTTCCAACCATTTTCTACTGTACCATTACAGTTGCGTTTATGTATCCTAGTAGGAAGAAATTATGACCACATCATAAGAAACAATAATCTTGTTTCATTTTAACATTGGCATTCTATAGATGTAAGGTTTCATGGGAATTTCCCATCTTTACCACTTCCATATTTCAATTTGATAAATGTAACAACACCACGAGCGAATCCCATTCCTGACCTTTCATAATTTTCATTTAATGACAAGCCTCTTGTTTTAAATGTGCCACATATATACCCCCTGTCACATTGTCTACTTGTATAACTAGGAATCACGCAACTTAAAGATGAAAATCCCTATAAGGTAGTACTATTGTTAAAATGCATCTAATCAAGTGCTTGATTGTCTTAAGGGATTTCCATCAATCAATAACTGTAGTTGTATTGTTACAACCATTTTAGGTAAGTCTTAGATCACGAATTCATCATTATGGGTAAGACTATGTAAATTTCTAAGCCTAATCCACTTTTCCAATAGTAATAAGATAAACAGAATTTCCCTAACTTGATTTTCTGTAAATACTAATTCCTCTTTGCAGAACTTATTCAATCTTTTTGTCTTTTAGTCTTCCCAACATTTATATCATGGGTTCATCTACCAATTATGGTCTTAAATAACCCTTACTAGCCAAATTAAGTCATTTTTTATATTTTGAAGGTAGTTGACTCAATTTCCTTGCTCTTAACAGAATTGACGCTCAGGAATCTTGTCTTGAATTTCTTGCTTTTGTTTTACTCAATGGTTTCTTTGTAACTTTTAGTATTGTAGCTTCATGTGGGATTCTTTCCCACAATAATCACCCAATTTTAATTCTAGGTTTATCACTACACTCCTTTCATTAATAGCTTTCTATTGGCTATTTACTTGCCCAATTCCATTACCGAGGCTAAAAGTTAATTCTTTTGTAAGATCAACCTATTAAGCTTCCATTTTTCCCTTGTTGTCATTTGTAGATTCTCTCAATACTTTATGCATAATTTATTCATCAAATCAAAATTTTGGTTTAAAGATTGTATTCTGCTTGAAATTTCCTTTCTTTTGACTACTCATAAGCCCAATTCTGATGCATGAATGCAAATATATGCTTTTGAGAATTTCGGTCTTTCTCACTCTTTATTCTTCAGTTGTTACAGAGTTGTAAAATTCAATTAAATTCCCAAATTATTTTAATTTTAACACCATTTATGCTTCATCCTTATTGGGAAAGAACTCAGGCCTTCTTAAACCTTGCCAACATGGCCCTTTCCCTTCTCAACCTCCATGTGGCACACTCACGACTATACCCCAAACCTTGCCAACATGGCCCTTTCCCTTCTCAACCTCCATGTGGCACACTGATGACTATACCCCAAGGGGTTCCACCACCACTCCACCACACACTCAAGTTCTCGTGAGTTTGAAAACAAATATATATACATTTTACCAAACAAATGGATATGCACAAATTATATTTAATATATACAAATTTATATGTGTGCGCGCACCCGCACATATAAACTCAATCTTACAAATGCCCCTGCGGTTTTAGACCATATATACAAACATATAAATATAAATAACAACAATATAACTATGCAAAATGCAGTTTTAGACCATATATATAAACATATAAATATAAATAACAACAATATAACTATGCAAAATGCAGTTTTAGACCATATATATATATAGACATATTAATATAAATAACAACAATATAAATGTGCAAAATGCAAAATATGTATGTATACATATATCCATATACTATTGGGAGTCTCACATGTACAATCCATGAAGCCATAAACAACGATTGCATAAATATACCTTAAAATATGTATAATGTATATAAATGACACGTAACATTATATATCATTCCACGTAACAAAATATATGTATATATATGGATAACCCTTGGGTTAACCTTACGTTCGTAACACAAAAATAAATATATGTCATCTTATAAATATACCACATAAATATATGTCGTCATTATTATTATTTTAACCCTTAGATTACCGTTACGTTCCCGTTACGTTCCTAACATAAAAATAAATGTATATCTGCCTATAAAATTATGTCCACACCCACACGCTCTCATTATTATTATATATACCCTGGCGAGTCCATGACCATTCAACCATCCATGGTGTACGCGATACAAATATTATAATATTTCCTTGCGAGTCCTATGCCTACACGCTTCAGACTAATCAACGGTGGTGGGGTCCGACATAATGAAGTACCCAGATTAAAACGAGGACCCCCCTGCCACCATTGACATCACAGGTTGGGTACGCTATCACCTTTCCACTTCAAGGTTCCTCACACCATAACTAACATCTGATGGTGGTCTGCAACCCCATCAAACCAACATCTCATAACGAAATGAGGACCCCCTTGTCCCCCACATTGACGTCGGAGAGGGGGGAGTACTATCATTGTTGCACCCCTCCCTTGAACCTTACCACCTTCGCCTCGTTCCGACCACTAGCATCAACGTTCCACCCTAACTACGAACGACTTGGCAACTAATGTGCACCCAATTACGTTTAATGGTCCATTCGGCCTAGGCTCCTTCACGGCACTGTCCAATCAGACTCAATGAAACGCTTTCGTGGCCTACCCCTTGGGCGCCGATGGTCGTGGCTTGTGGCTCGCGATAGGGCTGCTCACGAGACCTCCATGCGACATTCTGTCATTCTCCGCCTCAGATAATTTTATAACTCCATGATTTAATCCTATCGGCGGGACTGAGGGTTCGACCCCGAAACCTTTGCACGCCTCCCTTGAACCTTACCACCCTTCCCCTCGTTCCGACCACTAGCATCAACGTTCCACCCTAACTACGAACGACTTGGCAACTAATGTGCACCCAATTACGTTTAATGGTCCATTCAACTAGAGCTCCCTTCACGGCACTGTCCAATCGAGTCAATTACGTTTAATGGTCCATTCGGCCTAGGCTCCTTCACGGCACTGTCCAATCAGACTCAATGAAACGCTTTCGTGGCCTACCCCTTGGGCGCCGATGGTCGTGGCTTGTGGCTCGCGATAGGGCTGCTCACGAGACCTCCATGCGACATTCTGTCATTCTCAGCCTCAGATAATTTTATAACTCCATGATTTAATCCTATCGGCGGGACTGAGGGTTCGACCCCGAAACCTTGCCCGGAACTCAATTTCATGTATAAATTTATAATTTTATTGTTACACCTCACTATGTTTTCCTAATTCAATATTTCAAATAAATTTGCACATTTCTATTGTTTCTCGTTTAATAGTGGCATATCCATGGTCAAGCACCAACCCAACAACCACAACTCCAACCATTGTGCTATGCTTTCCCGAACCTATGTCCAAATGGCACACCCTTCTTTGGGACCTGCTAGTCCCTCTACGATGCCCACCTTCTACGGTGCCTCATGGCCAGCCAAGAACTTCTCATCATAGTTCTATAGGAGCTGGTGCTACTTTCAAAGCTTCTAGGCACCCTTCTAGGCCATAACTGATTCAACTTCCGATTAGTTTCAGGACCCAAGTGGGGCACCCTTCTTTGGGACCTGCAAGTCCCACTATGGTTCCCACCTTTCAAAGCTCACACACTGGTCATTAAAACTACATTCAGTTCCCGAGTCTAAGCATAGGGCTCACTGACTAAAAATCTTCAGTTAGTTTTAGAACCCATACTGGGTTCACCTAGTTGTATGTAATAGAAATCATTATATGCCTCCCGCCATGGAAATGAATGATGAATACTGAAGAATATGAATGGTGAATAATGATGGTGAATAATTTCCCTCTAAATACTTATTATAAATGCATGGCCCCTCCCTTCCTTATGGAATGCATGGCTTATTTCCTCCATGTGGAATCTCCCTCAAGCCACATGGGCCTCGAGGTGCCCTTTCTCCCAACACTGAACACAACAATCCATTGAATTTCCCCATGGAGTTTTTCCCCATACTCTTTCCGTGGAGTGGGATCTGCAACCAACTTCTTTTATTATTATATAAAATATGTACAATAGTTACAACATCTTTACAATCTTGACCCCTTTGGCCACTTTAGCCAAAACATGATAAACATATTTGGGCACAATGGCACCGAAATATATCTAACATATTTGCATGGGAAAATAGGCCACAAAATATAACTTGGATCACCATCCTACGCATATTTTACATGAATATTACATTAATAATTCAGTGGCAGAACTGGGGGTGTTACACCTTTTGAGGGTTGATGAGGACTTAGCACTAATGATGTTACCCTCCTCTAGCCCTAAGACCTTGGACACTAATATCTAATGCTAGGATGTTGACTTGAGAGATGGTCCCCCCTTGAGACGATAAGATGCCCATAGGTTGGAATTATACTGTCTTGATGGAAGTGACACTTATCTTAATTGTTATTTCTAATGTTGACTTGGGACCCCTTCGGAGGAGTAGATACACTTTATACTTTGGCAATGTCATGTCTTAGCTTAATTACATCATCCTAGTGCCCCATTTGATGATGATGATGTGAGATTTTTAGTGGATGACATGGGATTTAGAGAGTGATGTTGATTTTGTATCACCTCATTTGGATGGAGAAGCTTGAATTATAGGATAAGATATATTATTTGAGCTATTTGTTGCACCTTTTTATGAAGAAATACACATTTTAGAAAATGATGTCATCTTTGGAGGAAAATAAATTACATGTGTGAGTTACTTGAGGCTTAAATTCATGTTATTTCATTAATTTTCCTATTATGAAGGTCAATTTGTGACATATCCACCTTGTATCATGGATTTAATAGCTTTTAGGGATTTAAATTCTAAATTAAGGGATATCGACTTGGATACCCTGATATAGATAGGGGAGTTGATTGCCTTATTGAATAATTATCAAACATGGATTGCTACAACTCTTCATTAGTGAATTTTCTCTCTAGTGTGAAATGGAAGCTTACTTCAGAAACTTTCTCACGTAAATCTTATGATGTGATGTGATATCTTTTTAATGATGCTTATGGTGGATCTGGAATGTTATACGTTAAATTATGGAAATTATTTGTTTTATCTTCAATGTCCTATGATGCTTATTTTATTATTACAACTTTAAATTTAAAAGCAATCCTAATATATTCTACTCTTTTCAATAATTATTTGTAAAATTTATATATTTTTTTTAAAGAAATCAACAAATTTTTATAAAAAAGTTAACATTATGATTTAAACCACTTTTAACTATATAACTTTCAAAAATAATTAAATAATATAAAATTAAATAATAATTTCAGAGAATGCATTTCTTTTTAAATCCTTTATAACAAATTCATACAACTTATCTCTAATTATGTCAATTTATAACAAAGTCATACAACTTATCTCTTATTATGTCAGTTGTGAGCAGGTATTATGCATTCATTTTTACGTTGACTTGTTATTACTTGAGTTAACAATGTTAAATAATTTGCAATTTACCAAAGTAAAACTTTATAAATTATTTTTTTATTTATGGCAATTTTTTTATCAACTTTTATCTTTATCAGTTGTAATTTTAAGCCTCTTATTAGTGTAAAATTGTAACCACTTCTTTTACAATAATGGACGTCTGCAGAAATATACAAATGGCATACAACACATAGGGTCGTATTGTTTATGGTTTAATTATATATATATATATATATATATATATATATATATATATTTCTCCTTTTCTAATAACTTTTTAGGTGATGGTAAATCGTGACAAATTGTTAAAGCCTTTGTCGGATTGCAACTCAGAGTTTACAAAGAGTGTATCATATAATTGTGTTTCAATATTTGCATATGCGTTTTCTCTCTTGTCGGCATAAGCGCCTCCACTTACAAATCCTTCATTTTTATTTACATTTTGAATCATCGAAACTTGTTGCCCACTTTAAATTTATTTCCTAATCACTTTTTCCTTTCTATTTAGTTCTGAACAATTATTTCATGTGTGATTTCTTTTTAAAAAACATTAAGCATATGCTCTCTAAAATATAATTATCTTTATTGTTTTATATATTGTTTTGGATGTAAAATAGTTTTTAACAAAATTATATAGTTATTATTTAGGATTTTTTCTAAAATTTAATTATATTTGTTTTTAAATATAAATTAATTTTTTAATCAAAAATTTCTAATTATTATTTTATTAAAAAATTTAACTAACTTATCTCATAAATTAATTTAATAATAATAAAAATTCCTATAACAAATGTATTATGTATTTCAAATTTATTTACTCATAAAAATAGTTTACCTTAATTTCTATTGAATGGGTATGTAATATCTCTCTTCTTTTTCTTTTTCTTTGTTTTTCATTTATTTATTTATTTTCAAAGATTACAATATCTCTTTTAAAATATGTAAGTGATGTTTTAGTCAATTTATTTTTATATACAAATCCAACTTTCCAATGAGTAAAATCTAAATGGACCAATTCCAAACATTATCACTAAATTTAATTTAATATTTTTAATTTAATTTAATTACAATTAAACTAAACTAAACTGCAAGCATTAACTACTAAGTAGCTCTTGTTTTAAACAATTTTATAATAACTTTCAAACTAACGATTAATCTTATAATTTAATTTAAAATGAAAATTTATTAACGTTTTATCAAACTTTGCGAACACTGTTTGTTTTTTAAAAGACCTTTTTCAAAACAAAACTAATATGTCTAAGGGCAAGTGGTTGAGTTAATTAGCTCATTAAACTGAAATAGCCATGTCCATCTATTAAGCTCGGATATTGTAATCGTTGCAAGTGGAATAGCGATCACATTAAATAAACTTCAAGATATATGTTGACTCGATTTTAACAAGTGGTTGAATATTTATTTAGTAGATATCCAATAAATAAAATGACAAGTAATGGTGGAGGGCCTTCACCTCGGTATCTCGCACTACACGTTATTGTTTTTAACAGTATGGAGCGCTGGACCTTAGCTGTATTATCTCTGTCTTTAATAATTTAATTTAAAATTTTAGAAAGGTAAAAAATGTGGATGAATGTTGGAATTTTAAGCAACAAATCCATTCTTATTGTTAACTTTGTACTTTAATTTAATATTTTTGTTTTTACTAGTTTTAACAATAAATCTACGGTATAGATAAACGAGTCTGCTTTGCAAACAAATTTTTGCATCAGGAATAATACAGACCTTTATATCAGAGTTGATACGGCATTCCAGACTTTTGACTTTGTCTCATATTATATGTCTTTTGCCCATTGATAAGATAATAAATGAAAAAAAAAATTGTATATGAATATCTAGAATGGTTTTTATTTAGAATTGATGTTGCGGGATGGTATTTTTTAATGTTTATATTGGAGTCAATGCGCGTAAAATTCCTCGTGAGCTGCGGACAATCGTTCCTCGGCCGATGTTGATAGAAAAATCTGCGCACATTTTAAGTCAAAACCATTTGCAGATATTATTTTTGGGTTGCCAACAAAATTTTGGAACATGCATTACAACTCACTTTTTGGATTTCTATATTCTTTTTTGTCAATATATAAGCAATAATGGAGCATACAAGACAATTTTATCTTTCAAATTTTTGTGTGCCATATTAGTAAATGTTTGACTGAAGGATATTTTATTTTAACCTAGCTAGTACCTCAGAATGAATAAAAATTAAATTAGATTTTCACTTCATTGGAATTTTGCATTATCAATAATTGTTTAGCTCTAAACGTTAAAGGTCAAAACATCACATACACCTCGAAAAACGAGCAAAAGAATGAAGTATATTCCATATTATATGAAAATAAGTTTATGATTAAAATACGTAATATGAATTGAATATATCATTTTCACCGTCATTCACTCATAATGTTGTTTGAACTTTTTACATAGATTATCTTAAAATTTTAAAACGTGTAATATTTTGGGCGGATATTCCAAAATGTTTATAATTAAGGATTTCGATAATATTTAGCCCCATTCCTGCTTATTCTTGCATCATTGATGTCTAGAGCTTACGTTCATATTGGTGAAGAACCAAAGTATAAATAATAATAAAAATTAGTATTTTTACTAATTAAAATATTAAAATAATAATGTGAAATTAGTATTTTTATTAATTAAAATGTTAAAATAATGATGTGGTAGTCAACCAATGCTATCTTTGTAATAGGTAGGTGAATTTGTAAGATGTATGATTAAAAAAAAAAAAAAAAAAAAAAACTATGATTGAAGTGGTTTTTGTATTATTGAAAAGTTTTTAGTGTGTATAATAGTGTTTCAATGTAGCATTGAGGCATTGAGGTCTATGCTCACAAACCTTTGACCTTAAAATGTGTTTTTTTATTTGTCAAACTAGCTCTCTAATTTTTTAGACTCTCAAAATTCACCAAATTGGAATATGCTCCAATTTATTCCACTCATAAAATATCAAGATAGTTGATGACATATATAATGATCCTTTCTAGATCATAACTCCGTATTTAGAGAGTAAATGACACCAGGAATTTGTTTTCCTCTACTTTCTCCCTATAGTACTATTTCACATTTCTTGGAAGCTTCCCTTTCAACCCAACCTACTAGAGTTCATGCCACTCCTATCTAGTAGTTTTGGAATTTTCTACAAAACCATATATTTTTCCAACTTTACTAAGCTTATGGTGGTAATTCTTCTATGGTACATTGCATCAACTCATCAGTTTATTGAACCACCATGGAAGGATCATAGAGTTTTATATTTTCCACATTCACTACTAAGTGAATGCACATATATGGAAGTAATCACCCACCTTGTAAAATACTTCAAAAAAACCAAAATGTAGTGCATTGATCTTCTCATTCGAATTCTAAATACGTCTTTTGTTCAAATGCAATGAAGCTCAATATCCCATCTTGAATGTTTTCTCAATCATGTGTTGATCACATAAGAAATTGCACTTTTCTTGTGACTTCTTCAATGTCTCCTATAAAGGAAAATGGATCTTCCTAATCTTTTCAACAAATTTTTCAACTTTCAATGCATCTCATATGATGCCTTCCATCACTCCTCCTTGTTTTCCATATACAATATCCAACGGTGAAGGTCGAAAATACCCCAAAACAAGCTTTGAAAGGGAAATTATTGATAAAAGTGCAGATTGCTCTGTATAAGAATATTGAATATAAGTACAATTTTCATCCCAAGTCTTTGGATGATTTTGATTTCCCCTAAAAGATAAATTGATGTCCTATTGACTATTTTTAATTTTCCATTTTTTTATGGCTAACAAAACTCTTTGACTTTGAGTCCATATGGATAGAAAGTGTAGTCCAAAAGGCACTATGAAATACCCTGGTTTTGACCTCAAATTAATGATGTATGTTGTACATGAGGAAATGATAGATGTTACAGGCCATTTTTTCACGTCGTCCTAAAAGGCTTGCAAACTGGATCAATCGAAATCTATGAATTTTTTTCAGCATCCCTTCACAAAGCCCTAAACATGACCTCTCCAAAAATTCTGAACTTTTGGGACAAATTGCTCAAAAAAATTATTTTAATCCCCAACATGCATTGCCTCCTTGGCCACCTTCATTCAACGCTTGTTGTATTCTTATCCACTTGCACTAGTCAACACATGTTGCTCCCATATACAGTTGCGATGATTCTAGAAATTCAGGAAAAGAAAAAATAATTTTGAAGCTTCCTCTTCTAGAAGCTTCCAAGGTAGTCTTAACTATTTACCATGGATAGGGAGCTTGAATTCTTATCTGATCCTATCTTTGTGACCTCATCTCTTATCCCTTGAGCTCATCCTCCAATCATATGTGGATCTCAAGCCTAAGATGCTAAATCCTAAACTACCACACACGTCCTATAAATTTATTGCCTTCCATAGCACAAGGGCTGACTTTTGGAGATTTATAGTGCCCTCATGTTGTTGCCTTGAACCTAAATGAGTCATCATATTCATGCATTAAGGTTAATATTGAGGTGTGCTTTGTGATAACGAAGGACAAGTCAACTTGGGAAGATGTATACAAAGTCAATGCATTTTGTGGTTGTAAACTCTCTCCTATATTTGTCAATACAAAGAGTATTTTGTTTTCTCATATATTTTGTGTTATTTTTACACTTATGTATTTAAATTCCATGTTGGTTCATTGAATAGATATTTTGGTTATGTTAAGTAGATGATGTGGGTCCTTTTCTTGTTTTAGTCATGTGCGCAAGTTCTAATTATAACACTTGGAGCTATAATTGGAGCTTACAAGTGAGGAGGAATTGAAGGTTTGATACAAATTACAAGTACACTTCTTTCCCATACTCTAATATGTCTAAGGAAAACCTTATGTTTTTTGTCTTCTGTTGTTCTAGATCAAACCACTATATCTAAGGAATTCACCTTTGTCCGTAATCATGAAAAATCTACATAACAATAGAGAGATAGCTATGTAATGGTTTTGAATATTAATAAAAACATCATCACTAATTGTAGATAAAATTCCAAGAGTATAGGGGGCTATGATCCCACGATAAGGGGGTAGCGATAGAGGCTATAACTTTTGGTATATATATTTTTTATTATACCCATTTTGGGGAAGTAAGGTATAAATATGGTTATGTGAGTCCCTTGGGTGAGGCCATGTGGCATTTTGAGAGCATGCTTATTTAACCATACATTTTTGGGGTGTTAAATTCATTCATATCCTTCACTTTCATTGTCATGTTCTTACATTTTGGAGAGAAGAAAATTTTTATAGAAAAAGAGACATTATTGTGGCTATAGGTTAATAATTTTTATGCTCCAACTAAGAAATTCTTGAGTGAATGAATGCAAATTGGTATTGTTGATGAGCTTGTCCGAAGGTTGAGAATCTATGGAGCTTCTAGCATTGATATTTCCTAACTAGTAGCACTGGAACTCCATAGATAAATGGAATGCTTGATTGATATTCACTTTTATTTCATTGAAAGTTTTCTATTGATTATTCCCCCACTAGAAACTCTAATCATTTGCTAGTATGGAATGAAGTGAAGGAGCTATAGCTAAAAAATACGTTGTGAAATTTCATAGGTACTCGGCTACCCCAGAAAAGATCCTAACTTCAATGAAACTAGTAGGAAATAGCCACTTGAGTATGTCCTTCATATTCATGGGTTTTATCTTGAGTTCCTGTAACACCCTCTTCCCACATCTACCCAGGTAACTAGCCAACTAGGGTAAACATTTGACGAGAGGCTACTAATATGATATTCAACCTCCTAGATGACCTTAATGAAGTGGAACTGACAAAAACACCAAAAAAATACCTTACACTGCATCATTGACATCCCCAAGAGGTAACCCAACCTTCCAGGGCCTTGTTCCCTAAGGGTGGATTTTTTTTTACCCATTTCAGGCTGAGCCACGAGCTTATAAGGGCAAGGGAACGGCTCTAGACCCTATAGACATGGGATAGCTTTGGAAAGTTAGCGGCTCATGCCCAAACAATGAATTTTCTGCTTGTAGCTCCGATATTTGTATGACATTTTCAACCCCTGAGCCCAGGTCACTGCCTAGAAATTCTTGTAACTTGAGGAGAGGGAAAATAACGTTAAAAAAACATATGGAATAAATCACATCAACTAGAACTCATTCGAACCCACCCATCCATGACACGCATTTCGTCAAACATGTCCCAAACATAGAATCTACAGGCATAAACATCAGATTTAAACAAAGGGTTCTCTTTCTTATTTGAGAATGGTTAAGAATCATTGTTCCCTTACACCAGCAGCTATCATATAATCAATTTTACCATAGATACATGTGATATTCATTTACAGGAAAAAACATGAATAGAACCATACGTCATCAGTAATCGAATACATGCTCATAACCAGCATATTAATAACACAAATACAATGGATACAATAGAAATAAAATCCATACATAAACTAGTGAATTTGCATATCAAATACCAGAGAAATTATCCCTTCATCATTGAATGTAAAAACCAGCTAGAGATGGGACTTTCATGTTCCATCCGACCATAGATTGGCTGAGCCAAATCTACTTCATCCAATCACCCCCATTCCATATAATAAAGAAATAATGTGGGACTTAAACCAAAGAACCCAATAAGGTCATCCCGAGGCTAGACCACCTCACTCTCATCAATGAACATGTGATAACCGAATTTACTGTGATCTAACCCCAGTCACTAGGCCAACACAAGCATGGATATCACCGAATTATCTATGCCTACATTGTGAGGAATTTTCATGTCTCCTAGTCTCTTAGGATTTATAGCAACCCACAGTTTGAATCAGGGGTCACTATGCCCTAAACCAAGACATACTCTATAATCTTTATTGTAATCGCAAACCTAGGATTCCTAGGCCTGAAATGGAGAGTAAAACACCTCTAGGCTTTACTATATATCCCACCAT
This sequence comes from Pinus albicaulis, assembly GCA_034641835.2. Taxonomy (NCBI): domain Eukaryota; kingdom Viridiplantae; phylum Streptophyta; class Pinopsida; order Pinales; family Pinaceae; genus Pinus; species Pinus albicaulis. The sequence continues at coordinate 61,410 of JAXQQM020065745.1, forward strand.
TCACCTGTTGAGGATTCCAAGGCATGTCGAGGCAACACAATCCTGGCCTTACCGCAACCCATAGTCTAGCTCAAGGGTTACTAGGTCAGTCGCTTTAATGTGATCCATAATCTGGTTTAGAGACCACTAGGCCATGTGCAATATCAATTTTTCGATCCTCCCCACTCAGCTTTGAATCCATACAATGATCCAGCTAAACCAAAACATGAGAACACCACAACACCATGGCTATCTAGAAATTGCAAGAATATGATGAATATATTGTCACACCAGGGAAAACCCATGTCAAGACAACAAATAACCACATGTAATTCCATGCATGTCAAATCTAGCAAGAAAAATACACATGAAAATCGATACCTGCAAAGAATCATGCTCTAGTTGCCCGATCCTCCCTTTCCCTACTTGATCTTTGCCTTCTTGCTCCAAATCTCCAAGTATGCCACACTCACCAAGAGTGCTCCAAGAATACTCTAAGTGTCCAAGAGTATGAGAGAGAGAATAATGAGAGAAAAAGCTTCCCAACTGATCGTCAACATCCTTTTTATCATTGATACCTCTAATTTCTTCATTTTCCATAATTTTCCTTCATTTTCCTCCTCGTATGCAACATGTGACCTTTCACCTTACTTTTCTCCTAATTTCCATTATTCTCATAAATAAATGTGCCAAAAATGCCATTTTCCCTTTCAAAAGCCTTTGCATTTTCCTTTTCCAATTTCCTTATCCATATTAACCAAAATGAACACGCACTAGGATGTTTCCCCCAACATTCAGCGTGGAATAATTGTCCCATAGACTTTTGTTATTATTTTTTCCTTTATTACATTTTACATGACATTTTCACCAGGGTTGTTACAGTTCCCCTCCACAAGTAAAATGCCTCAAATTCAACAATGAATGTTGAGAAAAATCAAATTTCTTAAGGTTAGCAAATGTTCCACTAATGCATTTTTGGGGGTATCTAAAACTTGTATGCTCTTCCCAATTAGATATTATTTTAATATATCATATAAATACACTATCAAAATTACAAACGTATCAAAAAGGGATGGAATGCATCATTCATCAAATGCATAAATGTAACTAGTGAATAACATAAATCAAAAGGCATTATTGTTCATGCATATAGATCATTCCTTGTCTTTAAGGTGGGTATTCTAGGTGTCTTCTTATAAATCATACCTAGTGGTATCTCATTCAAGGCCGAGTTTGGTGAAGTCCTCGACATGTTATGCCGATCTAGCAAATCATACATACGGCGGAGGATATCAATTCTTAATGTTGATATTTTTTCAAAGTTGTATAGCTAAGACACATTCTCTAACTCTAAGTCACCTCCTTCTTGGGTACTATGATGGTAGGTGACTCACGATATGAGGTTATTGGATGATTATTCCTTTCTCTAGTGGTTTTTGCAATTGTTTTCCTTCATTTTATTTCAAGGGTATTTTTTCTTAATGGGTAGTTGGCTTCAGAGAATGATATCTTATTCTCCTTTTACTCACCATGGTAACCCTTTAGGATGCTAAAACACTTCTCCATATAGTTAAGAAGCTGATTATTCAACTAATTTTTATACTCTTTAGTAAATCTATCCAAATATTCCCCATTAATACCTGTCTTTTCAGTTATTAATCTTAAGAAAAATTAGTACAAACTTCCTACTATAATTGATGGGTTTCTTAGCTTGAAGTTAGCACTTACTAGATAGATATAGGAATTAACATTTTACATTAATTATTAAATACTTACCACTACTTTATTAGGTAAAATTGGTTTTCTCTCTCATGAATATTAAATCCCCCATGTACATGTAATGACTACCAAACACTACATGACACATCAAGTGGTATTACATTTTCCTCCACTTCATTAACATAATTTTCACTTAAAAATTCTGAGTATTTAGTAGGCTTGAGGTGCTTATATCATTCA